>CM055116.1:30133913-30536413 GCA_029206835.1 Rana muscosa | reverse complement strand
GGACCCAACATGCCTCTCAGTAAATAGCTTGGGGTGTCTACTTTCCAAAATGGGGTCATTTGGGGGGGGTTTGTGCTATTTTGGCATTTTATGGCCTTCAAAACTGTGATAGGTAGTGATAGGTAGTGAGGAGTGAAATCAAAAATTTACGCCCTTAGAAATCCTGAAGGCGGTGCTTGGTTTTTGGGGCCCCGTACGCGGCTAGGCTCCCAAAAAGTCTCACACATGTGGTATCCCCGTACTCAGGAGAAGCAGCATATTGTATTTTGGGGTGCAATTCCACATATAACCATGGCATGTGTGAGCAATATATCATTTAGTGACAACTTTTTGTACATTTTTTTTTCTTTTTGTTATTATTCAATCATTTGGGACAAAAAAAAATATTCAATGGGCTCAACATGCCTTTCAGCAAATAGCTTGGGGTGTCTACTTTCCAAAATGGGGTCATTTGGGGGGGTTTTGCGCCATCTTGGCATTTTATGGCCTTCAAAACTGTGATAGGTAGTGATAGGTAGTGAGGAGTGAAATCAAAAATGTATGCCCTTAGAAATCTTGAAGGCGGTGCTTGGTTTTTGGGATCCCGTACACGGCTAGGCTCCCAAAAGTCCCACACATGTGGTATCCCTGTACTCAGGAGAAGCAGCAGAATGTATTTTGGGGTGTAATTTCACATTTGCCCATGGCATGTGTGAGCAATATATCATTTAGTGACAACTTTGTGCAAAACAAAAAAAAGTTTGTCATATTCCCGCAACTTGTGGCAAAATATAAAATATTCCATGGACTGAACATGCCTCTCAGTAAATAGCTTTGGGTGTCTACTTTCCAAAATGGGGTCATTTGGGGGGTTTTGTGCTATTTTGGCATTTTATGGCCTTCGAAACTGTGATAGGTAGTGAGGAGTGAAATCAAAAATTTGCGCCCTTAGAAATCTTGAAGGCGGTGCTTGGTTTTTGGGGTTCCGTACGCGGCTAGGCACATAAAAAGTCCCACACCTGTGGTATCCCCGTACTCAAGAGAAGCAGCAGAATGTTTTTGGGGTGCAATTCCACATATAACCATGGCATGTGTGAGCAATATATCATTTAGTGACAACTTTTTGTAATTTTTTATTTTTTTTTGTCATTATTCAATCACTTGGGACAAAAAAAAAAAAAAATATTCAATGGGCTCAACACGCCTCTCAGCAATTTCCTTGGGGTGTCTACTTTCCAAAATGGGGTCATTTGGGGGGGTTTTGTACTGCTCTGCCATTTTAGCACCTCAAGAAATGAGAGATAGGCAGTCATAAATTAAATGCTGTGTAAATTCCAGAAAATGTACCCTAGTTTGTAAACGCTATAACTTTTGCGCAAACCAATAAATATACGCTTATTGACATTTTTTTACTAAAAACATGTGGCTGAATACATTTGGGCCTAAATGTATGACTAAATATGAGTTAATTCAATTTTTCTTATAACAAAAAGTAGAAAATATCATTTTTTTTCAAAATTTTGGGTATTTTTCCGTTTATATCGCAAAAAAAAAAATTGCAGAGGCAATCTAATACCATTAAAAGAAAGCTCTATTTGTGGGAAGAAAAGGACGCAAATTTTGTTTGGGTACAACATCGCATGTCCGCACAATTTCCAGTTAAAGCAGTGCAGTGCAAAATTCTGAAAACACCTCTGGTCCTTTAGCTACAAAATGGTCCGGGGCTTAAGTGGTTAAGGAGGAGGCGAGGCGGAGCTCGGGCTCTTTGGACACTGCGCTGCAAGCAAGAGTTTCTTCCTGTGCAGATCTGCTGCAGTGCAAGGCCTGAAGCCTGGGCCTTGCGCAACTTCCAAAGAGCCTTCCACCCCACTGCGGAGCCTGGGTGGCATCTGACTTGTCGAGTGAGGACATCAGTTGGATCGGGGACCCGATCGTTGCAGACGCTGTGTGCGGATACACAGCAGGGTGAACGTTCCGGACTGGGATCGCGTCCGGAGTGGTGAGCGGGCACTTGCCCAGACCAATAGACTGTGCCGTGTTCAGGCCTATAGACTGCATAGGTCCACAGTTCCGTTTATTTGCTGTTTCCCGGGGGGACCGGTAGCAGGACAGAGTTGAAGTGTCCCCCCCCCCAGTATAGTGTTTCAAGTTATTGCCTGGTTGTGGATTACAAAGTACTATTCATAAAGTGCACCACCGAAAGCTGGCATGCGAAGAAATCCCTATAGGAGTTGACTGAGATTTACTCCATGTCAGGCCTGACCGGGGTGGGAAGTTAAGATATTGTTTAGTGCGCCATAGGACGCGCATACCATAATAGCAACACGTGGTGAAGTACCGCGCAGCACCATTATTGTATGCTGATTGATTTCTGCAGGGCTCTGCTAGCTAATTGCATGTGTTGTGTTCTGCCTATGCTACCTTTAATATAAGAGTAAACTGTTATATTTAATCTCTTGCCTCAGTGTGTTGTCTTACTGCTAAGAGATTATTCCTTGCAATACTATTTGAATGTGATACAAATATAACCCCTAGACTAGCTGTGCCAGAGTGGGTCGAGCAGATTGCTGGGGGTTGGTGGTGCTGTACACAGGGCCCGAAAACAAGTCCAGCGGCTCTCTTAACTGGGGGTAGCGCTACATAATATATTAATAGAATCAGTCCTTTAGAAGTGAACATGCCAAATCATTCCGTGGCAATAATAAAGTCCTTCAGTAAATAGATGAATAATCTTCAAAATAACTTGTGAAAGTCACGTGATTTGTGACAAAACGCATCGGAAAGAGCCTGTGTCGTTATTGTGCACCACCAGGTAGGAGGCTGTGAGCTTATGGTGGTTTACAGCCAAGTACTATGGACATTTAAGTGATCTTATGGGGCTTCTGCACCCCCTATGTACTAAACACTTTGCCCGAGTGCACCAGAGGTAGTGCACATTAAAATGTGAGCGTGTTTTTCTTTCTTTTATAAATAAACACTAAGTTTTAAAACAGTAAGCACTATAGAGGTCCTTCCTATCCACATGTTATTTATCTGGAATACCATGGTCTGAGTTGTGTGAGAGCCCAAGGAGTACCTGAGCAGCTGTCATCCACAGGACTTGCATCCCTGAGGGGAAGATGCGACTAGACCCAAATTGGGGTTTTCCGGGGAGGTGAGCGCATACTTTGACTGGTGGAGGGCACGTGTTATTTTGAAGATTATTAATCTATTCACTGAAGGACTTTATTATTGCCACAGAATGATTTGGTGTGTTCACTTCTAATGGACTGATTGTATTAATATATTATTTTCACCATTACCACATAGTATTTTTTTCACTTTATTTAGATTTTTAGCATGTTTTTTTTTGTTTTCAATTGTATTTATAGGAGGGTCTCACCACTATTGCTGTGTATTTAAGTAGCATATTGCTATTCTGCAAGTAGCCATTGAGTGGCACTAATTTTATTGAGAACGCATTTTTTATAATATTCATTTAAGAGTCATACCCAGCTGCTATCACACTATTCTCCGACACAAAGGTGACACTCAGTAGAGGCAATAATTCAGTCTTCAGCTGTGAAATGCTTGTGTTTTTAGATGCATCAACCACAGACACAATATTATCATAACTGACCCAGGTCAAAAAAATTACACTAGTGGAAAAGCTCACACTGTGGATCCAGCCACCATTGCCAGCACTTCCAAACTCTGACATTAGCTGCCCAAAAGGCATTTTTGATCCCCAAAGAGTGCTAGCTGGCTTATGGTCAACTTCCTTAATATAGTCTTGAAATCACAAGATCCTGCAGCCAAAAGTACATTATTTGGGTGCCAGTTCAGGCTTAGCACAGAGGAAAAAATTGGTTTCTTGATGTGTTTGTTCACCCACCAGTCATGTTCTGACTCAAAGTAGCTCACGGATATGAGTCTTGCTCCACTCCCCACTGCAAACTTATTTTCCAAAGGTGACCACTTTACAAAGGTTGCTGCTCGACTTATATGCAAGATAACCAATGTAAGTTTCTGTGACGGGAGGGCCCGTGGAACCCAGAATCCCTTGGAAAGTATGGGATACCCTTGTTTCAGCTCCACATGCACCTCTTATGTCTAAGTCACCCTGTGTCTATTAGGGGCACAGGGTGAGCAAGGAAATAATGGACATTAAGAATGTGGCTTGGGTTACTTAAAATGGAACCCTGTATATGCCATATTAGAAAGACTGACTTATTCATACTGTTAGGAGGTGCTGATGTCAACTCCAGCCACCTGTCTGTCTGTTGTCTGTTATAATGTAAATGAGTCTAGTGTGGCTTCTCTTTCAGCCATATTTGTCTGGGCTAATTAACCCTGCAATTGTATGAAGGAGTATGATAATGTATCATCTACTGTGTGAAGCTCGGTGACAACAAGTCTGACCTGTAGTGACATCCTGATTTATCGTAACAATGATCAGGCTGCTTAAAGGGATTAGTTAATGAGCTCATGTTAACTGGTTTCTGGTCATATGTGTATTTCCAGAGTAATATGAGCAGGAGGTATGCACCTCCTCTTTTTACTGTGTATAAGACTTGTATTGCTTTCAATAAAGGCTTATTCCTGCTTGACCCTCAACACGGAGCTTCGCCTCGTACTTGGGGGAGAATTATTCGTATGGGTTTCTTGTTCAGCTGATTGGAGTGTTCGGTAGCTGCCTTGGTGTTCGGGTATGGAATGTCCTAAACAAATTTAACTCCTTTCATACTCGGGGTATACATAAGCATTGCGATCAGCTCCACAGGTCACTATATGATCACTTTTAGGAGCCCAGTCTATGCCTGTAATGTGTCCATTGTGCTCCTTCAGTTCATGAACCTTCACCCACTGGTTCCTATTTTTCTTGTAGATGTGTACCTCATGGTTATTGGGGCTTATTGCAATCTGTGTGTGGTCTTTATTCCAGGCAACTGATAGGTTCAAGTAAGAACTGCTATAGTGACATTCTGAATTTGTTTCTCCTTAATAAGCTCTACAGCGTGGATAGAAAGATTTGCGGACTCTGGTCAGTCAACGCAAATTCCCTGATACAATGGAGTCTGGAACAGGAAGCGGAATGAGTGTTTATATATAACAGTATTCATTTTCAATATACTAGTTAAATACCAAATCTAACAATAATAGATATAATGCTATAACTGCTGGTAACCCAGTGTTACTCTATACAAATTAGTGGATACATGTTTTTGTATTCAGGTCAGGTCTGAACAGAATTATATAACATTTTGGGAAAAATATACAGCCAAGAAGTCCAGAACTTGATGCCATTATAGCAAAAACCTCCACAGCCACCATGTATTTCCCTCTGGTGCTCAGATAGGCCGGGATCATGGCAATCCAGACGCTGCAGAACACCAGCATGCTGAAGGTGATGTACTTGGCCTCGTTAAAACTGTCCGGTAATGTCCTGGCTAAAAAAGCGATAATGAAACTCACAGCTGCCAGAAGCCCCATATATCCCAGGACAGAGTAGAAGCCGATAACTGAACCCTCATTACACTGAATGATGATCTTCCCCTGATAAGAGTGAGTGTCCCGATCCTGGAAGGGAGGAGAAATAGTCAACCAAGTGACACAGATTATTGCTTGAACCAGTGAGAAAACACAAATGATAGAATTGGGCAGTTTGGCTCCCATCCATTTCCTCCAGGAATTCCCAGGTTTGGTGGCTTTAAAAGCAATACACACCATGATACTTTTGGCAAGTAG
Organism: Rana muscosa; assembly: GCA_029206835.1. Classification (NCBI taxonomy): domain Eukaryota; kingdom Metazoa; phylum Chordata; class Amphibia; order Anura; family Ranidae; genus Rana; species Rana muscosa. Next base: position 30,530,707 of record CM055116.1, on the reverse strand, counting down.
AGAAGAGACGGCAACGGAGAAGATGACACCAAAAGAGGTTACACGCAGCATGCAGGTCACATCTACTGGATGGCCGAGGAACAAGAAGACACATAGGAAGCTCAGCATGATGGAGACCAGGAGAAGATAGCTCAGGTTCCGGTTATTGGCTTTAACAATGGGGGTGTCCCGGTAATGTATAAATATTCCCAATATTAAACCAGTCAGAAGACAAAAGAGGATGGAGACAGCTGTAAATACTGCAACAATGGTATCATCAGTATATGATAGAAAGTCCATAACTCTTGGAACACACCGATCCTTCTTCTCATTTGGCCATTCTTCATCAGGACATTTCATGCAGTTTTCACTGTCTGAAGGAAGAACAATACAAACAGAATGAGCACAAGAAACGTGTTATAGGCAGAAAAGTGATAATGGGTAACTAATTTCAATGTAAATTGTCTGAAAATCCTAATAATGATACTAATTTTATTTGCTGTTAAATACACCATTAGGAACATATTGTGATATATATGTTCAATAAGTGCAATAAAAAAAAAATCCTGTTGATCATGTCAGAAATTTAGAGCTGTCCTGTGCACACTTCCTGTGTTATCTCAGCACTGTCTAATTAGCCCTCCTAGTACTTGTCTTGAGACTACAAAGTGATTAGTCCCTATGCTGTAGAAAAAAGTATAGGGTGATGGTTTGAACTGCCATGCATGTCATAAAAATAGCATCAGTCCTGCTCAGCTCTGATTCAGTAGAGGTCTACTCATGGATCTCCTGCAGAGTGGAGCAGACAAAGCCTTGTAAATACTTTCTCCCTGTTAGTAATCTCACCTAGTAGATCACACATAGGTCATCTGTATTACATGAACAATGCTGGCAAGGTTGATGGACGCTTTAAAGGGACAGAAAGAGACCGGACATCAGATGGATATGATTAATACATAAGATGCTTAAAGGGAATTTTACAATGTTTATTTTTGTTTTGTTTTATTCCAATCTTTATTTAGTGGAGATGAAGTTAGGGTTGCCACCTGTCCGGGATTCACCCGGACAGTCCGGTTTTTACATCCTCTGCCCGGGTTTCTCACTGCCTGTCACCCGGACAAAAGAGCACCCCCAAAAACACTTCCAACATCCCCCTAGCAATCCCATAAAAGCTCATTTAGAATCCTGCTTCCATAACATGTATCAGATGTTCACCTGTCTTCAGGTATTTGTAAATGTCTGGATGGAAACAGTCCTAATTACAAAGGGACTTATTTTTCTCTGCGGAGGGATACAGAGCCTCCTGGCCGCATTTGCCGATGCTCTGCTCCTAGTTCCAGCTACTGGAGCCCTCTCAGGACTGCTCACTCTGCCAGACAATGTATTGGAGAGGAGCAGTGAGTTTGTGTGGGCGGGAAGAGGAACAAGCTGCACGACTGAGGGGACAGAGAGAGGAGTAGAAAAGCTGTCTGTCCATTACTAGGCTACATATGTAAGTATTTATCTCACAGTATGTTGTGTCTAATGTATGTATTTTTTACCTGTTTGTGTGTATCTGAGTGCATGTATGTATCTCAGTGTGTAAATATATGTGTGTTGTGTGCATGTATATAACTGAGCATGTGTACAGTATATATCTAAATTTGTATGCATGTATCTGTATATATCTGAGTGTCTATGTATATATCTGAGTGTGTATGTATGTATCTGTATTTGTAGTCAGAGTCTTCACTTAGGAATGCAATACCCTAACTACCAAGGCCTGAGGTGTGCCTTAGCCTGCTGGCCAGTATGCCTAAAAGTGGGCATACCCTGAATATGACTGAAGAAATTAAATAAAGTAAATGATTGTATGAAAAAGGGGGAACGGGTGGGTGGGAACACAGAAACCCAGCCGACGCATGAGAGGAGAGAGGAGGAGGGATAAATAGCCCTCAGACTCCTCCTACAAACACAGGCTAGCCTGCGGCCAGCCTTCCACTTGTAGTCAGAGTCTTCACTTAGGAATGCGATACCCTAACTACCAAGGCCTGAGTTGTGCCTTAGCCTGCTGGTCAGTATGCCTAAAAGTGGGCAAAAAGACCCGGACTATGTGTGTTAAGAAAATAGAAGAAGGGCAGGTAACAAACCATCTGGTAGATTAACGCACGCCCGGATGGCGTCAATGAATGGGGCCGGTATGCATCCGTTACGACAGCAGAAACCAGCGACCTAAGAATTGATGACTAGCAGGGGCCCCATCCGTTGGAACTAGCAAACCTGCCCAGAAACCAACCGACTGTCCCGTAACTGACTGGATAAGCCTACAACCAGAAAACACAGACATGGGAACAAACCGCTGTGGCGAGAGGACATGTGGGAGGAACGGAACAAGGGCTGACCCGAGGAGCCCTGGGAAATAATGCAAAGGTTGTACCCAGCCAAAAGGATGAAAGACAAGTAGCTCCATGAACACCTACAACCCCTGGCCTAACTATCCATACCTGGTAAGGGGACGTGAGAGGGAGAGATGCCAAAAATGGACGAACTGATAGGAGTGAAGGGGGTCTAAGAGCCGGATACCTGAAAGATGCGTTAGCAGGAGTAGACGGATGAAGCCAACATGCTGTAGCGATATGCAACGATAAACGCACAGAACCAGACATGGCATAACCCAACCTACCCGAGTGACAGTGAGCCCCCTTGGAACAGGCTGGGAATCGGAAAAAAGATGAAAGGTCTGACGGACCTGCCCAGAAGATCCGACAGCCTACAAACAAGAGAATAGCACCAAAAGATGAAATCGACCCAGACCTACTATCGTGGGCCGACACAGGGACGTTGGTATCAAGTAAGGACTGCATGGCCCCAAGGGTAAGCCAGCGGTGAAACCAACACAACCACTGCTAACCTGCCCTGGCAATGGGCAGGCCTGCTGAAGCTTCAAGCCTTGGGGAAATCAGCTGGATGGCCAATGCTCCCCCCCCCCAGAAACATGCTTGGCCCAGACATGTTGAAGCCGAAGGCTTGACAAAACCGGTGAACCAAGGAGATGCTGAACTTGCCTGCCGAAATGCAGGAGCTGGGGGTGTGCTGACACCCCGCCCCTGACCAAGAGAGATTGAACACATCCAACCTGTCCAGTGTACATGAGAGGCCGTGGAGAGCCTGTTCCGCCCCGCATCCAACTGCGCTTAAGAATACGGCCCAGAACATGCTCCATGCTGGTACGTGGGAGTAGCTAGGACAGAACAGGAAACAAACTGAAGCATACCGCCTACCTTGTAGTGGCTGGAAAAGGAAACCCCTGAGTTGACCCCCGCAATGCAGAGCCAAGTATGACCAACTCCTGATCGGCGGAGTACTACCATGGTCGAAACCCCCACGTGGAGTAAAAGGGATGAGCCTGCATGTGTTGCTGCCGAAACGTGCAGCCTTCCCAACCCTAAAACACAAAAGAAAAAACAAATAACAGATATGACACCACCCCTCTGTACCTGCCTGGGCCAAAGACATGAGCAGAAATGACCAGACCTCAGTGTGTGAATGAACCCAACGACAGAACCCACCCTGGTGTATGTAGTAAGTGTATGAAGCAAACAAGCCAGAGTAACCTGCCGCGCAGAGACAGGTAATTAAAAACAAAACACTCAGGGCCGGTGTACCCACGGACTATGGTGGGTAGTAGTTATAGGCGTAAGCATGAACGTGCACGTATGATGTATGGTATACAGGCGAGAAGATTGTGGTAAACAATCAATTAAAAACGAAACCTCAGCCCTTATGGATCTGTAGATGTGACAGATCCTGAGATGCGCACCCTTGCTAACTACACCCGGGATGCAAGAACCTGAAAGAAAGGTGTGACGAGACAAAGAAACAAACAACGATGCAATGACTGTGCGTGTGTGCGGTGCCTGCATGGCACCGACAAGCTATGACAGTACAAGCTACGACTGGCTGAGACCTGCTGTAACTGAAACACACCGGGGTAAAACATTCTATGACAGAACGCAACCCCCTCTGTACCTACCCCCAAACAAAGACATGAGCAGTGAAGTTGGGATGGTGGGATGGTGGGTAGTCCTGCAGGTGTAAAGAAACAAATGCAATAGTATGACGTAACGTAACAGGCGAGAAGACTGTGGTCAACAATCATCACCAACAAAAACCTGAGCTTGTATGGATCTGTAGACGTGACAGAACCCGAGATGAGAACCCTACTCAACTGAACCAGGAATGCAAATAACCTACGGAAGTAAGATGATATGGAAATGAACGAAGAAGAAAACGGCTACCGGTGTAAGCTGAACCTGCATGGTACAGACGTGCTGACGGAAACCGCAGCGACAGAAAATTGCTAAGACAGAGATTTCTAAGACAGAGATTGCTAAGACAGAGATTGCTAAGACAGAGATTGCTAAGACAGAGATCGCTAAGACAGAAATCGCTAAGACTCGACCCCGCTAAGACTGGACCCCGCTAAGACTGGACCCCGCCAAGACTGGACCCCGCTAAGACGGGACCACAACCCCTCAGTGCCTACCCAAGTGAGGACGTGAGCAGTGATGATGGGACCGTGGTGTGAGAATGAACCAGATGACGACCCACACCCTGGTGCAGAAGTGAACGAGCCCCAAGTAATCTGCAGCACAAAGACAGATAGTAGAAACTGAAACTCAGGGCTGATGTACCCACAGACCGTGGTGGGTAGTACAAGTGTAAAGAAATGAACGTGCATCGAATGATGTAAGGTATACGGGCGAGAAGCTTGTGGTTGACAACCATCAAAAATGAAACCTCAGCCCGTATGGATCTGTAGACGTGACAGATCCTAAGATGTGCGCCCTAGCTAACTGAAACCAGGTAAGCAAAGAACCTGAGTGAAAGGAACAATGACAGGAAACAAACGAAAATAACACGGCTACTGGTGTACACCTGCATGGCACCTACATGCTGTGACGGAAACACGCTGTGACAGAACACGCTAATGACTGAACACGCTAATGACTGAGCTGCTGGGACAGAAACATGCACACAACAGAAACACGCCAATGGCTGTGCTGCTGTGACAGAAACACGCTATGACAGAACCTGCTGCTGATAGAACCGCTAACAGAACTGCTGACAGGAAAACACGCTGATGACCGAGCTGTCATGACAAAAAAAGCTACTGACAGGAACCCACTACCGACAGAACCCGCTACCAACAGAACCCCTCTGATACACACGCACACACACTCTTCTGGCGATGAAAATTGAGAAATGGTATGCGCATCCGCAGTACATATCAAGCGCATCAGAACACAGAAAGTAGCAAGTGCCATGAAGGTGGACCTGGGAACTTGAACTCCCCACTAAGTGCCTGAAGGTGATGACCCATGAGAGTCCAAACCAGGAACCTGAACCAATATGAAGTGTCCCCCCCCCTTACTCTGATGCCCCAGGAAAGTCTGCACATAGCCAGCACTGCAGTCCCCCGACTAAATAAACACCCCCACCCATGGGAAAGGAACTGAAGGGAGGGGGGGAAATAACAGGAGGAGGTGGAGAGAGGGTACTGTGCGTATGACTCTGAAACCATCTGAAACAGCAGTGAGGTAAATAAGGAAACTCGTCAGAATGACCGTGACAAAGCCTATCAATCTTTCTTACCTGAATAGCCGAGCGGGCGGCCCTGCAAAGATGCCGGCGGGAACCTGGAGGTGTGGGCGGGTGGCCGCCCCCCCCATAATACCCGAGTGAACTTGGAGTGAGTGGATGCCCCCCCTCTCAGCGTGAGCCCGGGAGGAGTAGCGGGTGTGTGGATGCCCCCCCTCCTGATACCAGCGTGTGCCTGGAAGCCCTCCGGACGGATGGGTTTGGACGCCCCCCCCCTCAGCGTGAGCCCGGGAAGAGGAGTGAATGGGCACTCTACTGACCCTCCAGGTAACACAGACTGTCCGGCCTGCTGAGGATCCTGAGGAGAGCACAATGGGTGGGCGGCGGGCGCCCCCCTCCACCATGAAGCCCGGCGGAACCCCCCAGTCATACCACCTCTATGGCAGCCATATCCCGCGGGGGATCAGAACCGCCCGAGACATCTGCAGCTGCTGCCACCGCTCCGTACGAAAAACTGAAGTGACAGGTGACCCCCCCGACCATGCGGGATGAGCCCAAGAAGGTAGGTGGATGGACGCCCCCCCGCGCAAGTAGCTGGAGAACAGGCGCGGGCGGCGCCTCCCCCCGCATGCGGGGTGGCCCTGTGGAAGTGGTATGGGACCGTAGTCATAACCTCTTAATATTTCATAAAATAATTAAGTAAATAATACTTCAGAAAATACCTGTGGTTGAAATGACCGTGGCCTTTATTTATAGGTATAAATATTAAATTGAATATACCAAAATGTTATTTATTTAAATCAAAATAATTATTCCACTTAAGGATATTATAAACTTCTTTCAAACATATAACCATATATAAATATATATATATAAAAAATTAGCTTAGCCATTTAAGCTCAAGCTAAACTTAAACATGAAACAAAACATCCAACACGCCAGGCCCAATATTTCAAGGAGCCTGGCACCCCACCAAGGCGATAGCCAATTCAACACAGGTTTGTAAATCTAAATTGAAAATATCAAGAGCAATATCCGATAAATGCACATTGTCTGGTCTATAAAAACCAGGCAAACCGCCCTCTAAGTTCATGTGTCGAAAAGACAGACCATGAACCAAAGGCATGAATTTATCTAGAGCCCTATTAAGTCTTTTACAAATTTTTTCAATAAACTTACGTTCGGGGGAGATCAACCAATCAAGACGAGGGATTACTTCAGAAAAAAACTAAAACAGCATTAGGCAAAATAGCATGCCAACATAATAAATCAAGCTTAATCTGAGAAATTAACTCTAATGTCTTGCGATTACCAAGATCATTACCGGATAAATGGAAAATAATGACCTGTGGTATAGGCCAGCAATCCTGTAAATGAGACAAAACATAACGTAAATTGCTCCAAAGCATACCACGTTGACCATACCAATAGACATTAAAATTAGAACGAGGCAAACCCAAATTATTGCCATAGACTCTCCATTCAGCTCTCTTCTGAGCCCAGAAAATATACGAATGTCCTATTATCCAGATGTTATATTGCGCATCTAAAATTAAGAACGAAAATTAGGTCTAACATATGATCTATAACAATCTGATCGCCAACCACCAATATGCTTAATCACAGATTCATTAAGACCAACCATAGCTGCTGTAGTGGCTGCACCAATACGAAAAGAGTGAGATGTTATCCTCAGGTGTTCCAAACGTAAAGCTGAGAGGCATCTACGTAGAACAGCCTGGAATTGATAAACAGTCACCGGAGTACCCGTGACATGAATCAAAAATTGTTTATGAAATAAAGGTCTCACTCTTAAAAATTGTTCAACTAAAGAGAAAACACAAAAGCGAGCACTAGGATTAGCTCGCAAAGTAATCCATCGACCACGACACATAGGATCAGTCTTAAGCCCCGTACACAAGATCGGTTTGACTGATGAAAACCGTCCGATGGATGGTTTTCATCAGACCAACCGATCGTGTATGGTACCCATCGGTCTTTTTTCCATCGGTTGGAAAAAATAGAACTTGTTTTAAAATTTTCCGATGGATAAAAAAACGATGGGAATTTTCGATCGTCTATGGGCAAGTCCATCGGTTAAAAAACCCACGCATGCTCAGAATCAAGTCGACACATGCTCAGAAGCATTAAACTTCATTTTTCACGGCTCATCTGAGTGTTTTACGTCACCGCGTTTGGAACGGTCGGTTTTTGGACTGATGGTGTGTGGCCAAGACTGATGAAAAACAGTTTCATCGGATTTCCGATGGACAAATCCATCGGACGAAAATCCATAGGTTATCCGATCGTGTGTACGGGGCTTTACTCTTACGAAGTAGAACTTGAATAGAATCCACTCCAACAAAAACATCCCGAAAAAATAAACCAGAGTCATCACACACTTTACGTGGAAACAGTTCAGAAACCCTAAAGGCTCCAAAAAAACATAAACAAAAAGACAAAGAAAACAATAGCGATTCATAAGAAGAAAAACAGACATCCTTAGAAACGTCACAAAGACGACCCAAAAGATCAACAGAGATAGGTAATCTGTCATCAGCAACTACACGTTTCTTTTTGTAACCTTGTAAGGCATGTTTGACCGTAAAAAAGGACATACAGGACCTGTGACCTTGCATACGCTGAAAGAAAGAAACACCGGATAACGTCTTGACAATATGAGAATGTGAATAATCACGAGACATCAAAAAACTAAGAAAGGACAAAACTAAATCCTCAGAAAAAATTAGTCGATCATATCCAAAAGAAAGCAAGAAGGAACACCACAAAGCCCACGCAGCTTTATACGATGCCCACGTGGAGGGTGCCAAAGAATCTCTAATGGCAGCAAAAACAGGATTCACCGAAGGTCCCATAAGTGAGCAGGGCATAACAGGCCAGCAAGATCCGCATCCGGCACCAAGCGTCGAAATTCTGGAAACTGAGAGCGGGATAAAGCATCAGCAATAAGATTATCCTTACCAGGAACGTATTTGGCTTTAAGCCATATATTAAGATCTAAACATTTAAAAACCAACGATCTAAGTACAGCAAGAACAGGAAGAGATTTAGAAGATAAGCAATTAATAGCAAAAACGACACCCTTATTATCAGAATAAAGTAAAATATGATGATTCTTAAAATAAACACCCCACAATTCCAAAGCCACTAGAACAGGAAAAATCTCTAACAAAACAATATTAGAAGTCAAACCCGCTTCCTTCCAAGATTCAGGCCATAAATCAGCAGACCAATGTCCATTCCAATAAGCACCATAGCCGCAAGATCCAGCGGCATCCGTATGCAGATGAAGAGCAGAGACCGAACAAAATGGAGTCTGCCAAAAACAACTACCATTAAGTGTAGACAAAAAACGACACCAAACATTTAAATCATCCCTGATACCAGATGTAATCCTCACAAAGTGGAAAGGAGAAGAAATACCAGAAATAGCGCGATACAATCTCTTGGAGAAAACATGACCCATCTGCAAAACTCTGGACGCAAATGCCAATAAACCAAGAAGAGATTGCAACACTTTCAACCTAACCTTACATTTTGAAAGAACAAATTCCAATAAAATTCGAATTTTTACAATCTTCTCCTCAGGAAGACGGAATTCCATGGAAACCGTATCAATTTGAATACCCAGAAAATCAAGGCAAGACGAAGGGTAAACAGACTTCTCATCGGCCAACGGTACACCGAACTCCCGACACACCATCCGAAATTCGGTAAATAAAAACAAACAATCAGATGAACCAGCTTTACCAATAAACAGAAAATCATCCAAGTAATGCAACAAGTTATCAGAACCTGCACAAAAACCAACAACCCATTCAATAAATGTGGAAAAAAGTTCAAAATAATAACACGAAAGCGAACATCCCATTGGGAGGCACTTATCAAAGTAATATTCATTCTGAAAACAAAAACCTAAAGAATTAAAGGCTGAGGGATGAATAGGCAGCAACCGAAATGCGGACTGAACATCAGCTTTAGCAAGTAAAGCCGACGCACCAACTCTCCTAATTTTGAACAGAGCGTCATCAAATGAAGAATACTGGACAGAACACAGAGACGGGTCAATATCGTCATTTAAGGAAAAACCAAATGGGAAAGATAGATGGTGTATCAATATAAAAGTGTTAGGCTCCTTTTTAGGAATAATACCAAGTGGGGACACCCGAAAATCAACAAAAGGAGGAGTAGAAAAAGGACCCGCAATTCTACCAGCACGCAATTCCTTATTCAACTTTTCACGAACAACATCCACAAGAGAAGAAACCGAAGGTAAATTCGGAAAGACACGACAACCTTCCCCTGAAAAAGAAGGTAAACGAAAACCAAATGAAAAACCATCATGCAGGACGAGTGCCCTCTGATGCTCTGGATACATGCGAAGCCACGGTAGCATGTTTTGAATTTTCACCGGAGACGTGGCTTTTAAGAAAAAGCTCCTTAGAAGGAGCAGAAGCATTAGAAGACAACAACTTCTTAAAACAACGAGAAGCAGGGTGCGAACCAGCACAATGACTACACTCGTGTTTATATTTACAGTTGTTAGGCCATTTACACAATCCATCATTAAAATGAAAACACACCCCCCTTCGATACACGCTATTGGCATTGGGAGCAGGAACTTTAACCAATGGCTTCTGAGGCAATAAGAGATTGAGCCACAGACCAACATCGTTAGACCCCCACCGTAGAGATTTGTGCACAGATAATTTTTGGCGAAATGCTTCATCATAATAAAACCACGAGAAACCCTGAAAATTATTATACGCTTCCAAAATAATCTCAATATGCTGGAACAAACCAGAACATAAATCAGGGCATTTTTCACCCATAACGCTAGCATAAATGCAGAACGCTTGCAACCAGTTGTTAAAAGAGCGTGGGGCCAATTTACGTTTATCATCATCTTTACGATCACCATCCCTCTTATCCATCCGAAGATCATGGTTGGACGGAAGCAAAGATAGAATGTCAACATAGTCTCCCTTCCAAATTTTTTCTTTAACTACTCCAGATAAATGAAATCCCAGAGGAGACAATTCGCACGCTAAAACTTCCTTCAAACAAGTTTCAGGGACCAGAGGGGGAATCAGAACATCAGAAGCAGCAGGAATAACAGTTGCCGTAGCAACTGAAGTAGAGACAGAGACATTCTGTGCCCCAGACAACGGATTCAGCCAAACAGAAGCAGGAGATGACTGAGTTTGATTAACAGAATTAAAAGAAGCAACAAAAGTTGACATAAAATTAGAAAACGAACCAAGGAAGTCTCTCAGTTGAGAAGAATTATCAAACTCACCAGCAGGAGCCGAAACCATCTCAGTCGAGGCATTCGCAGACCCAGCTAGCAGTAGATTAGGCGAATCGACAAGATCAGGAGATACACGAACATGATCAGGCTCCATGGCAACAGATTCCGACATCAAAGATGGAGCTGTAACAATAAAACTAGAAGGATTCAGCGGGCGATCAGAAAAATCACGTATCAAAACAGTAGAAGGCATAACAATACCTTTTGATTTACACAGACGTTTCTTCCCAGACATCTGTTTACCAGTGGTCACCATGACAACCGAATATGTCGTCATTGAAGGACCTTCAGAAGCCATCCACGGCAGTTTAGCTGAAGCAACAGCACTGTAAGAGGTTAAACGAGACGCAGAATCATTAGGATCAATAAATAAATCTCCACTACCATTAAAATAATACCTGAGTCAAACAACCTGTCGTTCCCTTTTCTCCCAGTGACACGGTCAGCCGGGGAATCGAACCTGCAAGGCCTCTTGTGCAGTCTCTGTGTTGTCCTTCCTGGATGGACTGAGCATGCGCCATCGATCCCAGCCGACGTAGAAGGCCGAGACACATCTCGAACGGAAGGAGGAACCGAAGTGGATGACGAATGATGCGACGATGACATTCGACTGAGAGACACCGAAGAACCATCATGCAGCGTACCGGACACAGCAGGAGGAAGTCCGCTCCAGGACACCGGAGGATCAGGGGGGGGAAGAGCAGCAAAAGGAACAGTAGCGTGAGAAAACAGATGAGGAGAAGGAGAGGGATGAGCGGACGGTGCCGACCATGGCACCGAAGGACCGGAGACACTGGATCCATGGTGGAAGGAGGGAGGAGAAGAAGAAATCTGTCCCAAGATGGAAGAGGAGCCAGGAAGAGAGAGGCATTGTCGAATCCAGCTGTCACCATCCTCAGCCGCAGCCCGATCCATCAACTGGCGAAGCAACTGCTCCATGACAGGTAAGTGAAGAAGAAGTGCAGCTGATGTGCTCCTCATAAATCTTCTCCATCTTCTGCCCACTGATGACGCATCCTCTTTCTTTATATAGGGTGCTAGAGGACCGTTGTTTGGGGCAACTGTCAACATTGATGACCAATCATAGGTAAGTTATTTTTATTTTTTTATTATTTAATATATAACTTTACTTTAATTTCCAGGTATGACACGGTCCCATAGGTGGCGGGGGCGGGGACATTCCATGCCCCGCCCTTCACCTTCAGGAGGACGGACAGCTAATCCCTTCCCCCCGCGTGAGCACCGGGGAAAGCAGGGGCGGCAGCCTAGATACCAGACGAAGACAGCCCTGGAGAAGTGGGTGGGTTGAGGACGGACGGCCCCCCTGCTCCCCCCTGGCAAGAGTGCCAGGAGAAGCGAGCGGGCGGCCCCCACGAAGCTGGTGGAACAAATGGATGAAGGGATGGACAGACGGGCGGGGGCGGCCCCCTCCAAAGCTGGTGGAAACACAAGTATAACAGGGAAGACGGGAGGACGGGCGGGCGGTCCCCCCCGATGGTGCCCGGCGAGACCTTCTGGAGAGGAACCGATACAATGGCTGCTGCTGACCCCTGCTCTGTGGGGAGACCGGAAGTGACGTGCGTCGGCCGGGACGACCGAGAAACCCAGCCGACGCAGGAGAGGAGAGAGGAGGAGGGATAAATAGCCCTCAGACTCCTCCTTCAAACACAGGCTAGCCTGCGGCCAGCCTTCCACTTATCTGAGTGTGTATATATGTATCTGTATATATCTGAGTGTGTATGTATGTATGTATCTGTATATATCTGAGTGTGTATATATGTATCTGTATATATCTGAGTGTGTATTAGGGATGAGCTTCGTGTTCGAGTCGAACATACGTTCGACTCGAACATCGGCTGTTCGATCGTTCGACGAAGATCGAACGATTTGGGCCGTTCGTGCCAAATTCGAGTGACGCGAACGGCCCACAATGCACTACGCCATTGCAGTGTCATCCAGGCGCTGTGATTGGCCAAGCATGCACTGTGACCCCGCATGCTTGGCCAATCACAGCGCCGGCAGCGAGGAGAGCAATGATTGGCCACAGGCAGGATGCCTCTGGCCAATTATTGCTGAGGGGGTTTAGTACACGCCCCACACTATAAAAGGCCGCCAGCGCGGCGGCCTTATGTAGTGTGTTCCGGAGCAGGGAAAGAGAAGCATAGGCAGGGACAGTGTCATTTTTTTCCTTTACTAATCCTGGATTCCTTGTGTTTAGGGACAGAGAAGGATAGGTAGGGAGAGTGTCAGTGTGTCATTCTGTGCTAAACCTTGTTTGTAGGGACAGAGAAGGACAGTGAGGGAAAGTGTCAGTGTGCTATTCTGTGCTAATCCTTGTTTGTAGGGACAAAGAAGGACAGTGAGGGAAACTGTCAGTGTGCTATTCTGTTCTAAACCAATCTTGCTGAACTATATTTGAAATCCTTGAGTTTAGGGACAGAGAAGGACACTCCTGGAAACTATCAGTGTGCTATTCTGTGCTAAATCTTGTTTGTAGGGACAGAAAAGGACAGTGAGGGAAAGTGTCAGTGTGCTATTCTGTCCTAAACCAATTTTGCTGAACCATATTTGAAATCCTTGAGTTTAGGGACAGAGAAGGACACTCGTGGAAACTATCAGTGTGCTATTCTGTGCTAATCCTTGTTTGTAGGGACAGAGAAGGACAGTGAGGGAAGCTGTCAGTGTGCTATTCTGTTCTAAACCAATCTTGCTGAACCATATTTGAAATCCTTGAGTTTAGGGACAGAGAAGGACACTCATGGAAACTATCAGTGTGTTATTCTGTGCTAAATCTTGTTTGTATGGACAGAGAAGGACAGTGAGGGAAAGTGTCAGTGTGCTATTCTGTCCTAAACCAATCTTGCTGAACCATATTTGAAATCCTTGAGTTTAGGGACAGAGAAGGACACTCGTGGAAACTATCAGTGTGCTATTCTGTGCTAAATCTTGTTTGTAGGGACAGAGAAGGACAGTGAGGGAAAGTGTCAGTGTGCAATTCTGTCCTAAACCAATCTTGCTAAACCATATTTGAAATCCTTGAGTTTAGGTACAGAGAAGGACACTCGTGGAAACTATCAGTGTGCTATTCTGTGCTAATCCTTGTTTGTAGGGACAGAGAAGGACAGTGAGGGAAACTGTCAGTGTGCTATTCTGTTCTAAACCAATCTTGCTGAACCATATTTGAAATCCTTGAGTTTAGGGACAGAGAAGGACACTCGTGGAAACTATCAGTGTGCTATTCTGTGCTAATCCTTGTTTGTAGGGACAGAGAAGGACAGTGAGGGAAACTGTCAGTGTGCTATTCTGTTCTAAACCAATCTTGCTGAACCATATTTGAAATCCTTGAGTTTAGGGACAGAGAAGGACACTCGTGGAAACTATCAGTGTGCTATTCTGTGCTAAATCTTGTTTGTAGGGACAGAGAAGGACAGTGAGGGAAAGTGTCAGTGTGCTATTCTGTCCTAAACCAATCTTGCTGAACCATATTTGAAATCCTTGAGTTTAGGGACAGAGAAGGACACTCGTGGAAACTATCAGTGTGCTATTCTGTGCTAAATCTTGTTTGTAGGGATAGAGAAGGACAGTGAGGGAAAGTGTCAGTGTGCTATTCTGTCCTAAACCAATCTTGCTGAACCATATTTGAAATCCTTGAGTTTAGGGACAGAGAAGGACACTCGTGGAAACTATCAGTGTGCTATTCTGTGCTAAATCTTGTTTGTAGGGACAGAGAAGGACAGTGAGAGAAAGTGTCAGTGTGCTATTCTGTCCTAAACCAATCTTGCTGAACCATATTTGAAATCCTTGAGTTTAGGGACAGAGAAGGACACTCGGGGAAACTGTCAGTGTGCTATTCTGTTCTAAACCAATCTTGCTGAACCATATTTGAAATCCTTGAGTTTAGGGACAGAGAAGGACACTCGTGGAAACTATCAGTGTGCTATTCTGTGCTAATCCTTGTTTGTAGGGACAGAGAAGGACAGTGAGGGAAACTGTCAGTGTGCTATTCTGTTCTAAACCAATCTTGCTGAACCATATTTGAAATCCTTGAGTTTAGGGACAGAGAAGGACACTCGTGGAAACTATCAGTGTGCTATTCTGTGCTAAATCTTGTTTGTAGGGACAGAGAAGGACAGTGAGGGAAAGTGTCAGTGTGCTATTCTGTCCTAAACCAATCTTGCTGAACCATATTTGAAATCCTTGAGTTTAGGGACAGAGAAGGACACTCGTGGAAACTATCAGTGTGCTATTCTGTGCTAAATCTTGTTTCTAGGGACAGAGAAGGACACTCGGGGAAACTGTCAGTGTGCTATTCTGTTCTAAACCAATCTTGCTGAACCATATTTGAAATCCTTGAGTTTAGGGACAGAGAAGGACACTCGGGGAAACTATCAGTGTGCTATTCTGTGCTAAATCTTGTTTGTAGGGACAGAGAAGGACAGTGAGGGAAACTATCAGTGTGCTATTCTGTGCTAAACCAATCTTGCTGAACCATATTGCAAATCCTTGTGTTTAGGGACAGAGAAGGATAGGCAGGGGACAGTGTCAGTGTCTTTGTTGCTAAGCCTCCTGCACAGTATACACCTGAAGGTACTGAAGGTAGCCCTTATTGCTGTTTTTCCCATCTCCCTGCAGGCCATCCATTAAAATGTCTGGAAGGCAAACAAGGAGAGGCAGACAGTCAGGAGGCAAAAAAAGAGGGCAAGCAGGCTCTGTGTCTGGGGGCAACAGTGCTGGTCGTGGACACGGTGCATTGTCATCAGCACATGGCCATGGGACACGCTTGTCCTTCTTTTCGGCAGCTGGACATGTTGAGCCACATCATGCCGAAGACTTGGTAGAGTGGATGACCAAGCCCACCTCATCCTCTCTCACCCAGGCTCAGGGTACTGGCAAAGCAGCTGCCAAAGCGTCCTCTTCTCTGGTATCAATGTCATCATTAGTCACTCCTTCCCTAGACCCACCATGTCCTCCTCCTGAGGAGTCCCCCGAACTGTTTGAGCACAGTGTTGGGTACATGCTCCAGGAGGATGCCCAGCGTTTCGAAGGATCTGATGATGATACCCAGCTAGAGGAAGGCAGTAGCGTGAGAGCTGAGAGAGGGGATGCTCAAGAAGGAAACCAATCTGGCAGTCATGCTCCAGCAGCTGCAGCATACTGCCAGATTGGCTCCAGTGATGAGGAGGGAGGGGATGATGAGGTCACTGACTCCACGTGGGTGCCTAATAGGAGAGAGGAGGAGGAGGATGAGGAGGAGGCACATCTCCAACGAGGCAGGATGCCCTTGGGTGGCCAGCGTATGGGCAGCACACCGACGGAATCACACCACAGAGCTCCACCTGTGCAGGGCGCTGCCTCTGCCCGTCATTCAAAAAGTTCTTTGGTGTGGGCCTTTTTTGAGGAGAGTGCATCAGATCGCACAGCTGCTGTTTGCAACATATGTCTCAAGCGTATATCGCGTGGCCAAAACATCAGCCGCTTGGGCACCACATGCTTGATCAGACATATGTTGACCTGCCATGCAGCTCGTTGGCAAGCCTACCTTAAAGACCCACACCAAAGAACAAGGCGGACCTCTCCTTGCACCGCATCAGCTGGGATCTCCAACCCCAGTATACCTTCAGTCCTCTCTGAAACCTGCACTGGGAGGAATGAAGGTGTAGAATTAGGTGTGTCACAGCCAAGTACTTGCGGCCACTCTGCTAGCAGTACACCGACGTCTGATTCGAGCAGGCAAATTTCCCTGCCCCAGCTGCTGGACCGTCGAAAGAAGTTCACTCCCAGCCATCCACATGCCCAGCGGTTGAATGCTAGCTTGCCTTTTCAGTTGGTAGACTCGGCCCCCTTCCGTGAGTTTGTGCAATGTGCGGTTCCTCAGTGGCAGGTTCCCAAACGCCACTTTTTCTCACGGAAGGCGATTCCGGCTCTCTACAGGCATGTGGAAGGCAATGTCTTGGCCTCGCTGGACAGGGCGGTCAGCGGTAAGGTGCATATTACCGCTGACTTATGGTCCAGCAGGCATGGACAGGGACGTTACCTTTCTTTCACGGCCCATTGGGTCACTCTTTTGGCAGCTGGGAAGGATGCAGGACAAGGTGCAGTAGTGTTGGAGGTTGTTCCGCCGCCACGCCTCCAAAATGCTACTACTGGTTGTGACACACCTCTCTCCTCCACCCCCTCCTCTTCTTCTTCCTCCATGGCCTCTTCCTGTGGTTTGTCCTCGGAACCAGCGGTGCTCCGTAGGCGTTCAAGGGGCTACGCAAGTACGCAGGCAAAAAGATGCCATGCCGTGCTTGCGCTGGTGTGTTTGGGGGACAGGAGCCACACTGGGGCAGAGGTCCTGTCTGCTCTGCAGGGGCAGGCCGAGAGGTGGTTGACGCCACGCCAGCTTAAGCCAGGAATGGTGGTTTGCGACAATGGCACCAACCTCCTCTCCGCCCTCCGACAGGGACAACTGACACATGTGCCCTGTATGGCTCACGTCCTTAACCTGGTGGTGCAGCGGTTCTTGGGCAGGTACCCGGGCTTACAGGATGTCCTGAGGCAGGCCAGGAAAGTCTGTGTGCATTTCCGCAGATCTTATAATGCCAGTGCTCACCTGGCTGAGCTGCAAAAGGAGTTGAACCTGCCCAAGAACCGCCTTATATGTGACATGCCCACCAGGTGGAACTCAACGTTGGCCATGCTGCAGCGGCTGCACACGCAGCAGAGGGCCATCAATGAGTACCTGTGCGACTACGGCACCAGGACAGGGTCAGGGGAGCTCGGGTTTTTTTCACCACGCCAGTGGGGCATGATCAGGGATGCATGCACTGTCCTGGCACCATTTGAGGAGGCCACGAGGATGGTGAGCAGTGACAGTGCATGCATCAGTGACACTGTACCTCTTGTCCACCTGTTGGAGCACACGCTGCGTGGAATAATGGACAGGGCACTTGAGGCAGAACAGAGGCAGGAAGAGGAGGACTTCCTTGCCTCTCAAGACCCCCTTTACCCAGACAGTGTTCCTTCTGTCCCACCCATCGCACAGGAAGAGGAGGAGGAGGAGGAGGAGGAGGATTGTGTCAGCATGGAGGTGGAGGCTGGCACTCAGCATCATCAGCAGCAGTCTTTTAGGGATGATTTACAGTCCCAAGAAACCAGTGGACTTGTACGTGGCTGGGAGGAGGTAGCTGCGGATCATGTCGTCCTTAGTGACCCAGAGGACTCCGGACTGAATGCCTCAGCTAACCTACGCTGCATGGCCTCCCTGATCCTGCAAAGTCTGCGGAAGGATCCTCGTATTCTTCGGATCAAGGAGAGGGACCATTACTGGCTGGGAGGCCTTGCAGAAAGGTCTGTGCAACGCGTTCCCAGAGACTGCGAGGTTACAAACTCCTGGTCCTGGACAACGAGTTGCTGAGGCTTCGGGCAGTCAAAGAAGGAGCGGTGGGGAAGGTGGCCGTCTGACCGATGCGTTCAGACAATTCTTTGGTCCGCAGCCCCAAAGTATGATCGGTTCCAGCAACCATCGCCAGCGTCTGATATACATGGTGCAGGAATACCTAGGGGCAAGGTCAGACTTGGACACCTTCCCCACCGAAAATCCTCTGGCTTACTGGGTCTTGAGGATGGATCACTGGCCAGAGCTTGCACAGTATGCAATTGAGCTACTGGCCTGTCCTGCATCCAGCGTTCTTTCAGAACGCACATTCAGTGCTGCTGGAGGATTTGTCACGGATCACAGGGTGCGCCTGTCCACCGACTCGGTTGATCGACTGACTTTCATCAAGATGAACCAGTCTTGGATCACCACCAGCTACCACACACCTGATGCTGATATAACAGACTAATTGATTTTAAAATGTCACATCCCTTCAAGACTGATGCTGATGCTGAGTGCCTGTGCTGTTATGTTGACTGGCTATCCTCCTCCTCCTCCTCAATGATACGATTAATGATGATAGCTTGGAAGATCATTTTGGTTTATGGGTGACGCCACCAGTGGCTAAGGCCCAATTTTTCAGCCCCTGTTTAACAGGGGCGTGTAATTACAATTTTTGATGCAAGACTTTGCAACAGGCCTCATTGCTGTGCTCCAAGTACAGTACCTGTGAGGGGTTGCAGTGTTGTGCCACCAGTGCCTAAGGCCCAATTTTTCAGCCCCTGTTCAACAGGGGCATGCAATTATAATTATTGATCTAATAATTCACAGCAGGGCCCATTGCTGCGCCCACCAAGAGTAACTGTCAGGCCTTACAGTGTTGTGTCAACACCACCACCACCACCAAAGGCCCAATTTTTCAGCCCCTGTTCAACAGGGGCATGCAATTATAATTATTGATCTAATAATTCACAGCAGGGCCCATTGCTGCGCCCACCAAGAGTAACAGTCAGGCCTTACAGTGTTGTGGCACCAGCACCACCATCAAAGGCCCAATTTTTACTACCACTGTTCAACAATTATATGTTATTACAATTCCTGATATAATAGTTGACAGCAGGGCGTTCCAGCACCCACCAAGAGTAACTGTGAGTGCTTACAGTGTTGTGCCAACACCAACACCTAAGGGGCCAATTTCTGCAGAGTATATACGGCAGGTCCCTACTTTCAAACATCCAACTTACAAACGACTACTACTTGCAAACGGAAGAAGACAACAGGAAGTGAGAGGAAATCTACCCCTTGGAAGGAAAATTCTCTCCTGTAAGAATTAATATGGGAGAAAAGTGTCTCCTCTCTACTGATGCTTTATCACCAATCCTTGTTTCAATAAAAACACCACATTTCAAAAACAGTTGTCATTGGGATGCAAAGTGAGGTGAAATGTTCTGAACAGGGGCACAGACAGCAAAACAAATGTTACAGGGGTGATAACCCTTACCTATGTTTTCCAAAAAGCTTAAAAATAGATTTTTTGGCTGGAGCTACACTTAAACAATGTACCTGTTCAAAATTACAAACAGATTCTACATAAGAACAAACCTACAGTCCCTGTCTTGTATGCACCGCCTGTATACGGCTGTTCAGAGTATATAGGGCCTTTTTTATTTTGTGTGCGGGGTTCCCCTTAATATCCATACAAGACCCAAAGGGGCTGGTAATGGGCTGGGGTAGGGGGTGGCGGATGGGGTAGCTATGCCATTTTTCTTAAAGATTTTCATCCATATTACCGGGACCAGACATTACATTAAAGCCGCAAGTAGTTTTAAATGGCTTTTTTTTCCTTTAGAAATTTAATTTTGTGCAGGGACAGTTCTAAACACGGGAAACACGTGGCACTTCACAGGCATACTTTAGACACCCCCCAGGTACAATATTTAAAGGAATATTTCACTTTTTTTTTTCACTCTATGCATCATTAAAATGACTGCTCCCGAAAAACGGCCGTTTTTAAACTTCTTTTTGCATTGATACATGTCCCCTGGTGCAGAACCCGGGTTCCCAAACTCTGTTTAGGACAATAACATGGATAATAGTCGTTATAATTAGCACTTTAGAATTCGAACGTTCGCATCCATTGTATTTAATAGGGTTCTAATGTTCGTGCGAACTTTCGGTCCGTTCGCTGGTTCTGGTGCGAACCGAACCCGGGGGTGTTCGGCTCATCACTAGTGTGTATGTATGTATGTATGTATGTATTTGTATATATCTGAGTTTGTATATATGTATCTGTATATATCTGAGTGTGTATGCATACCTCCCAACCCGCACGGATTCTGCGGGTT
Source organism: Rana muscosa (assembly GCA_029206835.1). Classification (NCBI taxonomy): domain Eukaryota; kingdom Metazoa; phylum Chordata; class Amphibia; order Anura; family Ranidae; genus Rana; species Rana muscosa. The sequence continues at coordinate 30,510,111 of CM055116.1, read as the reverse complement.
TTTCCCGCAGTGACACCAGTTTCCCGCGGTCCCGCGATACCACGTGTATTCCCGCACAGCAGGAGACAGGAGGCAGAGGAAGGAGGAGGAGGAGGTAAGACCTGATGTCCCTGTGTAGTGAAGTCCAGCCCCCCTTGTTGCACCGCCCCCCGCTCTCCCGTCAACACCCCCCGCTCAACAACAACTGAACGTTCCCCCCCGCTCAACAACGGAGCACTGTAAGTAAAAAATGTCCGCCCCACGGCACCCTCCCCCCGCTCAACATCTTTAATGGTAAGGGAAAAAAAATATGAATGAATGTCCCGCAGTGGACATTTGAAAAGTTGGGAGGTATGTGTATGTATGTATGTATCTGTATATATCTGAGTGTCTATATATGTATCTGTATATATCTGAGTGTGTATGTATGTATGTATGTATCTGTATATATCTGAGCGTGTATATATGTATCTGTATTAGTGGTGCACCGAAATTTTGGCCACCGAAAATTATCGGCCAAAAACGCTGTTTCGGTATCGGACCGATAGCAAAAATCAGCTGATACCGAAAAGGGGTTGGGGTTCGCCCCGGTTGCCGCCCATTGCGGGAGTGTCACACAGTCTTCCACTACCTCTTCACCGAGATATCCGTCCCCCTCCCTCCCCCTTCCCTCCTCCCCCAAGCGGACTCATGCTGCGTCACGGAGCTCAGTGGAAAGGTTTGGTTAATGGGTGGCCATGATGGGCACAGTGAGGCGGCAATGATGGGCACATTGAGGCGGCAATGATGGGCACAGTAAGGCAGCCATGATGGGCACAGTGAGGCGGCAATGATGGGCACAGTGAGGCAGCAATGATGGGCATAGTGAGGCGGCCATGATGGGCACAGTGAGGCGGCCATGATGGGCACAGTGAGGCGGCCATGATGGGCACAGTGAGGCGGCAATGATGGGCACAGTAAGGCGGCCATGATGGGCACAGTGAGGCGGCAATGATGGGCACAGTGAGGCAGCAATGATAGGCACAGTAAGGCGGCTATGATGGGCACGTGAGGCGGCAATGATGGGCACAGTGAGGCAGCAATGATGGGCACAGTAAGGTGGCCATGATGAGCACAGTGAGGCGGCCATGATGGGCACAGTGAGGTGGCCATGATGGGCACAGTGAGGCGGCAATGATCTCCTGTACCACGTCTGCAGTCTCTGACCATCTCCTGTACCATGTTTGCAGTCTCTGACCATCTCCTGTACCATGTCTGCAGTCTCTGACCATCTCCTGTACCATGTCCCCAGTCTCTGGCCATCTCCTGTACCATGTCCCCAGTCTCTGACCATCTCCTGTACGATGTCCCCAGTCTCTGACCATCTCCTGTACCATGTCCCCAGTCTCTGACCATCTCTATGTATAAAAATATTTTTTTAAAACAGTAACTTTCGGTATCGGTGCTGTTTCGGTATCAGCTTTCGGGATCAATCAAGATTTGTTTTCGGTATCGGTTTCGGCACCAAAAAAACATTTGGTGCATCCCTAATCTGTATATATCTGAGTGTGTATTGTGAGGGGGTTAGCTCGGCAGCGGGTGTGTGTGACCCCCGGGATGGGCTCCCCACACAAAACAGGCCCAGCAAACGGAGGTTGTGGTTTTCAAAATCAAAAGGTGCGGTTTATTTTCTATTTACAGTGACAAAACACAGCAAAGCAAAAGAAACATAACCAAAATAAATCCTGGTCAAGTTGACCTCTGACTAAACATACAGGTTTCCTAACTAACAACTGGGATCAGCCTAGTGCTGTCCTAGTCCCTAAGTCCCTGGTTTTAAATGTCCAAGCAAATAGCCACACAGGCTTTTTCTCACCGCACAGGGGTTCACTCTCCCTAGACAGTCCACACAGGTCTGGTTCCAGGCATGAGCTAACATCTAATGAAGCTGGGAGTTCTTATAGAGGCCTAAATGAGCTGACAAGCTTCAGCTGGCCTCATCAACTCCCTGTCTGCACGACGCCCAGCCCTCTCCCTAGAGGTATGAGTCATCAATGAGCCCACTAGTCTCAGCTGGGCTTCATTAACTCTCTACCTAGTTGTATAAGTCGGCGTAAAGCCTGAATCTGGGCGAAATATATCTACCCCCCTGGATGCAACCAGGTGACTTTACCTTCCTGCTGTCACATACCCCCCCCTCTTGTTTTAACCTCGGGGTTGGAACACCAGCAATCAGGCATTCATGTACTCGAGACAAAGCATCCACATTCCCCATTTGAACGCCAGGGCGATGCTTTACTGTGAAGTTGAATTCCTGTAGGGCCAGGAACCACCTATTCACTCTTCTATTTGTCTCCTTGTTTTGAGCCATCCACTTTAACGGAGCGTGATCCGTAACCATGTCAAAGTGCCTACCTAGCAGATAGTACCGAAGGGAATCTAGAGCCCACTTCACCGCTAAACACTCCTTTTCAACGGTGGCGTAATTTACCTCATGGGACTTCAACTTCCTGCTGAGGTAAATGACTGGGTGCTCTTCCCCGTTCCAGACCTGGGACAATACTGCTCCTAACCCCACATCTGACGCATCACTTTGTACGACAAAGTCTTTAGAGAAGTCGGGTGAGTACAACACTGGCTGGCTACATAAGGCTTGTTTCAAGAATTGGAATGCTGCCTCAGCCTCGGGGGTCCATTTAATCATGACCGACCCTTTCCCCTTCGTCAGGTTGGTTAGGGGCACAGCCTTAGAAGCAAAGTGGGGAATGAATCGCCGATAATACCCAGCGATTCCCAGAAAGGCTCGTACCTGCTTCTTGCTGTTGGGACGTGGCCAACTCTGGATGGCCTCGACTTTGTTGAGTTGGGGTTTTATTACTCCCCTCCCAATGGTGTACCCAAGATATTTGGCGTCCTCCTGCCCAATGGTACACTTCTTGGGGTTAGCCGTAAACCCCGCTTCCCGAACAGAGTCCAGGACTGCTTGCACTTTTGGCAGATGTGAGGCCCAATCTGTGCTATGGACAATTACGTCATCCAGGTAAGCCGCAGCATACTTCCGATGGGGCCTCAGCATCTGGTCCATTTTCCGCTGGAATGTGGCCGGCGCATTCTGTAACCCGAACGGCATTCTTTTATATTGGAACGCCCCGTCTGGGGTTACAAATGCGGTTTTCTCTTTGGCCGACTTGGCCAGGGGGATTTGCCAATACCCTTTTGTGAGGTCAAGAGTCGTCATGTATCGGGCTGTTCCCAGCCGGTCGATCAACTCATCTATACGTGGCATGGGGTAGGTGTCAAATTTTGTAACTTTGTTCAACTGACGAAAATCGTTACAAAATCGCCAGCTCCCATCCGGTTTAGGCACCAACACAATGGGACTAGACCAATCACTTTGGGACTCCTCTATCACCCCTAAGTTCAGCATTTTCTGTACTTCCTCCCGTATTGCCTCCCGTCGGGCCTCTGGGATCCGATAGGGTTTTAACTTCACCCTTTCACCGGGCGGGGTAATAATGTCATGCTCTACCCCAGATGTTTGTCCCGGCAGCTCAGAGAATACCTCCTTGTTACGAAGCACAAACTCCTTAACCTCCTGTTGTTGGGGTTGTGACAAGGTGGCTGCGATTCCAACCTCAGGAATCACGCAACCAGTTTGAGCTGGTGACCAAGTGTCTGCGACTAGGGACTCTCTATCCCTCCAGGCTTTCAACAGATTAACGTGATAGATCTGTTCGGGCTTTCGCCTTCCTGGTTGTCTGACCTTGTAATTCACTTCGCTCACTTTTTCCATTATCTCGTAGGGGCCTTGCCATTTGGCAAGGAATTTACTTTCAACCGTAGGGACAAGTACCAGTATCCTATCCCCCGGGGAAAAGGTACGGGTCTTGGCTCCACGGTTGTACACTCTCTGCTGTGCTAACTGCGCTTGGGCCAAATGTTCCTTCACGATGGGCATTACCTGTGCAATTCGGTCTTGCATCAGGGCGACATGCTCAATCACACTCCTGTGGGGAGAACTCTCACTTTCCCAAGTTTCCTTGGCAATATCCAACAGCCCTCTTGGGTGTCTCCCATACAGTAACTCAAAGGGGGAGAATCCCGTAGAGGATTGGGGCACCTCCCTAATAGCAAACATCAGATAAGGAAGTAGACAGTCCCAATCCTTTCCATCTCTATCCACCACTTTCTTCAACATTTGTTTTAGGGTTTTGTTGAATCTTTCAACCAGCCCATCGGTTTGGGGGTGATACACAGAGGTACGTAATTGCGTCACTTTGAACAATTTACACAGCTCCTTCATAACCCGGGACATAAAGGGTGTACCTTGGTCCGTAAGCAGTTCTTTACAAATACCCACCCGGCTAAACACAAGAGATAGCTCTTTGGCTATGGTTTTGGCCGAGGTATTTCGGAGAGGGATCGCTTCTGGATAACGGGTGGCATAGTCCATTATAACTAATATGTACTGGTGCCCCCTAGCGGACTTGATTATAGGACCTACCAAATCCATGGCGATCCTCTCAAACGGGACCTCAATGATGGGTAGAGGGACCAGCGGGCTACGGAAATGTGGCATTGGGGCCGACCTCTGACACACAGGGCAGGAGGAACAATAATTTTCTATGTCCTTCATCACCCCCGGCCAATAGAATCTCTGTAATACCCTCTCTCGGGTTTTCTCTGTCCCCAGATGACCTCCAAGAATGTGCCCATGGGCCAACTCCAACACCAACTTCCTGTAAGGTTTGGGCACCACAAGTTGCTCAACGGTTTCTTCTGCCCTTTTTGCCACCCGATACAGTAGGTCCTTCTCTACGCTGAAGTATGGGTAAGTGCAGGTATTATCTGGGTTCACTAACTCGCCATCTATTTTCACTACGTTTTCCCGTGCCTTTATTAGGGCGGGGTCTTTCAACTGTTCTGTGGCAAAGTTTTCCCTGTGAACCTCAAGATCAGAAAACTCCACAGACGGTAGGTTTTCGTCTGAGGAGGTGGGCTCCTCTCCAGTTTCTTGAGTCTCCCCTGCCAATACTGACAAGGGAAATTCCGGAGAGTCCTCACCACTCTCAGGGGAGTTCTGGCTATCACATTCCTGGTACATAGGGGCACCAGTGGGGGGCTCAGGATCATCCCACAGTTCCCAGAACTTCGGAAAATCCCTTCCGACAATGGCGTCATGCGGTAACTGAGATACTAAGCCCACTGGATGAGAGAGGGTACCTTTGGGGGTCTCGAAACACACTGTAGTCACTGGATACTCTCGGGTGTCCCCATGCACACAAATAACAGCTACCTTGCTATTCCCAGAGACCTCTGTTTTAACTAACTCAGCCTTTATCAGGGTCACAAGGCTACCTGAATCCAGCAATACCACAACATTTCTACCATTAACACACATTTTGCATAAATGTTTCTCAGTTCCTCGAATGGCAGTGCATGCGACTGTCGCACACAGCGACTGACGTCTGCCCGTCAGAAAGTCACACTGCATGGGTTCCTCCACAACCGGGCAATTTGCTGCAATATGTCCCGCTTGCCGGCAGCGGTAGCAAACGATCCTTCTTGCCGCCTCTTGAGCCGCTGATTTCCCAGGCTGTTCTCGCCAAACTTGGGGTAGAGCTCCCACCCTCTCACTCTCTCCACCCTTACCCCTTGGAATCATCTTATCCGCCCCTGGGGATGGTCTGGTCTTAGGGTGGAAAGTCCGAGTGTCTCTGGAAGAGGCCGTCAGGTTCTCTGTAGCCAAGTATTTCTCCACACGATCCACAAGACCATCGGCCGTCTCTGGGTCTCCATGGCTTACCCACTTTTGGATGGCAGTAGGAAGAGCTCTCAAAAACCGATCCATTACAACACGTTCCACAATCTTTGGTGCGGACAAAGTCTCTGGCTGTAGCCACTTTCTGCTCAGGTGAATGAGATCATACATTTGAGACCTGGGGGGTTTTCCAAGCTGGAAAGTCCAGTTATGCACACGCTGAGCCCGGACAGCCTGGGTGACACCCAGCCTTGCCAATATTTCAGCTTTTAGCATCACATAGTCTTTTGCTTGGTTAGGCTCTAGGTCATAGTAAGCTTTCTGCGATTCACCAGTTAACAGAGGAGCCACCAGTCCAGCCCACTGCTCCTCAGGCCACTTTTCTCTTTCAGCGGTCCTTTCAAATGTGGTCAAAAATACCTCTGGATCATCCTCTCCAGTCATTTTCGTCAATAAACGACTCACCCCAAAGGACGCGGTATTAGTGGGACGGCTTTCCTCACTGGTCTGCGGACGTTGCTGCATTACTGCTTCCATCTGTTGTTGTAGTCTCTGCTCTTGCCTCTGCAATAGGTCTATGAAGCGGGCCTCAGATTGCTGCTGGGCTTGTTGCTGAGCCTCCAGACTCCGTTGCAAAGTTGCGTTTGTCTGCTGCTGGGCTGCAAGGCTCTGTTGTTGAGCTGCAAGGCTCTTTTGCAAACCTGCATTTGTCTGCTGTTGATTGGCATTTGCTAGAGCCAGCTGTTTCAGTATCTCCTCCATGCTGGCCTAAAAAAAACTGCCACTGGTTCTCCACCAACTGTGAGGGGGTTAGCTCGGCAGCGGGTGTGTGTGACCCCCGGGATGGGCTCCCCACACAAAACAGGCCCAGCAAACGGAGGTTGTGGTTTTCAAAATCAAAAGGTGCGGTTTATTTTCTATTTACAGTGACAAAACACAGCAAAGCAAAAGAAACATAACCAAAATAAATCCTGGTCAAGTTGACCTCTGACTAAACATACAGGTTTCCTAACTAACAACTGGGATCAGCCTAGTGCTGTCCTAGTCCCTAAGTCCCTGGTTTTAAATGTCCAAGCAAATAGCCACACAGGCTTTTTCTCACCGCACAGGGGTTCACTCTCCCTAGACAGTCCACACAGGTCTGGTTCCAGGCATGAGCTAACATCTAATGAAGCTGGGCTTCATTAACTCTCTACCTAGTTGTATAAGTCGGCGTAAAGCCTGAATCTGGGCGAAATATATCTACCCCCCTGGATGCAACCAGGTGACTTTACCTTCCTGCTGTCACAGTATGTATGTATGTATCTGTATATATCTGAGTGTGTATGTATGTATGTATCTGTATATATATGAGTGTGTATATATGTATCTGTATATATCTGAGTGTGTATATATGTATCTGTATATATCTGAGTGTGTATGTATGTATCTGTATATATCTGAGTATGTATGTATGTATCTGTATATATCTGAGTGTGTATGTATGTATGTATCTGTATATATCTGAGTGTGTATGTATGTATCTGTATCAGTGGAGGTGCATCCATAAAGGGTGCATGGGCGCCGCCCCCCTCTCTCCTGCACCTCTCTATCCGCCTCTCAGCCAATCAGGTTGCCGGGTCTGTTACCGGTCACCTGATTGGCTGAAACAACAGGTGCTGTAATTGGATGCCTAAAAGAGGACGGAAGAAGACATGGAGGACATGCAGGAGACCGCCGCTGACCCACTCTGAGACAGGTAAGTGCCGGGCAGCATCTGATGGGGCCCACTGGCAGCATCTGATGGGGCACACTGGCAGCATCTGATGGGGCACACTGGCGGAATATGATGGGGCACACTGGCAGCATCTGATGGGGCACAGTAGCGGCAATTGATGGGCACACTGGCAGAATTTGATGGGGCACAGTAGCGGCATTTGATGGGCACACTGGCAGAAATTGATGGGCACAGTGTCAGCAATTGATGGGCACAGTGGCTTCATTTTATGGGCACAGCGGCTGCGTTTGATGGGCACAGTGGTGGCAATTTATGGGTTCAGTGGCTGCGTTTGATGCTACAGTGGCTGCATTTGATGGCACAGTGGCAGCGTTTGATGGGCACAGTGGCAGCGTTTGATGGGCACAGTGGCTGCGTTTGATGGGCACAGTGGCTGCAATTGATGTGGTTTTTTTTTCAGTTTGTTTGCGCCCCCCCAAAAAAAATTGGAGCACCAGCCGCCACTGATCTGATCTGAGTGTGTATGCATGTATATGAGTGTGTGTATATATGTGTGTGCATGTACTGTATGCAATTGAGCATATGTATATATCTCAGTATCTGTATGCATTTAAGTGTGTGTGTTTATACATGTGATTAACTAAACATATTTATATATCTGAGTACGTAATTTATTATCCTTCATTGATGTGAACATCTGATAATTCATGCAATTAATTACTAATAATTTCTCTATATACATATACCTAAAGAACATAATACTACCAGTATATACTGTGTATATACCCTACAATAAGTAATACAACCAATATTTCATAAGTGTACATTCAATTCATTTATATAAACACCAACTGTGGAAAAACTTAAGCCGGCCATACACGGTTCGAATTTCGAAAGAATTTTCTTTTGAAAATCGTTTCAAATAATTTTCGTACGATTTTCGCACCATTTGTGGGCTGCAGCAACAGCCGATTTTCGTGCGGCAATCAAATTGGAAGAATCGGACATGTTGGAAATTTTTAGAAAAACAAACGATTTTCTAATCAATTATGGTAGAATCGTGCGAGATATGTAATAGAAAATAAAATACGCATGTGCAAGAAAAGAATATTCCCGGAGAGAAAAGAATATTCCTGGAGAGAAAAGAATATTCCCGGGGAGAAAAGAATATTCCCGGCCGAATTTAGAAAATCAATGGTGGCATCATCGGATTACAAAAAAAACGAACTTTCTGATTTTGAAAAGAAAATTTGTTCGAAATTCGACCGTGTATAGCCTGCTTTAAAGCGTAAGTAAACCCATCGATTTAACAGTTTCAAAAAGCAGTTACATTTTCGGCATACCGGGAATCCCAACTGTTACATTGGTTGTGCTCTCAACCAAACTGTCAAACCATCCAATGGCTGGTGTCATAACTGATCACATGTGCAGTGTCATGGTAGTTGAAGATTAAACAGAGGCCAAGATGGCAGCTTCCTTGCCTGAAAATGATAGGAGGGTTTACTTCCACTTTAAGTCCATTCATGTGAAAAAATATTAAAGTTGATCAATTCCTCTTCCATGCCTCACACCTAAAGACAGCGGCTCCCCCAAAATTTTGACCCCCCAGATCAGGATGTATTACAGCGCTTCAGCATCTATCCATGGGGCAACTGCCACACTAAGCATCACAGACCGTGCAAGCAGATCTCACAGATAAAAATCCATATAAGCACTTCAAGGAGAAACAGAACTCACAATAGTGAAATCATCAAGAATTTTTATTTACTTATTTTTTTAGCTCACTGACATAAAAGCAAACAGACCGTCCCATCCCTCAAAGTCTGTTGGTGTACATCCCACTACTCCTCATCCACTCCTTCTCCAAGGTCTTTTAGAATCCTATTGTCTATAGTGTATACTAAAAAAAATGCCTTGCGCCAGTAAAGTGTTAGGCCTCGTACACACGGCCGAGAATCTCGTCAGGAAAAAACTCGTCGTTTTTCTTGACGAGATTCTTGGACAAGAAACTTGTCCCGGCCGAGCGTACATACGCTCGATTCAAAGAACCCGCGGTTCTTTGAATGGAGCGAACGCGGTGACGTCATCGACTACGTCGAGAGTGCGCTCGTCACATTCGATGCCGTCGCCGCCATCTTGCTACACCCTACCTATGCCTAGGAAGTTACCGCGCATGCGTCAAAGTCATTTTGAGCATGCGCGGGTTTCCACGGCGACAGGTAAGTGTACACACACACACACTTTTCTCGTCGAGAAACATGGCGATGAGAATCTCGACGAGAAAATAGAGAGCAGGTTCTCTATTTTTCTCGTCGAGATTCTTGCCAGTTTTCTTGACAAGAAAACTGAAAGCCGCGTACACACGACCGATTTACTCAGCAAGAAAGCTCTGCCAGCAAGTTTCTTGCTGGTTCTTGCCGAGAAACTCGGTTGTGTATACGAGGCTTCAGGGTTTGGCTTGAATAAAAGGTGGCAACCTTAGATGAAGTACAACAAGCATATGACAAACATAAAATCAATCTTCATCCATGCATTGAATCCATACAGAGTACAGACCATTGGTGAATACAACACTCCCTCTGGATTGGTCTAATCATGGGGAGGAGTAAATAGTGTAAAGGTTTCATTCATCTTCTAGTTCTCCACTATCTATTGGAGTTGTCAGGGATGAGGGATTCAGAGATATTGGGGTGTTGTATTCAGAATGGGATTTATGTAATTACAAAGATTTGTAGGGAGGGGGTGGGGTGAGATGGGGATAGAAGTGGTCAGAGATGATGAAGTATTGGGGGAGGTGGAAGAAGAGGAGGAGAAGTCTGTATTTATGAGGAGAGGGCGATGGGAACAAAAGTGGGTAAGACAAGTAGAGAAGGTATTCTAGATGTGGTGGTTAGGAGGGGTAGGTGGGCAGGTTCAGGGAGGTGGCATAGAGTAATGTTTTTTAGATGTAATAGCTGGGGTCAGCAATGCTGTGCATTGTGACATATCAGGCAGGCATATTCATTCAGACTTTTAAGGCTATGACAGGCCAAATGTATGTATACCATGCAAAAAAATTACTTTGTGCTGCTGTCAGAAGTGGTAGCGGTAATAGTAGTAGTACAAATAACAAAATACAACTGTGCAGGGCTGACACTATTTCTTGTGATTTCATTCCACAAATCCTGTATGTTCTTTTAGCAGGATTTAAGAACTGAGTGAATTTCTGTCAGGCTCAACAGGTATCTTTTTGTATTTGCAGGATCTTTAGGAGGATAAAGCATGGGGGAATGTGCACACATTGCAGAGATGTACTATACTGTACATGTAAACTATCAATAATACACCACCACAGGATGGTACTGTGGGTGTATAGACAGTGGTAAAAAGTGCCACACCCTATTAACTGAGATTGGATACATAGGGATAAATCATGAATTTTATAGCCACCAATATATTTAAAAATATATATATTATAACACATTTACAAAATATCTTAAAAGCATATAAAAAGTGAATACAGACTTTTACAAACAATAATCAACACAACCAACTCTAACCGCTAGGCCAGGGTCAGTAGATGTAACAACCACTGGGAATATCCCTTAGCAGAGAGGAAGCAGAATAGCGTTTTGGAGATGCAAGCTCTACATGTTTCGTGATACAACGCTTCTTCAGGAGTTTATCAATATTTTACACTGAATAAATGGAAAAAACACATGAATAAATAAATATACTAATCGTCAAATACAATATATGCATTTTGTTTTTTAAATGAAGAAGTTATGAGAAAAATATATAGATTGAGACTGAGTTCAGGATCCCAAAACTTGGAGCAGGCATGAAACCAGGGTGAGGAAAGATGGGGGATACACCCAGTATCCATAGGTTAAAAGAAAGCCTGATGTCTCAATAGGAGTAGTGCATATGTAGATTGAAATGGAAGAAGGCAGACACCATCACCTCACCCAGTGTCTGGGATGTATACTTATAAAACAAACATAACTTACCATAGGTAAGTATGTAAATGTCTAGCGCCCCGAGGACAGGTTCCTCAGTATGAGCAGTCCAGCAGACACACAAGAGGAGAATACAAACGATGCCTTGTAATAAGCTTGCAAAATTGAAATGTTTAGTCTGGGGGTATAGAAAAAGATATATCCATAAATGGTATACATCAATATATCAGGGACCATATATGTCCCTATCTATAGTCATTGTTAATTAAAAAGTAGATATATCATACTTACCTCAAATATTGAGCATGTATCAGTTATTCATGCCCAATAATAATATATACAGAGATACAACTCTGGATGGTTAATAGTGGTATTTGTAAGCTATGGTGGTCAGTAATCAGTTAAGTCCCCCATAGGTGGTGTCTTGAATATGCATAGGTATAAGTTTCTCAGAGCAATCTAAAGGGAAAATATTATGAAGATACTTGTGCTACTAGTACCTATATCATATAGCTGATAGTTAGAGCCAGTGGCAGGCAGTGAATTTTTTTGGGGGGTGGCAAATAGGGATGAGCGTGCGTTTCGAGTTGAACGCATGTTCGACTCAAACATTGGCTGTTCGCCTGTTCGGTGAAACCAGAACTTTTTGGGACGTTCGCGCCAAATTCGTGTGGCGCGAACGGGCCACAATGCACTGCGCCATCGCAGTGCATTGCTGGCTAATGATTGGCCAAGCATGCACTGTGATCCCGCATGCTTGGCCAATCACAGCGCCGGCAGTGAGGAGAGCCATAATTGGCCACAGACAGGACTTGTGATGATCGCTTAGGAATATGGCTGCATGAGATTACAAAGGGCTCTGATTAAAGCTTAAAAAATACTGGCATTTGACATTTTTTTTCTCAGCCTGTAAAAGCACCTGTATGTTAGATTATGTGTCCATGTGCACACAGGCGTTTACAGACATATTAGAAGCAGAGCAATTACAGTCTGAAAAAAAAAAACCCATGGAAAGAACGTTTAGGAGAGGAGGTGAAGCGCAGAAAAAAGCTAAACACACTGAAACGCTAGACGCATTTAGGCGCATATGAGAGGTAATGCATTTAAATGGCCAGAACAAATAAATAGGATACAGTACTTTTACGATAAAACGCATGGCGCGCCTGCAGTGGGCTTTTCTCCTACCAGGAGTTCTGATGTTTAGAGGAGCAAAGCACAACACCATGAGGTCTATTGGGTAGATTATGAAATTTTATGGACATTAGACTATTATTAAAGAAGTAGGGAATCCGCGCTCAGGAAAACACCAGACAGAGGTTGCAGCCCCCCTAAAAACTCCCTAGGGAGAATAGGATATAATATAAAAGAATGGGGTGTTGGTGCTACCTCCCACTATAGAGACCCACTCAAGTAAATGTATAAGGACAGGCTGTACTGAGTTCCCGGGTCTGTACACCTACGGTGCCCATTATGAGGGGTTCCCACCATCCCTGTACTGAGTTCCTGGGTCTGTACACCTACTTTGCCCATTATGCGGGGTTCCCACCATCCCTGTGCAGCGTTCCTGGGTCTGTACACCTGAGGTGCCCATTATGAGGAGTTCCCACCATCCCTGTACTGAGTTCCCAGGTCTATACACCCGCTGTGCCCATTATGAGGGTTCCTCCCACCATCCCTGTACACCTACTGTGCCTATTATGAGAGGTTCCCACCATCCCTGTACTTAGTTCCTGGGTCTGTACACCTGCTGTGCCCATTATGAGGGTTCCCACCATCCCTGTACTGAGTTCCTGGGTCTGTACACCTACTGTGCCCATTATGAGGGGTTCCCACCATCCCTGTAATGAGTTCCTGGGTCTGTACACCTGCTGTGCCCATTATGAGGGTTCCCACCATCCCTGTGCTGAGTTCCTGGGTCTGTACACCTACTGTGCCCATTATGAGGGTTCCCACCATCCCTGTACTGAGTTCCTGGGTCTGTACACCTACTGTGCCCATTATGAGGGGTTCCCACCATCCCTGTAAAGAGTTCCTGGGTCTGTACACCTGCTGTGCCCATTATGAGGGGTTCCCACCATCCCTGTGCTGAGTTCCTGGGTCTGAACACCTGCTGTGCCCATTATGAGGGGTTCCCATCATCCCTGTGCTGAGTTCCTGGGTCTGTACACCTACTGTGCCCCCCCATCTGTCTACTAATCTCTGCATTCTTATCTCCCATCAGTACACCTCTGCCCCTAACTCATCATCTGCTAACCTCTGTCTCCCAAACCCCTACTTTGCTAACCTCTGCAATCCAACCCTTCCTTCCCATCCACTCTGCACCTCTGTACACCACCTCTGACTGCACACCTCCTCTACTCACTTCTGCACCTCAAGCCCCCCTTTTTGATTACCTCTACATGCCCCCTATGCTCACCTGTATGCTGTCTAGGTGGGCGGCATGCAGCGGATGGGGCGTGATTTGCATATGAATCGCGGCAGCCGATCTAATTTGCATAACACGGCCTGTGCGATTTACATGTGAATAATGTTAATATAAGAACAATGCCTTTTGTTTCTCTATAGCAGATGAACAGGCAGGGGAGAAAAGGGAAGGTGTACAGACTTGCATTACATGGAGAGAGGTGAAGTAAAGTTGGAGATTAAAATGGTGCTTTACAGTCTCTCAGGAGTCAGAACACAGTGATAAATAGCCCCTTCTGTGCCCCTCCCCCTGCAGTCCTGGCATGTAGAAATGTACCTGAAGATTTCTGTGTGATCCCTCTGTGTGCACTGCTGGATGCCGAGTCTGTGTCACAGGGATGAATGGAGCTGCCTCAGCTCCCTGTCTGCCCTGACTGATTCTCTTCTGCTCGTGATTTCCCCCTCACTTACTGAAGGAGACAGGCAGCCTGTGAGCCAATGGCGCTGCAGGTCTGATTAAAGCCCCACCCTATGGACCCAATCAATTACAAGCACTGGAAACCTAATGCTAGAGCCTAGAGGTGGAGTTTTCGTGGCTTCATGCTTTGCGCCCCGAACACACTCTAAACTACGCCAATAGAGCTTCTTATCCCCAATCACGCATTTACACCCAGGTCATGCCTCCAATAGCACCCCGTGTCCGTAGCTTTGGGGGGGCGCCGCCGCGTCCCCTATTGATGGGCCGCCACTCTGCTGGTGTTGTTCTGTTGTGTAACACAGGCAGACATCTGCAGGAGTTACAGTGGGTGTAGGTGCCTCCGGCACAGTATACACCTGAAGCTACCCCTTATTGCTGGTTTTCCCATCTCCCTGCAGGCAATTAGTATGTCTGGAAGGTCAACAAGGAGAGGCAGACAATTACGAGCCAATAAAAGAGGGCAAGCAGGCTCTGTGTCTAGGGGCAACAGTGCTGGTCGTGGACGCGGTGCATCTTCATCAGCACGTGGCCATGGGACACGCTTGTACTTATTTTCGGCAGCTGGACTTGTTGATCCGCATCATGCCAAAGACTTGGTAGAGTGGATGACCAAGCCCTCCTCATCCTCCTTATCCTCTCTCACCCAGGCTCAGGGTACTGGCAAAGCAGCTGCCAACGCGTCCTCTTCCCTCGTATCAATGTCATCAGTCACTCCTTCCCTAGACTCACCATGTCCTCCTGAGGAGTCCCCCGAACTGTTTGAGCACAGTGTTGGGTACATGCTCCAGGAAGATGCCCAGTGTTTTGAAGGCTCTGATGATGATACCCAGCTAGAGGAAGGCAGTAGCGTGAGCGCAGAGAGAGGGGATGCTCAAGAAGGACAGCAATCTGGCAGTCATGTTCCACCAGCTGCAGCATACTGCCAGGTTTTCTCCAGTGATCAAGAGGGAGGGGATGATGAGATCACTGAGTCCACATGGGTGCATGATAGGAGAGAGGAGGAGGATGAGGAGCAGGAGGCACATCTTC
Organism: Rana muscosa; assembly: GCA_029206835.1. NCBI lineage: Eukaryota > Metazoa > Chordata > Amphibia > Anura > Ranidae > Rana > Rana muscosa. Next base: position 30,494,827 of record CM055116.1, on the reverse strand, counting down.
AACTAGGCAGGATGCCCTCCGGGGGCCAGCTTAAGGGCAGCACACTGACTGAATCACACCGCAGAGCTCCGCCTGTGCAGGGCGCTGCCTCTGCGCGTTATTCCAAAAGTTCTTTGGTGTGGGCCTTTTTTGAGTCGAGTGCATCAGATCACACCGCTGCTATTTGCAACATATGTCTGAAGCGTATCTTGCATGGCCAAAACATCAGCAGCTTGGGAACCACATGCTTGACCAGACATATGTTGACCTGTCATGCAGCTCGTTGGCAAGCGTACCCTAAAGACCCACACCAAAGAACAAAGCGGACCTCTCCTTGCTCCTCATCAGCTGGGATCTCCAACCCCACTATACCTTCAGTCCTCTCTGAAACCTGCACTGAGAGGAATGAAGGTGTAGAATTAGGTGTGTCACAGCCAAGTACTTGCGGGCACTCTGCTAGCAGTACACCAACATCCGATTGTAGCAGGCAAATTTTACTGCCCCAGCTGCTGGACCGTCGAAAGAAGTTCACTCCCAGCCATCCACATGTCCAGCGGTTGAATGCTAGCTTGGCTAAATTGCTGGCACTTCAACTGCTGCCTTTTCAGTTGGTAGAGGTTGTGCAATATGCGGTTCCTCAGTGGCAGGTTCCCAAACGCCACATTTTCTCACGGAAGGCGATTCCGGCTCTCTACCGGCATGTGGAAGGCAATGTCCATGCCTCGCTGGACAGGGCGGTCAGCGGTAAGGTGCATATTACCGCTGACTCATGGTCCAGCAGGCATGGACAGGGACGTTACCTATCTTTCACGGCCCATTGGGTCACTCTTTTGGCAGCTGGGAAGGATGCAGGACAAGGTGCAGTAGTGTTGGAGGTTGTTCCGCCACCACGCCTCCAAAATGCTACTACTGGTTGTGACACACCTCTCTCCTCCACCCCCTCCTCTTCTTCTTCCTCCATGGCCTCTTCCTGTGCTTTGTCCTCGGAACCAGCGGTGCTCCGTAGGTGTTCAAGGGGCTACGCAAGTACGCAGGCAAAAAGATGCCATGCCGTGCTTGCGCTGGTGTGTTTGGGGGACAGGAGCCACACTGGGGCAGAGGTTCTGTCAGCTCTGCAGTGACAGGCCCAGAGGTGGTTGACGCCACGCCAGCTTAAGCCAGGAATAGTGGGTTGCGACAATGGCACCAGCCTCCTCTCCGCCCTCCGACAGGGACAACTGACCCATGTGCCCTGTGTGGCTCACGTCCTTAATCTGGTGGTGCAGCGGTTCTTGGGCAGGTACCCGGGCTTACAGGATGAGGCAGGCCAGGAAAGTCTGTGTGCATTTCCGCCGATCATATAATGCCAGTGCTCGGCTGGCTGAGCTGCAAAAGGAAATGAACCTGCCCAAGAACCGCCTTATATGTGACATGCCCACCAGGTGGAACTCAACGTTGGCCATGCTGCAGCAGCTGCACACGCAGCAGAGGGCCATCAATGAGTACCTGTGCAACTACGGTACCAGGACAAGGTCAGGGGAGCTCGGTTTTTTTTCACCACGGCAGGGGGGCATGATCAGGGATGCATGCACTGTCCTGGCACCATTTGAGGAGGCCCCGAGGATGGTGAGCAGTGACAGTGCATGCATCAGTGACACTGTACCTCTTGTCCACCTGTTGGAGAATACGCTGCGTGGAATAATGGACAGGGCACTTGAGGCAGAACAGAGGCAGGAAGAGGAGGACTTCCTTGCCTCTCAAGGCCCCCTTTATCCTGACAGTGTTCCTTCTGTCCCACCCATCACACAGGAAGAGGACGAGAACGAGGAGGAGGAGAAGGATTGTGTCAGCATGGAGGTGGAGCCTGGCATTTAGCATCAGCAGTTTTTTAGGGGTGATTTACAGTCCCAAGAAACCCGCTGACTTGTACGTGGCTGGGAGGAGGTGGCTGCGGATCATGTCGTCCTTAGTGACCCAGAGGACTCCGGACTGAATGCCTCAGCTAACCTACGCTGCATGGCCTCCTTGATCCTGCAAAGCCTGCGGAAGGATCCTCATATTCTTCGGATCAAGGAGAGGGACCATTACTGGCTGGCCACTCTCCTTGATCCACGGTACAAGGGTAAGGTTGCAGACTTTATCTTGCCGTCGCAGAGGGAGCAGAGGATGAGACATCTCCGGGAGGCCTTGCATAAAGGTCTGTGCAACACATTCCCAGAGACTGGGAGGTTAAAAACTCCTGGTCCTGGACAACGAGTTGCTGAGGCTTCGGTCAGTCACAGAAGGAGCGGTGGAGAAGGTGGCCGTCTGGCCGATGCGTTCAGACAATTTTTTAGTCCGCAGCTCCAAGGTATGATCGGTTCCAGCAACCATCGCCAGCGTCTGATTTAGATGGTCCAGGAATACCTAGGGGCAAGGTCAGACTTGGACAACTTTCCCACCGAAAATCCTCTGGCTTATTGGGTCTTGAGGATGGATCACTGGCCAGAGCTTGCACAGTATGCAATTGAGCTACTGGCCTGTCCTGCATCCAGCGTTCTTTCGTAACGCACATTCAGTGCTGCTGGAGGCTTTGTAACCGATCACAGGGTGCGCCTGTCCACTGACTCTGTTGATCGACTGACCTTCATAAAGATGAATCAGTCTTGGATCACCACCAGCTACCAAGCACCTGAAGCTGATGTAACCGAATATTTTTTTTTTAAATGTCACATCCCTTCAAGACTGCCTATGCTGATGCTGAGTGACTGTCCTGTTATGTTGACTGACTATCCTCTTCCTCCTCAATGATCCTGCTGATAGCTTGGAAGAACATTTTTGGTTCTGGGTGCCGCCACCAGTGGCTAAGACCCAATTTTTCAGTCCCTGTTTAACAGGGGCATGTAATTACAATTTTTGATGCAATGCTTTGCAGCAGAGCTCATTCCTGCACTCCAGCTAGAGTATCTGGGAGAAGTTGCAGTGTCGTGGCACCAGCACCAGTGCCTAAGGCCCAATTTTTCAGCCCCAGTTTAACAGGGGCGTGTATTTACATTTTTTTATGCAATGCTTTGCAGCAGGGCTCATTGCTGCGCTCGAAGTACAGTATCTGTGAGGGGTTGCAGTGTTTTGGCACCGGTGCCTAAGGCCCAATTTTTCTGCCCCTGTTTAACAGGGGCATGTAATTACAATTCTTGATCTAATACTTGGCAACAGGGCTCATTGCTGCGCTCTAAGTACAGTATCTGTGAGGGGTTGCAGTGTTGTGGCACCAGCACCAGTGCCTAAGGCCCAATTTTTCTGCCCCTGTTCAACAGGGGCATGTAATAACAATTCTTGATCTAATATTTCACAGCTGGGCCCATTCCTGTGCCCACCAAGTGTAACTGTGAGGATTTACAGTCTTGTGGCACCAGCACCACCACCACCACCAAAGGCCCAATTTTTCAGCCCCTGTTCAACAGGGGCATGCAATTACAATTCTCGATCTAATAATTCACAGCAGGGCCTATTCATGCGCCCACCAAGAGTAACTGTGAGGGCTTACAGTGTTGTGGCACCAGCACCACCACCAAAGGCCCAATTTTTCCTACCACTGTTCAACAATGGCATGTAATTACAATTCCTGATATAATAGTTGACAGCAGGGCGTTCCAGCGCCCACCAAGAGTAACTGTGAGGGCTTTACAGTGTTGTGGCAACACCAACACCTAAGGGGAAAATTGCTGCAGAGTATATACGGCAGGCCCCTACTTTCAAACATCCAACTTACAAACGACTCCTACTTGCAAACGGAAGGAGACAACAGGAAGTGAGAGGAAATCTACCCCTAGGAAGGGAAATTCTCTACTGTAAGAGTTAATATGGGAAAAAGGTGTCTCCTCTCTATTGATGCTTTATCACCAATCCTTGTTTCAATAAAAAAAACAAATTTTCCAAAAACATTTGTCATTGGGACGGAAAGTAAGGTGAAATGTTCTGAACAGGTGCACAGACAGCAAAACAAATGTTACAGGGGTGTTAATCCTTCCCTATATACTCCAAAAAGCTTAAAAATAGATGTTTTGGCTAGAGCTACACTTAAAAAATGTACCTGTTCCAAATTACAAATAGATTCCACTTACGAACAAACCTACAGTCCGTGTCTTGTTTGCACTGCCTGTATACTGCTGTTCATAGTATATAGGGCCTTTTTTTAATTTGGGTGCAGGGTTCCCCTTAATATCCATACAAGACCCAAAGGGGCTAGTAATGGGTTGGGGTAGGGTGGGGGGGGGGGGGATGATGGGGTAGCCATGCCATTTTTCTCAATGATTTTCATCCATATTGCCGGGACCAGACATTACATTAAAGCCGCAAGCAAGCCGCAATCAATTTTAAATGGCTTTTTTTCCTTTAGAAATGTCATTTTGTGCAGGGACAGTTCTAAACACGGGAAACACGTGCCACTTTACAGGCATACTTTAGACACCCCCCAGGTACGATATTTAAAGGAATATTTCACTTTTTTTCTCACTTTATGCATCATTAAAATCACTGCTCCTGAAAAAACGACCGTTTTTAAAACTTTTTTTTGCATTGATACATGTCCCCTGGGGCAGGACCCGGGTCCCCAAACCCTTTTTAGGACAATAACATGCATATTAGCCGTATAATTACAGGTAGCACTTTACATTTCGAACGTTCGCGTCCATTGTATTTAATAGGGTTCTAAAGTTCGCGCAAACTTTCGGTCCGTTCGCAGGTTCTATTGCGAACCGAACTGGGGGGTATTCGGCTCATCCCTAGTGGCAAACAGTATGACACCATCCTGGTCGGTCTGAAGCACTTACCCCATCACCGGCGGCTTCCCCTTCTCCTGCTCTCCACGGGTCACCACGGCGATGGCGGCAGCTTCTGTTTCCTCCCTCCTCCTCGACGGCCAATCGTGAGTCTTCTCTTTTCAGCCAATCAGCTTCTGATTGGCTGGATTGAGGATCAGTGTTTCAACTATGATGGGCGTTTGTTTCTATTGAGTTTTGAAGATCCCCATAAAGTAGAAATTAGAGTTGAACGGACACCTGGATGTTCGGGTTCGACGGGTTCGGACGAACTTGACCCCGAACCCGAACCCCGTTGAAGTCGGAGGACTAAAATGGCTCTAAAAAAGTAATGGAAAGGGCTAGAGGGCTGCAAATGGCAGCCAAATATTGTTAAGAGCATGATGTTTAAAAAAAAAAATTAACCTCATATTACTTTTTACGTTTTACATTTTATATACATTATTATATTATATTATATATTACGTTTAATATCCTATTTACTCATGGTCATATATATATGTACAGATAAGACACTATCCTGCTCACCATCCATCCCACGGGATAATCATTATTATATAACCATTTCATCATCATCCACATTCAGCTACTATGGATATTATTTCCACTGTTTAGAGCCATAGATACATGGTCTTAGAACAGATATATTCTACACTATCCACCATTACTTTCTCTATAGACGCCAGACTCACTGGGAAAATACGCCACAACTTATGTGGCAAATTTAAACAATTAGAAAGAATTACCCAGACCACCAATCAACAGTGGTGGGACAAATTCTTCCTATCTCAATATATTGACACTAAGATCTCGCCTAGAGGCCTACGTGTAATGAAAGAATGTCCCATGTTCCTAGATACCAGCAACTCCAATGAATGGACTAACATTGCAGAATTCTGTACAGCAAAATGGATGGGAATACTCATCTCCCACAGGAACACTAGATATAATTATTTCAAAGACCAACTCAAAACCATCATAGAGGATATTTCCAACCAATCAGTGCCTATCCCCTCCAGTTGGCTTGAGACCCTCAAACATAACACCCAAAAAGATGAGGATTATATTGTTAGTACTAAAATGGGTAAATTCAAACGTGATCTTGATGATTACAACTTAAATAGAGTCTTCTCTTGAAATAAAAACATTCCTCATTCCGATGTAACCACATCCACTACCCATGCTAACCTATCTACTCCGCACATACGTTCACAGATACCTCCCCCCTCCTCACCTCCCAAGCCCCTGATGGACATTCAGTTCCACAACTATCCACTGCTGGGTAGACAACCTGAGAAACTTCCCTCTTCTCGTATCACAAAACCACCACCCCTCTGGACCAACACCAATACCCCCAGAAGTCACTCATATCAGAACAAAAATAAAATACACAATAAATACAATTACAATAAGAAGGATGGTCTCATTACCGCCCTGAACTTGTTCTACAATAGATCATCCAATTTACGATCCACCACAGCTTCCATTGCTGTGAACATAAACCATAGCCATGAAAATGATCAGGATTTCAATACTGGCACCCCTACTACCATCTCGGATCATCTTCACACAACAAGTATAGTGGATATACATACCAGCCACCACCACTAGTATGGCCACCAGCTGCACACCACCAATGCCCGTGGAACCAGCAGACACACATATTTAATCTTCCAGTACATCCACCTTTACACCCCCTCCTATTGAAGATCCTACACTATCTTTTTTAGTGTCCAGTCCTCCTCTGCCCCCAGCCTCAAGAAAAAGAAAACTTACAGGAGAGGCTGTAGAGGAGGACGAGGAAAACAACTATCCACAAATTCAAAAATACCAGAAACGGTAAAAATATTCAATCTTTCTTCTCACACTCTATCTACTGCCGACACTTCTCTTCTTAGCCATGGATTGAACTTCGCTCCTATCAACAAACCCAACCCATTTCTTCTCTTCAAAGACCTCAATCATTACATACGCAATCTAACTCTCAAAAGACATTTTCATATTCAACAGGAAAAAGACAACAATAGCAACATCAGTAATGTACTGGTTAGTTCCATTACCCCCATATCACTCAATCATGAACCTCTGGAATCTCTCCTTGAAAATTTCGAAATCAACACTGACTCCCTCACTGAGGACTCCTGTGATGATGAAGATAGCATCTCAACAATCTATACTCAACATTTTGTTACATCACCCCCTGTAGTACACTCCTCTCTTAAACCCAAATCCATTTTCTTTCCTACTCACTCAAAAGGTCCATACATCGAAAGTTTCTATAGAGTGGTCTACGCAGACCTGGTCAAATTATGTAACTCTACTTCTTCCTCCAAACACAACAACCTTTCACCATCGGAAACTAAAGCACTAGACCTATTATTACATACGGACAGCATTGTAATAAAACCTGCTGATAAAGGAGGAAGTATCATCATCTTAGACAAAACTGATTACCTTAAGGAAGCCTACAGACTCCTGTCCGATAGCACTTCCTACATTAAACTCAACAAGGATCCAACCATAGAATTTGCCAAAGAAGCAGATATCCTAATATCCTATGCTCTCAAAGACAACATCATTTCCAAAACAGAAAGTGCGTTTTTACGCAAACAATTCTATCACATCCCGTACTTCTATTATTTGCCAAAAATCCATAAAAACCCAGAAAACCCACCAGGTAGACCCATTGTAGCAGCCATGAACAGCGTGACCACAGGATTCAGCATGTATATAGATCTATTTCTTCAACCCATTGTTCGCCAACTACTATCTTACATACGTGACAGTACACATCTCCTGGAACTCCTTTCCCCCTACAGGTGGGAATCTTCTTATGCCTGGCTGTCACTTGATGTATGTTCCTTGTACACATCCATCCCACATACCTTTGGGCTTATGGCACTGGAACAATTTCTTCTTCTGGAACCACTCATTAATCCCCGTCAGACGAACTTCATCAAACTAGCCACCCAATTCTGTCTGACCCACAACTATTTTAATTTCAATGGAGACTTCTACCTGCAGTCACAAGGCACGGCTATGGGGGCCAATTTTGCCCCCTCATATGCCAACCTAGCTATGGGCTTCTGGGAGACTCACCATATCCATACCAATAATCCATTTGCAGCTAATATTGTCTTTTTCGGACGATATATAGATGACATTATCATTATTTGGGATGGCCCCCTCGAACTCATCCACCCCTTTGTACAACACTGTAATAGCAACATCTATGGGTTGTCCTTCACGTCCGTCTACGACCCCTCCACCATAGCCTTTCTAGATTTGGAACTTGGACATGACAACGACACCATCTTTGCCAGAAACTATATCAAACCCACGGCTGGAAACTCATATTTGCATTACAACAGCTGCCACCACAAGAAATGGATCGAAAACATCTCCAGGGGCCAATTCTGTCGACTCAGACAGAATTGCACCAGAGACGCTGATTATATCCAACTTAGTACAAACCTCAAAAATACATTTATGGACAAAAAATATCCCGAAAACTTAGTTGATGATGCACACAAACTCTACCTTCGGGGCAAGCCACCAAAGACTGAGCAAACCACAGGTGACCGTTCAATCAGATTCGTAACCACGATTCATTCCAGACATAAGAACATGGAAAAAATACTACTCAAACATTGGAACATCCTTCAGCAGGATCCACACTTGAAATCTGAACTGCCATCCCACCCCAGAGTTACCTACCGCAGTGCTCCGAATTTGAAAAACAAACTCGCCCCCAGCAAACTCAAACCAACTATTACTTCATTTACACCCATACCTGTTCTTATACCAATTACAGGAATGTACCAATGCCGTAAAGCACTCTGTAAAACGTGCAAATTTGTCCAACATGGCCAAAAAAGTTTTAGCACAAAAGGGAAAACATATCAGCTGAGGGAATTCTTCAACTGTTCATCAGACTTTATAGTGTACGGCCTTAGTTGCCCTTGTGACTTGATGTACGTAGGCCGTACCATACGTCCATTAAGACAGAGATTCGGGGAACACCGCAGATTTATAGAGGGTGGTATAGACCCTCATAGTGTCCCCAAACATTTCGCCAAAGTCCACCAAAAATCCACTGCAGGACTCCAGGTGTGGGTCATCGAGCAAATCGATAAATCCCTCCCTGCAGCTGAAAGATTCAAGAAACTATGTGCCCGCGAGACTTATTGGATATACAGCCTAGATGTTCTCTCACCTGGAGGCATCAATGAGAGCATCGAAATACATACCATTTTACAATAATTTTATAATTATAATTTTATAATAATTTTTCACATATTCCTATAACATTTTATAATAATTTTATAATAATTTTATAATATTTTATTATTTAATATTCCAATACCCCCCCCCGCTCCCTTTACATAATAATTGCTATTTTTAACCCTGACTACATTTCCAATATTGTTAACACTAATCCTGTTAATATGCAATCCCATCTCTAATACTATATGTGTTTCACAGGTCATCTTATATCGTATATTGTTATTTCGATACTTGGGGGTGGCGGGTGTGTGTAAGTATAGTCCAAACCCCCCCCCCCCTCTCTGTGGCCTCCCTCTACCCTTTCCCTCCCCTCCATCCCGCCTTTTCGCTTTTCCAAATATCCCCCTTTTTTCCCCCTCCCTTCCTCCCCTGATTGATTATATTATCGCTACTGTCTATGTGTATTTTTCATATTTGTGTATTGTTGTTATGTTGTAAGTTTACAATTATGTACCTTTTATTTTAATCATGTACTTGCATCTGCATATACGTGTGTGTATATGTATGTATATACATGTGTGTATATATATATATACATATATCAATGTATCACCATGATCATATGTTACTGTTTATATCACTCCTTTAAGCATTACGATCCCATTCCATAAACCCCCCTTCCCCCCCCCTCCCCCCTTCCTTTTCTCTTACCTGTATGTATATGCATCCATATGCACATACATTGTCCCTTGCTGGTCACTGTGTTGACCTCATCCCCCTCTGACGTGCATGTATCTGTGTATTCACACAGGCGTGCGCATCTCTCTTTCTCGTACCTGTATACATATGCATCCATATGCATTCACATTATCCCTTGCCGGTCACTGTGTTGACCTCATCCCCCTCTGATGTGCATGTCTCTGTGTATTTACACAGGCGTGCGCATCTCCCCCTCCTTTTTTTCTCTCTTTTTCTCTCTTTTTACCTTTTTCTTTTTACTTTTCTTTTCTTTTTCTTTTTCCTTCTTTTTCTACCACCGCCCTTCCCCCCTTCCCCCCCCTTTTTTCCCCTCCCCTATGCTAATATCCACTCCAATATACATATCCAGTTCCACATCCACCATCTCCCCCCCTCCCCCCCCTTTCTCTCCCCAACCCCCCCCCATAATTATAATTATATTTACTATATCCATCAGCTTTATTTATTCATTTATTTATATCTAGCCCGTCCCCGCTGTCCTGTATATTAATATTCTCTGTAGCGGCCTCACCCCCTTCACATGTTTATCGGTTGTCCGAAAGCTCTTGTCTAGGGGTACCTGGGTTTCGAGAGTGAGGTGCGCTACGGCCCATGTCCTCCCCATGGCTGTGGGTGAGGTGAAGGCCAGTATGAACATCTTCCTCGGGCCAAATGTGCATTGGGTTGCGGAACTTAGCCCTGCTATGCTGGAATCTCCCTTTGCTCCCATCAACAGAGTCCATACACCGATCACAGTCCAACTGTTAGTTTTATTTCGTAGCTCCACAACAAACAATATATGGCAGGATACGGTGGGATGAGCAGGCCGAGGCACTATCCGGATTGTAGTCCCTACACCCCCTGTGCTATGACCAGGGGTTGCAGGAGTCTTGATTAGAACAACTTCGCTGCGCTGCGGCCCCTATCAGGGGAAGACGACCCTCCAAGGGAGTTACCGGAGGCCCGTCCATCACCGGGTTGACGCTGCTCCGGAGTCTTCAGACGGGTGACCTCCCCAGCCTCCTCACCTCAGATGCGGGTCCCCTCGCAAGGGGCACCCTGGAATCACTTCACCCTCGCGGGACCCGGTCGAAGTCACCAGGTCCCAGGCCTTCTACAAAGTACCTCACCCCAGGCTGAAGGTGCCTGGGATGGACTCCAACTCCAGCTTCATTCCGGCCAGGCCTAGGGTGCCCAGGCCGGAACCTTGAACCGCCCGTACCCAGGCCGAGGGCGCCTGGGTACGTCAAGAGATGATCCCCCAAAAAGACCTCGTGGCGAGGGCGTCTCCCCCTTTTATCTCCTCCCATCGACACCACGGCGGGTTCCCCGCCCCAGCCGTACCATCTCCAGGAAGGGACAAAAAGGGTAACACTGCGGTAGTGATTCCACCTCGAGCCTGTAGGTACCTCGCCACCCACAGGCCAAGGAGAATATTGCACCACCCAATCCTCCACGAATAACAAAAAGGGGTCTAATCCCTGACATAATTACACACCTGGGTCTCTCTACCCCCAGGTGTATCCCACTAACTTTGAAGACCCCGCTACACACTCCCCCTTGTGATTTGACGCTGGTCCCCAGCGTCAGGTGCACACCCATGTCTCCCAAGAAGTGGTGACATGAAGTGGGCCCCAGAGGCTATCCCTCAAATTTTGGATACTGTGTGTGCCAAGACCTGCTCCAGGGAAAGGGAACTATAAAACATTAAAACTTTTGTATAAAACATCTGTCATGTACACATATACAATCCCTCCTGTCACTGTCTAAGAACCACCCCATACTCAGTAGTCTTGACCGACGAATCTCCTGCAGAAGGGAAACAAAAAAAACACATCCTAACACTCTGTGTTAATTTGGCATGAGTGGGTCCGTCAGCCGAGAGACCCACTCATTCCAATAAGTAAGTAATGCATGTGGAACATTTCAAACAACCGTTGCACAACACTGCCACCTGGTGAGATCTTCATTCTTCCTGCTTTCCTACTCTGACTCTACCCCAAAAGTCTCTGCCTTTGGCACATGAAGAAAAGGGAGAAAAAAAAAACAACAGCTCCCAAGTCTCCAGTGAGTACAAGAAAAACCCAAATCAAAACAAAAGTAGGGCACAGTTCTAGGCGTCTGGGAATGTCTCTTCCAGAAAGTTTCAACAGCAACAAGATAGGAGCTCACTTCTCCTATAAGTAGAACCTTGGATCCGGCAGAAACAGGGGCTTCAGGTGCCCGTCAAACACTTCCACCGAATACTCGTCATCCTCTCCTTCTTTCCTGCAGATGAGCACCTTATCGGCATGAATATGGCGCCCAAGTCTCCAATCAGCTCTGCAGTCCTTGAACTTTTTAGACACAGGCGGCGAACATGACAGGTATCGCCTGGCATGGGGTACTTTAAGCTTTTCCCATACAAACTCGTCATACCACCTTGGTCGCAGGACCTCGACTTCATACAATAAGTCCCGAGGCAAGTAGGGGTACTCCCACCCATATTCACGGGCGACTCTCTGGGAGAAAAGTCTCTGCAACCTGGCTAGAGGCGGCATCACATCTCGCTCACCTTCTCCTGGCTGCACGATGGCCTCCGGGTGCCGAGGTACCTTCACCATCTCGGGTTGCTTTGTCTTTGGTGCCCGCAACGAAGCACGCTGCATCCCCACCACCAGAGCGGGTGATGTAGTTGAATGAGGAAAGTTGGCCCGAGGACTAGATTTCCTCGGGAACTCCGGGGCCTGCGCCCGGAGCGTACTGTCTTCCATGGACACGGGGGAATCCTGCGGTTTACTCAGCACAGGTAGTGGGCGTCTGTCCCAGCCCTTCCGGTGAAACAGTTCGTCTATCTCTCCGTCATCCCCACAGTCCGACAATGACTCTAGGTCGGAGGTGTCATACATCTCAGCGGGAAGGTAGTCTCTAGTAGACGGAAGGCTACCCTCCCTTGCGGGCTCCACCGACTGTGGACCCCCGACACCTCCAACCAACACCACAGTCCCAGCCCCTGGCTCACCTGGACCTTCTGAAGAACTGGGATGTCCGGGACACTCTTCTCTACCGGCGCCATCCAGGCCAGGCAAGCGGCGGGGTGAAGCTCGACCACGACCATAGGATGCCTGTACCAGGCCGACTTTCCTCTTCGGAGGTGGGAGCAGGGAGTCTGTAGTGACCGAAGCAGCGTCCTCGGATTTTCCTCTCTCAGTCTCTGATTGGGCAGTCCCATCGCCCTGGTCAGCGCGCACGGGGACCTCCGCAAAGGCCTGGATCTCTCCCTCCGGAGTGGCGGTTCCTGTGATGCAGTTGAGGCGAAGGGCCCGGGGCCTTACTGTGGATGATTCGACCTCAAAAAGAAATTCTTTGCATGATTCACATCGCCCGAACGGCTTCAGTTGGACCACCAGTCCCGAGCATCCGGGACAGATCACACCGAGGGCCTCCGTGTCTCTGCATGAATACAGAGCCAACTGTCCTCGGGGCCTGAGCCTTATCCCCGTGTCTGTAATGGGCGCAGCAAATGCAGTCATTTTCGTGGGGTAAGGTACCGGCATCCACGGGGAGCTTGAGGCCATCCCGACCACCTGCTGTTCCATCACGCGCTCACCTCGCGCCGGAGTCTCCACGTGTATCTCCACACGTGGCCAGACTCCTCCCACGACTTGCACATTTTCGCGGGCTTCCTTCAGTCTCCTCCCACGAATTGCGCAGTCATGGGGTGCCTCGTGGCGCAGTGCATTAACAGTCTCCACATGTAGTACTTCACACGGCTGGACTTCTCCCTTTTTACGCTCCTCCGCATGGGCCTTTCCCGACTTAGGGTCATGTCCACAACTCCGAGCAGGGATGCACTTTGGCCAATCACATGGCCGACCTGCTCGGACCTCCTCCGGGCAGCAAAGTCCAGACACAGCCGTTCCAACCCTTAGGATCAATACACATTTCATCCCAGACTCACGAGCCCCCACGTGTAGCGGCCTCACCCCCTTCACATGTTTATCGGTTGTCCGAAAGCTCTTGTCTAGGGGTACCTGGGTTTCGAGAGTGAGGTGCGCTACGGCCCATGTCCTCCCCATGGCTGTGGGTGAGGTGAAGGCCAGTATGAACATCTTCCTCGGGCCAAATGTGCATTGGGTTGCGGAACTTAGCCCTGCTATGCTGGAATCTCCCTTTGCTCCCATCAACAGAGTCCATACACCGATCACAGTCCAACTGTTAGTTTTATTTCGTAGCTCCACAACAAACAATATATGGCAGGATACGGTGGGATGAGCAGGCCGAGGCACTATCCGGATTGTAGTCCCTACACCCCCTGTGCTATGACCAGGGGTTGCAGGAGTCTTGATTAGAACAACTTCGCTGCGCTGCGGCCCCTATCAGGGGAAGACGACCCTCCAAGGGAGTTACCGGAGGCCCGTCCGTCACCGGGTTGACGCTGCTCCGGAGTCTTCAGACGGGTGACCTCCCCAGCCTCCTCACCTCAGATGCGGGTCCCCTCGCAAGGGGCACCCTGGAGTCACTTCACCCTCGCGGGACCCGGTCGAAGTCACCAGGTCCCAGGCCTTCTACAAAGTACCTCACCCCAGGTTGAAGGTGCCTGGGATGGACTCCAACTCCAGCTTCATTCCGGCCAGGCCTAGGGTGCCCAGGCCGGAACCTTGAACCGCCCGTACCCAGGCCGAGGGCGCCTGGGTACGTCAAGAGATGATCCCCCAAAAAGACCTCGTGGCGAGGGCGTCTCCCCCTTTTATCTCCTCCCATCGACACCACGGCGGGTTCCCCGCCCCAGCCGTACCATCTCCAGGAAGGGACAAAAAGGGTAACACTGCGGTAGTGATTCCACCTCGAGCCTGTAGGTACCTCGCCACCCACAGGCCAAGGAGAATATTGCACCACCCAATCCTCCACGAATAACAAAAAGGGGTCTAATCCCTGACATAATTACACACCTGGGTCTCTCTACCCCCAGGTGTATCCCACTAACTTTGAAGACCCCGCTACATCTCTATTTATACCATTTTTCCAAACTAGTTATCAGCTTTCTCCCCCTCTTTCATTTATATCACACATTCCAACTTCATGTTGAATTTGTCCCCATACTACCATCCTTATCTGGTTTCATCGTATATCTAGAGCTCTCTCTGCTGACACTTCCAACCTTCCCCGCCCCAGCTCCGCCCTTCATCTACCTCCGCCCCTCTCCGCCCACTGTCCTGTCCATCAAATACTAGCTCCCCCAACCCATTCACTAGCTTGACAAAGGAGCGCGACTGCCCCACTACACGCAGCACGCCGGCTCAGGAAACGTGTCGCACGCCAGTGACGTCATCGGCCCTCGCCTGCCATTCGTAACCATCACCAAGGCCCTGCACTGCATTTCCCCACCGCTGCCGGCCATATGAAAACCATCTACAGTGGTGAATTGAAAACCAGCAGCACAGCGCCCCAGCAGGAGGAGGTACCCCATGACAGACCTGATGACATCTTCCTCTTCTAATGGAATTTGTACAAATGCCCGTTTTTACTATGTAAATGTGAGTTGCTTGTAGCACTATCCTTTATTAAATTGTTTTTAAACATCTGCACTCAGAGGCGCCTCTCCCTTGCTTTTGTTAAGAGCATGGCAAGTGCTCTGCAAACAAATGTGGATAGGGAAATAACTTAAAATAACATAAAAAACTAAAAATAATAATAATATGCTGGAGGCCCCCTTCTCAGCAGAAGAGGTACAGGAAGTCATTAAGAACCTCAGAAACTCAACGGCACGATGCCACACATATGGTGGGAATGCCCCAGAATACGCCCTTTCTGGAAAAAATATTTTTCAATTTAATGGATAAGCTAGTGGGAAAATAAAATACTTTGAAATTAAAAAAAATAAAAATTATAATCTTGACCTAGGAGGACGAGGTCCATATGGAGTAGGAGGTTGAGGTGGCGGTGGATGTGGCTGTGTCGGTGGAAGCGGCGGTGGAGGAGGACGAGGTAGCCAACACTACCAGCGTGCGCTTGTACTCGCGCATCTTACGATCCCACTCCAGTGAGGGAATTAAGGACGGTACGTTGTCCTTGTAACGGGGATCCAGCAGGGTGGCCACCCAGTAATCAGCACCAGTTAGAATGTGGGCAACTTGGCAGTCGTTGCAGAGACACTGCAGCATGTAATCGCTCATGTGTGCCAGGCTGCCCAGAGGCAACAAAAAGCTGTCCTCTGTGGGAGGTGTATCGTCTGTGTCCTCTGTATCCCCCCAGCCATGCACCAGTGATGGCCATGAGCTGGTCTGGGTGCCAAGAAAAAAGGAACGGTTCCAGTGCCACTATATATATATACACACACTGTGCCTGGTAAATAACAGACACACAGTGTGACATTTAATGGCGGACTCACCAAGTAAGGTGCGGTCTCTGTGGCCTGAAAACAAATAAATAGAAAAGCCCACCAGGGAGAGACTAAAGAAATTTGACTCCCCCTGGATAAAGAAGCCACAGGTGGACCACGCCGCTTATGAAAAAAATATATTTTATTGGTACAAAAAATTGAAAAATCAATACACAATTTACTGATGCTCAGAAAACCTACACCAGCACCCACAGACAATTAAAATGAATATGATGACGTCATCAATATTAAAACCACAAACTACTAAGTGCGGACGCATGCATGCAGTCTAACAGGGTGACCAACTGGAAAGAAAATGCAGGTAATATCCCGGTATGTAATAGGGTCAGGTAATGGGGCTGGAACAGTTCCAAAATAACATAAAAAATGCAAAAATGGCTGTGCGGTAAAAGACTGGAACTGAGATGAAAAGAGGTGACACCATGCAAAAATACAGTTCTAACCGAATAAATCGGTATGGGAGAGCAATGGTAAATGGTTGGATAGGTCACGTTGAGTCAATCTGTTCACTGGTTAAAGCAAGCAAATAGCAAAAAAGCAAAGGCAAAAAACGCAGGTCATGTGCAGGGCTGATTTTCATGACAGTAAGATATCTGGTTTGAGGGTCAAGGGAATCTATACTCTGGACTTGTCAGCCAGACGAGGGGACTTTGATACAGTCCTCTTACAACGTGAAAAAATGTGGATCTTTAAACTTGGTACTATGGCCCCAACTGGCTTGAATGTTGAATGTAGCTTTCAGCCATTTCTGACTAGATAACCCACTGTACTAGATTTGTGTTTTTATTTGTTATATAATTTATTAGCACTTTATCATCTCTATGGTACCAGTATGTGCACTGAATACTTCAATGTACGTAATATGCACATCTAGGAGGATACATACTTTCATTCAGGTTTATACATGGCCCGTGAGGGGCCCTGTTACTATGTTCTACCGTATGTCCACTTGGATGGTGGGGCATGAACCTGCAAAATATTTTTTGTGGCCATAAATGGGTGTTTTTGGAAGAGCAGAATACACCCACAGTATGTAAACGGTGTATCTCACACCTACAGAACTGCAGAAAATGCTATTCAAAAAAAATATTTTTGTCCTAAAATTATTTCTTTAGAATAGCACAATAGAAGAAAAATATATAAATTGTTTATCCCACACCTGCATATATGCAGAAAACACTTCAAATTATTTTTTTATTTTTATTTTGCCCTAAATGGGTGTTTTTGGAAGAGCAGAATACACCCACAGTATGTACAGGGTGTATCTCAACATAACATATGCAGTGCTGGTGCACTGAGCTTGCAGATAAAAGTTAGATTTTCTCTGGCACTGGGCTCATGGCAGTGTAAAAAGACTGTGCACTGCAACACAAACAGGTAAATCTATGCAGATCGCTGAGTTATTAGATCTCTGAATCTGGACTCTTAGATAAATCTCTCTCCCTGAAAGCAGCAACACGAACCTTGCCCTACACTGTCTCTATCTTTTCTCTCAGTAGATTGCAGAATCAGGACTAACTCCTATCATTTCATTCTCTCCCTCACAGCAACAGCATGATCCTTTCCCTATACTGTCTAAAGCAGAGTGCCCCTGGATGACGACAGGTTTGTCGAAACGACGTAGGGAGGAGCGGCGTGCTGACGTCACCACAATACGAATCCCGGAAGCAACGGGTAGTGAGAGCCGGCCGGCCTTATACACAACCACTGCTGTTTTTTATTCAACATGCTGTAAGTGCATCTTTTTATTTTAATAAACGTTTTATAATATTGGATTACGCTATGGGGCTTTCTTTTTCACCCTAAATGTGATTCGTGGAGATATCTGGGGACTACAGACTGAAGCCTGGAGGAATATAAGTACAGAGAGAGCCAATTAGAGACCCAGGCGGGGATAATAGCCATCTACTCAGACTGATCTCTCTCAGGGATCAGGATTTCTGGTAAGCAGCCTGAGAAAGATAAGGTGGTGGATTCCTTTCTGTCGTATCAGCACTTCTTCCATGGTGTTTCAGTTTTGAAGTCACAAATTCAATTTTGAAGAGATTGAACCCTTTTTCATTTTATTCTTTTTTCTGGGGACTTTATGCCATTTATGAACTGCTATTGAATTCTCTTGTGTGCAATACCAAGGAATAGAGTGTAACATCATTTTTTACCCAGAGGCTCAAAGAATATCATTCATTGTTTAATTTACATGTTACATTGTTCAGTCACGTCACCTTTAAGGTGATATCACATTGTGATTTCACACTAAATAATTTTCGGTCATTTTTATTTACATGTTTACGTAGTTGCGCAGCTTTAGTTCCTTATAATAACATATGCAGTGCTGGTGCACTGAGCTTGCAGATAAAAGTTAGATTTTCTCTGGAACTGGGCTCATGGCAGTGTAAAAAGACTGTGCACTGCAACACAAACAGGTAAATCTATGCAGATCGCTGAGTTATTAGATCTCTGAATCTGGACTCCTAGATAAATCTCTCTCCCTGAAAGCAGCAACACGAACCTTGCCCTACACTGTCTCTATCTTTTCTCTCAGTAGATTGCAGAATCAGGACTAACTCCTATCATTTCATTCTCTCCCTCACAGCAACAGCATGATCCTTTCCCTATACTGTCTAAAGCAGAGTGACGTGCTGTGCTTTGTGCCTCTAGCTTATAAAGAGGATGGGTCACATGCTGCACTGGCCAATCACAGCCATGCCATTAGTAGGCATGGCTGTTATGGCTTCTAAGGGCACACCAGTTAAACAAAAGTTTATTGGCTGCCCTGCAGCTTTTAGAAATGCGCCATTACATCGCCGAACACTGGACCTGAACCCGAACATACAGTCAATTGTTCGGGTTCGGGTCCGGGACCCAAAAGTCCGGTACGAACCCGAACTTTACAGTTCGGGTTCGCTCAACCCTAGTAGAAATGTTATGGAATGAATACTGAGATACCGGTTGGGAAACCCCAGATATATTCTGATGATGAGTGGCTGATCCAGGCTTAAACAAGGCTTTTTTAATATTGGTTTCTGGTGAGTGTTCATTTTGGAAGTTGGTGGTGTACCACGGATCGGTGGAAGTTTAACACGGCATTGTGATTTGCTCAGAAGGGTTTGATTACCCATCTTTGAAGAAGAGCACTGAGACTTTCTTTTCGCTCTATATATATATATCAATATATTGTTCTGCACACAAAGTTTTTTGCATATACAGTTCACATAGTTTTTTTCCATTGTTTAATTAATAATGATTATAATTGTAGGATATAAATCAATACTCACTGTCACAGGTCTTTTTGGCAATATTTGGCTGAGGATTGGCGCAGTCATCCACTATAATTAATACATTGCACATCCCGGGCCATTGGTAGGGAATTCACAGGGGAGCCTTTTGAATGCATCCCAATCAGGCTGCCCACACCCAGGAGCGTCAGATTCACCCGACCCGGCCAGGTGGAACTGCACATGTCCAAAACAATCTCACACATATGTGCAGATGACAATGATGTCTACCGGCCCAAAGAGCAGAGAAGGCAAGACAGGGTGTTCCATAAGGGTACGTGACCAGAGGAGAGCACCTTCTGGCGTTGCATCCAAACGTAGCGGCTTGTACCAAACACAAGGTCAGCACGTAAGCCGCGAACCACAAAGCCCAGCATGCACTAGCCCCAGCAGGGGATCTGAACATCAGTATGTTTGGAAGTTACAATAGGAAATTATTACAATATAAAATACAATACTAATGTTACATATAAGAACGTTTTATGTATAACCAACTCTGAAAAATGACTTAATCATAACTTGTACAGTATAAAGTGACTAAACAGACCCCGGGCCGCTAGACATTTACAGGCTTACCTATGGTAAATTATACATTCCAGACGCAGTTGATGGTGTCTGCCTTTTTCCATTTCACTCTACATATGCACTACTCCTATTGAGGCATCGGCCTTCATTTAACCTATGGATACTGGGTGTATCCCCCCATCTTTCCTCGCCTTGGTTGCATGCCTGCTCCTAGTTTTGGGATCCTGAACTCAGTCTCAATCTATGTTTTTTTTCTCATAATTTCTTCCTTTACAAAACAAAATTCATATATTGTGTTAGACAATTTGTATATTTATTTATGTGTTTTTTCCATTTAATCAGTGTAAAATATTGATAAGCTCCTGAAGAAGCGCTGTGCCACGAAATATGTAGAGCTTGCATCTCCAAAACGCTATTCTGCTTCCACTCTGCTAAGGAATATTCCCAGTGGTTGATACATCTACCGACCCTGGCCTAGCGGTTAGAGTTGGTTGCATTGATTATTGCTTGTAAAAATCTGTATTCACTTTTTAAATGCTTTTAAAAATATTTTGTAAATTTGTTATAATAAAAAATATTTTTAATGTATTGGTGCCTTTAAAATCCATGATTTCTCTCTATGTTTTAAAAACAGAAGTAACTTATGCCCAGTCCAACAATAACTTACTAACAAATACAAACTATACCGGAAATGTTGGATATCTCTTCTTCAGGACACGAGATACACTCATAGCAACATTTATGAATTGAAGATCCAAACTTCTTTCTGCTGCCAGGTAAACAGGGATCTGAGCATCGAGAAACCGTAATCTGAAATCAGATATTATTATTATTATTATTATTATTAATATTATTATTATTATTATGTGAAGGTCCATCATTTTTCACAAGGCTATACAAACTAAATGTTACGAATGGGAAGGAGGTTCTGGTTTGCCTCTACCATGGGTTCAGGGTGCATTCTACAGGTTTGAGGTTCATTCAGGGGGTATTATTTTGGGGTTGTCATTTGGAGGGGTTAATGATTTTTATTGTATACTGATAGGGTCTTTATTTCACTTTTTGGTGCAAGGCTTCTCTTTAAAAATAGAAGGCTTATCCAGAGTTACTGCCTCAGTATATGAGATAATAATTTTTGTCCACTACTATCTAAACTACGATCACATCTCCAACTATGGCAAACTCTTACCCTCACGTGGTTCAGGATGTTTAATGATCAAGCGATACCTATTAAACTACCTCAAGCCTTTTTTCGTTCTTGTCGGACATTGTTAATTAAATTTCTTTGGAGCAATGAAGCCGCTAGACTTCGTTACTTAGTGTTAGTTTTGCCTAAATCTTTGGGGGGGGGTATCGGTCTACCTGACTTGATCTCATACTATCGAGCTCTACACTTGTCTAAAGTGGTGTCATGGTGTACTTCCTCGCAGACCAAACCCTGGGTACAAGTAGAACAACAAGCTTCACCGATCGTTCTGTCTGCGCTTCCCTGGGTCGCTCATTAATATTATCGGGGATTAAAGAGGCACCCTACAATTGGAGCTACAATTGCAGTTCTTACTCAAAAACTCTCAACAAAGGGCCTTTCTCCCAATCCATCCCCTCTAACACAAGTGATTCAGAATCCAGATTTTACGCCAGGGTTTGACAATAAAGAGCTCCGGGACTTGGTAGGACTGGGCATAACTAGATGCATGCATTTCATTGCCTCTCAGGGATAGATGTCTATGCAAGATCTATCTACCCTCTCACAGCCCCCCCTGAGCTCCTGGTCAGCTTTTCAATTGGCACATTATCTAAGGTCTATACCGGATGCAGAATTATATGTTAGGCCACTGACACCGTTTGAGTGCCTTTGTGTTGAGGGGAAATATGTACCACATTTGTTGTCACTTTTGTATAAACTGATCATTCAGCCTCCAGAAGGCCACATCCCCTTGTATATACACCGCTGGAAGGAGGACCTTTAAATTTCCTTTACAAGCATGCAAATTAAAAGGATTATTTCACTGGCCCACAAATCTTCAATAGAAAGCCGCTTTCAAGAACAGGTTTATAAGTTGCTAGTCAGATGGTACAGGGTCCTGGTCATACTTAATAAATTCTATTTAAATTCTATTTGCAAACCTCACACCTCTGTTGGCGTTGCAACAAAGAGCCAGGGACACTATTACATATCTTCTGGTCTTGTCCTCTAATTATACCATTCTGGAAGAAAGTGGAGAACTGGATTAAACAATTGACATCAGTTGACCTTGGTTCGGACCCTCTGGGATATCTACTGCATTTAAATGCGATACCCCTCCATAAATATAAAAAGTCACTGGTAGCGTACATGCTGAATGCTGCTCGCGCATGTATTCCAGACCTATGGAAGTCTACTAAAACACCACCTTTGCAACATTGGTTTTCTAGAATAGATAAAATTAGTACAATGGAAAACATGACAGACATAATCTATGGTAGAGAGGAGGAATGTAGGGAAATCTGGCGGCCATGGACGGTCTTCACTTGTACATCCCAGTATGTTGATTGCTTTTCTGTTTAGCCTACAAGTATTAAGTTCTATATGGGCGGGTCTGGCTGGATGGGGGGGTGTGAAGCTGAGAAACTCTTAAGTAAGATGTGTTTTTTTTTCCTCGTAACGCCGAGGAGATGGGGTCGGGGGAGTGGTTTTCTTTATTTTTAAGCAGAGAAGGGAAGATATAATAAAGAAGAACTTAAAGTGATACTAAAGGTTTGTTTTTTATTTTCTAAATATGTTCCTTTAAGCAAGTGTATTGTTGGTTCACTAACCTTTCCCTTTTTTTTCCCTTGTAAATTATTTTTTTCTTTGTGTGAAGTTCTAACTTCCTTCTCTGTAAGCTTGCCCCATTATCCTAGCCATTATGGCTGGGGTTACTAAGCGTGCTCGCCCCCTCTCTTGGAACTACATCCCTGTGGGGAGATGCTGTGTGCGTTCACAGGCACGGGAGGCAGGGGAGCCGCGGGCGTGTCTAAGATGCTGTAGCTCCGCCTCCCGTGCCTTGTTATTGTATTGTGTCGTTATGTGACGAAAAAGCGGCACTACGCATGCCCGATGCCGCTAAGCCTCAAGGGAATTGTAGTTCCCGTGATCCTGCGACGTAGCTGAAGTGAACGCGCTCGAAAACCCGGAAGTTAAGGAGAGAATACAGAGAGGAAACAAGGAAGTGGTGAAAAAGTATACTTATTTAACAGGTAACTAAATCATTTAGGCAGAAATAACAACTATATCCAGGAGCTATATAGCACAGAGATCACATATTGGCAACATTCTGTTTACCTTTGCAACCCATTTAAGCAGTGATATGAAAGGAATCCACTTTAGGTTAATAATAGTAGTAATATCCATTACTAGGCATATTTAGTGGCTTTATATTTCAAATTTTTTTTAATTCAATATGACATGCTGCAGGTTTTTATATATATATATGTTTATGTTTTTTTTTTTTTTCTGTCGGATAGTTGGATTTGTTCTCTATTGTAACATAGGTCTATCCCTTCTCTTGATATGTACAGGCATACCCCGCTTTAAGTACACTCACTTTACATACACTCGCGAGTAAGGACATACCCATGAGTGTATGTAAAGTGTCTCACAAGTACTGTTTAGACATTTTGCTGCCGCAGTAGAAGGAGCTGATGCTCCGAGAGCATAGCCCGCCCTGTTCCAGTGTGCCCCTGACACCCCCACTACAGCCCCTGAGACCTCAACTACAGCTTCTGACACCCCAACTACAGCCCCTGACCCCCCACTACACCCTAGAAATGAAAAAAGGTATTGTTTCACTTTAAGTACATTTTCATTTTACATACATGCTCTGGTCCCATTGTGTACTTAAAAGTGGGGTATGCCTGTATATGTTTTGGTATAACTGATAAAAAACTTTAAATAAAGAATTATATAAAAAAATAAATAAATAGAAGCCTTAGGGGCATGGCTTGCAGACATCGCGGATGGCTGCCTGATTCAGCAGCTCCACACACTACTCGACACACAGCGACATTACACTGCCTCAAACAGGGATAAAAAATACCCAGCCTAATCCCTAAGGCATCGGGCTACCTCAGGGAACAATGTCTAAATGGAGGAAGCAGCTCAAATTTCCCCGGAAGCTGACAAACTTCTTCCCAACTGCGGGACCAAGATACAGCCAAGATGGCGCCGCAGCCTACACAGACACGCTGCACAGCCTCTCTCACCTCACGCTGACCACAGCACAGCACAGCAACTGGGTTTCTCTTCCTATGCAGCAACTAAAAGGGAGTACTCTCCCCCCTGCTCATGACAAACTTCTTCCTAACTGCGGGACCAAGATACAGCTAAGATGGCGCCGCAGCCTACACAGACACGCTGCACAGCCTCTCTCACCTCACGCTGACCACAGTACAGCCCAGCAACTGGGTTTCTCTTCCTATGCAGCAACTAAAAGGGAGTACTCTCCCCCCTGCTCACTCTCCTCAGCCAGTCCAGTGAAATGAAAGCCCAGGAGAGACGAGGGAGCCCCAGTGCAGGCACATACCTTCCCAATGGCCCTACCTCCTCCTAATACACAGCATCCATCAGCCATTGATGCCTTTCCTGCCTCTGACCATCCTATTTCAGAGCAGAACATGAAGAGCATGCTGATCTCCTTAAGACAAACACTATACACAGATCTTTCAGCCACAGTGTCTTCTCTAGGTAATGTAGTGCAGCAACATTACCAGCATCTTCAACATGTGGATTCTAAGATGTCTCAACTTTTTACTGCGCATAATGATCTGATAGACGTGTTCACTTCTCCACCGGGCCTATTCTGGCACTTCTATCCTTCATGTAAAAATCATTATTTTTTTGCTAGAAAATTAATCAGAAGCCCCAAACATTATATATTTTTTTTTAGCAGACCCCCTAGGAAATAAAATGGCGGTCATTGCAACTTTTTATCTTGCACGGTATTTGTGCAATAATTTTTCAAACGCCTTTTTTGGGGAAAAAAACGGGTTGACAAATTAAAAAATAACAAAACATTAAACTTAGCCCAATTTTTTGAATAATGTGAAAGATGCTGTTACGCCGAGTAAATAGATACCCAACATGTCACGCTTTAAAATTGCGCACACTCATGGAATGGCGCCAAACTTCGGTACGTAAAAATCTCCATAGGCGACGCTTTAATTTTTTTTACAGGTTACTATTTTTGAGTTACAGAGGAGTTCTAGTGCTATAATTGTTGCTCGCACTCTACCGCACGCGGCGATACCTCACATGTGGGGTTTGAACGGAGTTTAAATATGTGGGCGGGACTTGCGTGTTCGCTTCTGAGTGCGAGCTACCGGGGACAGGGGCGTTTTACTTTTATTTTGACACTTTTTTTTACATTTTTTTATCACTTTTATTCCTATTACAAGGAATGTAAACATCCCTTGTAATAGGAATCATTGTGACAGGTCCTCTTTCTGGAGAGATGCGGGGTCAATAAGACCCCACATCTCTCCTCCAGGCTGAAAAGCATGAGATCAGTGAAAAAAAACATGCTGACAGCCGCAATTGCGGCTTTGTTTACTTCCAGGTACCGGGCGTGACGTCACAACATCACGCCCGGGCCTCCGACGGTCATAGAGATGACTGGTGACTTTATGAAAGTTTCAGTGGTGAAGTCAGTCCCATTCTTCTATAAGAGCCACGGAGGTGAGCCCGCACTCTTAGTGACGCAAGGATAGGGGGTGCAGTCTTAGTGTCTAGAGATGTGCTACAATGGGATGTCATTAGGAAGTCATGTAGAGTACTCTTGCCTATTTGTAGCTGTTCAAGTTCTTTCCATAATGTCCTAGAGTCAGGTGCAAACCAATGTTGCAGCTGGGCTAGGATTGTAGCAAAGTAGTAACTTTGTAGATGTACATGCCGCATCCCTCCTGCTGTCCTGTGTTTTATCAGTCCGCCAAAAGCACACCTAGCCTTCCTCCCTTGCCACAGGTATTTATTGAGCATGGATTGCAGGGAGTTAAAATAGGAGTTTGGGATTGGGATGGGAAACATTCTGAAAAGGTACAGCAAACGCCACTTTTTCTCACGGAAGCCGATTCCAGCTCTCTACCGGCATGTGGAAGGCAATGTCTTGGCCTCGCTGGACAGGGTGGTCAGCGGTAAGGTCCATATTACCGCTGACTCATGGTCCAGCAGGCATGGACAGGGATGTTACCTATCTTTCACGGCACACTGGGTGACTCTGCTGGCAGCTGGGAAGGATGCAGGACAGGGTGCAGCATTATTGGAGCTTGTTCCGCCACCACGCCTGCAAAATGCTACTAGTGGTGATTCTGACACACCTTTCTCCTCCACCCCCTCCTCTTCTTCTTCCTCCATGGCCTCCATGGCCTCTTCCTCTATAGATTTGTCCTCGGAAGCAGCAGTGCTCCGTAGGCGTTCAAGGGGCTACGCAGGCACTCAGGCAAAAAGATGCTATGCAGTGCTTGAGATGGTGTGCTTAGGGGACAGGAGCCACACTGGGGCAGAGATTCTGTCAGCTCTGCAGGGGCAGGCTCAGAGGTGGTTGACGCCACACCAGCTTCAGCCAGGAATGGTGGTTTGCGACAATGGCACCAACCTCCTCTCCGCCCTCCGACAGGTGACTCATGATCAAGGATGCATGCACTGTCCTGTCACCATTTGAGGAGGCCACGAGGATGGTGAGCAGTGACAGTGCATGCATCAGTGATACTGTCCCTCTTGTGTACCTGTTGGAGCACACGCTGCATGGAATAATGGACAGGGCACTTGAGGCAGAACAGAGGGAGGAAGAGGAGGACTTCCTTACCTCTCAAGGCCCCCTTTATCCAGACAGTTGTTTCTGCGGGCCCGCCGATCACACAGAAAGAGGAGGAGTAGGAGGATTGTGTCAGCATGGAGGTGGAGCCCTAGCACTCACCATCAGTGGCAGTCTTTAAGGAATCGTTTAAAGTCCCCAGAAACCCATGGACTTGTACGTGGCTGGGAGGAGGTGGCTGCAGATCATGTCGTCCTTAGTGACCCAGAGGAATCCGGACCGAATGCCTCAGCAAACCTACACTGCATGGCCTCCCTTATCCTGCAAAGCCTGCGAAAGGACCCTCGGATTCCTGGTATCAAGGAGAGGGATCATTACTGGCTAGCAACCCTTCTTAATCCACGTTACAAGGGTAAGTTTGTAGAACTTATCCAGCCGTCGCAGAGGGAGCAGAGGATGAAACATCTTCGGGAGGCCTTGCAGAATGGTTTGTGCAACGCGTTCCCAGAGACTGGGAGGTTACATATTCCTGGTCCTGGACAACGTGTTGCTGAGGCTTCGGTCAGTCACAGAAGGAGCGTTGGAGAAGGTGGCTGTCTGACTGATGCGTTCAGACAATTTTTTAGTCCGCAGCCCCCTGGTCTGATCGGTTCCAGCAACCATCGCCAGCATCTGATTTACATGGTGCAGGAATACCTAGGGGCAAGATCAGACTTGGAGACCTTTCCAACCTAAAATTATCTTGGTTACTGGGTCTTGAGGATGGATCACTGGCCAGAGCTTGCACAGTATGTAATTGAGCTACTGGCTTGTCCTGCATCCAGCGTTCTTTCGGAACGCACATTCAGTGCTGCTGGAGGCTTTTTAACCGATTACAGAGTGTGCCTGTCCATCGACTTGTTTGAACGACTCACCTTCATAAAAATTAATCAGTCTTGGATCACCAGCTACCAAGCACCTGATGCTGATGTAACCGATTATTTTTTTTATGAATGTGAGATCCCTTCAAGACTGCCTATGCTGATGCTGATTGACTATCCTGTTATGCTGAGTGACTATCCTATTCCTCATCAATGTTCATGTTGATAGCTTCTAAGAACATTTTTGGTTCTGGGCACCACCACCAGTGGCTAAGGCCCAATTTTTCTGCCCCTGTTTAACAGGGGCGTGTAATTACAATTTTTGCTGTAATATTTTGCAGCAGGGCTTGCTCCTGCGCTCAACTAGAGTATCTGTGAGGGGTTGCAGTGTTGTGGCACCAGAATCAATGCCTAAGGCCCAATTTTTCTGCCTCTGTTTAACAGGGGTGTGTAATTACAATTTTTGCTGTAATATTTTGCAGCAGGGCTTGTTCCTGTGCTCATCTAGAGTATCTGTGAGGAGTTGCAGTGTTGTGGCCCCAGCGCCTAAGGCCCAATTTTTCTGCCCCTGTTTAACAGGGGCATGTAATTAAAATTTTTGCTGTAATATTTTGCAGCAGGACTCGTTCCTGCGCTCAACTAGAGTATCTGTGAGGGGTTGCAGTGTTGTGGCACCAGCGCCTAAGGCCCAATTTTTCTGCCCCTGTTTAACAGGGGCATGTAATTACAAATTTTTGCTGTAATATTTTGCAGCAGGGCTCGTTCCTGCGCTCAACTAGAGTATCTGTGAGGGGTTACAGTGTTGTGGCACCACCACCACTGCCTAAGACCCAATTTTTCTGCCACTGTTTAACAGTGGCATTTAATTAAACATGTTGATCTAATATTTCACAGCAGGGCCCGTTCCAGCGCCCACCAAGAGTAACTGTGAGGACTTACAGTGTTCTGGTACCACCAACACCTAAGGCCCAAATTTCTGCAGAGTATACAGTATAGGGCAGGCCTTATAGTATATACAGGCGGTCCCCTACTTTCAAACATCCGACTTACAAATGACTCCTACTTACAAACGGAGGTAGACAACAGGAAGTGAGAGGAAATCTACCCCTGGGAAGGGAAATTCTCTACTTTAAGAGTTAATATGGGAAAAAGGTGTTTCCTCCACTGATGCTTTATCACCAATCCTTGTTTCCCTAATAACCCCAAATTTTCTAAATCGAATTATCATTGGAGCAGAAAGTGAGGTGAAATCTTCTCAACAGGGGCACAGACAGCAAAACAAATGTTACAGGATTGATGATAACCCTTCCCTATGATATCCAAAAAGCTTAAAAATAGATTTTTTGGCTGGAGCTACACTTACAAAATGTACCTGTTCCAAATTACAAACAGATTTAACTTAAGATTAAACCTACAGTCCCTGTCTTGTTTGGATCGCCTGTATACTGCTGTTCATAGTATATAGGGCCTGGGGGCCCCATGCCTTTTCTTTTTTTAATTTGGGTGCGGGGTTCCCGTTAATATCCATACAAGACCCAAAGGGCCTGGTAATGGGCTGGGGGGTTACCCTTGCCGTTTTTCTCAATTTTCATCCATATTGCCGGGACCCGACATTACATTACAGCCGCAAGCAGTTTTAAATGACTTTTTTTCCTTTAGAATGTCATTTTGTGCAGGGACTGTTCTAAATACAGGAAACACGCACCACTTTACAGGCATACTATAGACATCCCCCAGGTACGATATTTAAAGGAATATTTCACTTTTTTTTTTCACTTTATGCATCATTAAAATCACTGCTCCCGAAAAAACGTCAGTTTTTAAAACTTCTTATTGCATTGATACATGTCCCCTGGGGCAGGACCCGGGTCCCCAAACCCTTTTTTAGGACAATAACTTGCATATTAGCCGTTATAATTAGCACTTTAGATTTCGAACATTTGCGTCCATTGTATTTAATAGGGTTCTAATGTTTGCGCAAACTTTTGGTGCGTTCGCAGGTTCTGGTGCGAACCGAACAGGGGGGTGTTCGACTCATCACTAGTAGGGATACAACCTGATTCATATTAAAAGGAGGGGAAAAATCATCATGGCCCTTTGGAATTAAAATAACTGCTCCCGAAAAAAACGGCCGTTGTTAAAACTTTTTTTGCATTGATACATGTCCCCTGGGGCAGGACCCGGGTCCCCAAACATTTTTTATGACAATAACTTGCATATTAGCCTTTAAAATTCACACTTTTGATTTCTCACGTTTGAGTCCCATAGACTTTAACAGTGTTCGAAATTTTGCGCAAACTTTCGGTCCGTTTGCATGTTCTTGATCCGAACAGAACCGGGGGGTGTTCAGCTCATCCCTACCCACCAAGTTGATGATCACGCACCAAGGTAAAACACACGTGGTCAGGACACTTTCCAGCGGCCTCCAACTACTGCGATCCTGGCGTCTCATCCCAGAGGATGCTCCAGCACCAGCTACCCCTCCTTCCTCCTAAATGGAAGATGACCCTCCAAGATGCATGATAAACCCTGTTCGACCTGCAGCCCTAGCCCTGCCATTATAACGAGTTATATCGGACTCCCTTTTCTGCTAAAAGCCTTCTCCTTGCTCCACCAGCCCCAAAATTACCAGACGCCGTTGGAGGTTTTCCCCCCTCTGAAATTTGTTAGCAGCTATTCTGCACATTGAACCAGTTTTGTTCACGGCTTCCCTTTTCTTATGCACTCTACCCCTGGTTCTGCACCAGCACCAAATCTCTGTTTTTGTTCCTCCTTTCCTGCTTTTACAACTGGCACACCACAGTGCTTACTACTATCTGATATTTGGCGTGCAGTACTGATGTCCACCAGCAGGTGTCTCCTGGCAGTTTGGAACTGTCAGGAGAGCCTTTTGCCGTGTACACACGATCGTGATTCAGGGCGGTGAAAACACCGCCGTGAATCACGACAGGAAAAACGAGGGAACGGCTTGTTCCCCCACACACGGCCGTTTTTCCCGTCATTTTTTCTCTTGACGAGAAAAACGACCATGTGTAGGCTCCGCAGCAGTGTTTCCCTATGGGAAAACTGCAGCGGAAAAAAATGACAGGAATCACGACGAGAAAAATTAGAGCATGTTCTAATATTTCTCGTCGTGATTAATGCTGTTTTTCCCGTCGGGAAAAACAGCAAAAAGCCCACAGACGATCGTTTTTCTCGTCCAAAGGAAATTTTTTTATTTTTCCCGACGAGAAAAATGATCGTGTGTACACGGCATTTCCCTGCTGGTGTTATGTGAGCTTTGGGCCACAGTACTGGCATCCACCAGAGGGTGGATCCTGGCAGTGTGGAGCAGATATCTCCTCCTGCAGTTAGGCGTCACCTGAACCTGATAGCAGGTAATGGTATAAAAACCTGGCAAGTTCACACATACTTTGCCTTGGCTTCGTCTTGTGCCCTGATCGGAACCTTGATCCTGAACCTGACTCTGACTCTGATCCTGACTCTGATCCCAAACCTATTTGTACCTGTTCCTGTCAGTCCTGTATCCCTGGATCCCTGCCCTGCTGTCTGATCCCTTCCACCCTCTCCCTGTCCGTTGCTCCTTGTCCCCCATTTGCTGATCTCCTGTTATGACCCTGGCTTAGCTAGACTATGATTCCGGTATTCCCTTTTGGCTATATTTATTCGTCTGATTATTGTTATTTTTTGGGTCTTGTCTAATATTGCTTTGTTGTGCACTGTGTGTTATTGGAGGTGGTTACGTTTACATATTATTCACGTTTCTTAATAAATTATTTATTTCTTCACCTATATACGTCTGGTTCACTTGTGCAGTACACAGTGAGTGAGTGAGTGAATAACTTGTATAGCGCTACAAATGCGAACTAAATCGCCTCAAGGCGCTTTGCATCCAGTGACATCCTGACCCTTCAGAATAGGTGGGTCTTAAGTTTTTTCCTGAAGGCCCGGTGGTTTTCTTCCATGCGGATGTTGGTGGGTAGAGCGTTCCATAGCCGTGGTCCTTGGACTGCAAATCTTCGTTCTCCCTTTGATTTGTAGCGGGACTTGGGGATGTGAAGGAGGTTTTGGTTGGTTGATCGGAGATTGCGATTGGGGGTGTAGTGTTTTATCTTCTCGCATAGATATTGTGGAGCGTTTCCCTGTGTGCACTTGTGGGTGAGACAGAGGGTCTTGAATGTGATCCGATCCTTTACGGTTAGCCAATGAAGGGTCCTTAGTGATGGGGTGATGGATTCCCAAGGTTTTTTTCCCGTTACCAGCCTGGCAGCCGTGTTCTGGATGACTTGTAGGCGCGAAATCTGGTATTTGGGTAGTCCGAGGTAGAGGG
Organism: Rana muscosa; assembly: GCA_029206835.1. Classification (NCBI taxonomy): domain Eukaryota; kingdom Metazoa; phylum Chordata; class Amphibia; order Anura; family Ranidae; genus Rana; species Rana muscosa. Next base: position 30,462,963 of record CM055116.1, on the reverse strand, counting down.
CATTTGCGTAATCGAGTCGGGAGTTGATAATTGTTCCAACTACTACTGCTGTATCCTCTTTTGGGATGAAGGGGATGAGTCTACGTAGTAGACGGAGGAGATGGTGAGCTCCGCTGACTACTGATCCAATTTGTGCGTCCATCGACATCTCCGAGTCAAAGATGACTCCGAGACTTTTGACTTTGGTGCTCGGGGTAAAGGTCTGTCCAAGGATAGTGGGGAGTGTCCAAGAAGACTTAGTTTTTGTCTTTCGGTTTGCGTGGAGGAGAAGGAGTTCTGTTTTGGATCCGTTGAGTTTGAGGGAATTCTCAGTCATCCATTCATCGATCAATGTGAGACAGGTTTCCAATCCGTGATATTGGTCTTTTTTCCCGGTGATACGAAAGTAGAGTTGGGTGTCGTCAGTAGGGATGAGCCGAACACCCCCGGGTTCGGTTCGCACCAGAACCTTCGAACGGACCGAAAGTTCGCGCGAATTTTCGAACCCTATTCGTTATAATGGACGCGAACGTTCGAAATCAAAATTGCTAATTACAACGGCCAATATGCATGTTAATGTCATAAAACAGGTTTGGGGACCCGGGTCCTGCCCCAGGGGACATATATCAATGCAAAAAGAAATTTTAAAAACTAAAGTTTTTTCGGGAGCAGTCATTTTAATGATGCATAAAGTGAAAAAAAAAAAAGTGAAATTTTCCTTTAAATATGGTACCTGGGGGGTGTCTAAAGTATGCCTGTGAAGTGGCATGTGTTTCCCGTGTTTAGAACTGTCCTTGCACAAAATGACATTTGTAAAGGAAAAAAAGAAGCCATTTAAAACCACTTGCGGCTTTAATGTCATGTCTTGTCCTGGCCGCCATATGGCTGAAAATCCTTGAGAAAAATGGCATGGCTACCCCATCACCCCCCCCCCCACCCCAGCCCCTTTGGGTCTTGTATGGATACTAAGGGGGACCCCGCACCCAAAATAAAACCCTATACCTACAACCCTATATACTCTGAACAGCAGTATATAGGTGGTGCAAACAAGACATGGACTGTAGGTTTGTTCTTAAGTAGAATCTGAACAGGTACATTATGAAGTGTAGCTACATCCCCAAAAAATCAATTTTTAAGCTTTTTGGAGAACATAGGGAGGGGTTATCACCCCTGTAACATTTGCTGTCTTTGCACATCTGTTCAGAACATGTCACCTCACTTTCCGTCCCAATGACAAATGTTTTTGGAAAAGTGGGGTTTTAATTGAAACAAGGATTGGTGATAAAGCATCAGTAGAGAGGAGATACCTTTTTCCCAAATTAAATCTAACAGGATAGAATTTTCCTTCCTAGGGGTAGATTTCCTCTCACTTCCTGTTTTCTCTTGCCGTTTGCAAGTAGGAGTCGTTTGTAAGTTGGATGTTTGAAAGTAGGGGCCTGCCGTATATACTCTGCAGAAATTTGCCCTATTAGATGTTGGTGTAGCCACAAGACTGGTGGGCACAGGAATGGGCCCTGCTGTGAGTTAATAGATCAAGATTTGTACTTGCATGCACCTGTTGAACCGGGCAGAAAAATTGGGCCTTTGGTGGTGGTGGTGGTGGTGGTGGACGGTGTTGCCACAAGACTGTAAGCCCTCACAGTTACTCTTGGTGGGTGCAGGAATGGGCCCTGCTGTGAGTTATTAGATCAAGATTTGTAATTGCATGCACCTGTTGAACAGGGCAGAAAAATTGGGCCTTTGGTGGTGGTGGTGGTGGTGGACGGTGTTGCCACAAGACTGTAGGCCCTCAGAGTTACTCTTGGTGGGCGCAGGAATGGGCCCTGCTGTGAACTATTAGATCAAGATTTGTAATTACACGCCCCTGTTAAACAGGGGCTGAAAAATTGTGCCTTAGGCATTGGTGCTGGTGCCACAACACTGCAACCCCTCACAGATACTGTACTTGGAGCACAGCAGTCACACCTGTTGCGAAGCATCTTTTTAAAAAATTGTAATTACACGCCCCTGTTATACAGGGGCTGAAAAATTGTGCCTTAGGCACTGGTGCTGGTGCCACAACACTGCAACCCCTCACAGATACTGTACTCTGAGCACAGCAATGAGACCTGTTGCAAAGCATTGCCTAAAAATTGTAATTACACGCCCCAACAGGGGCTGAAAAATTGTGCCTTAGGCACTGGTGCTGGTGCCACAACACTGCAACCCCTCACAGATACTGTACTCTGAGCACAGCAGTCACACCTGTTGCGAAGCATCTTTTTAAAAAATTGTAATTACACGCCCCTGTTATACAGGGGCTGAAAAATTGTGCCTTAGGCACTGGTGTGGTGGCATGGATCATTGAGGAGGAGGAAGAGGATAGTCAGTGAACATAACAGGACAGTCACTCAGCATCAGCATAGGCAGTCTTGAAGGGATGTGACATTATAAATTATTCCGTTATATCCGCTTCAGGTGTCTGGTAGCTGGTGGTGATCCAAGACTGATTCATTTTTATGAAGGTCAGTCGATCAACCGAGTCGGTGGACAGGCGCACCCTATGATCGGTGACAAATCCTCCAGCAGCACTGAATGTGCGTTCGGAAAGAACGCTGGATGCAGGACAGGCCAGTAGCTCAATTGCATACTGTGCAAGCTCTGGCCAGTGATCCATCCTCAGGACCCAGTAAGCCAGAGGATTTTCGGTGGGAAAGGTGTCCAAGTCTGACCTTGCCCCTAGGTATTCCTGCACCATGTATATCAGACGCTGGCGATGGTTGCTGGAACCGATCATACCTTGGGGCTGCGGACTAAAAAATTGTCTGAACGCATCGGTCAGACGTCCACCTTCCCCACCGCTCCTTCTGCTACTGACCGAAGCCTCAGCAACTCGTCGTCCAGGACCAGGAGTTTGTAACCTCCCAGTTTCTGGGAACGCGTTGCACAGACCTTTCTGCAAGGCCTCCCTGAGATGTCTCATCCTCTGCTCCCTCTGCGACGGCAAGATAAGGTCCGCAACCTTACCCTTGTACCGTGGATCAAGGAGAGTGGCCAGCCAGTAATGGTCACTCTCCTTGATCCGAAGAACACGAGGATCCTTCCGCAGGCTTTGCAGGATCAGGGAGGCCATGCAGCGTAGGTTAGCTGAGGCATTCGGTCCGGAGTCTTCTGGGTCACTGAGGATGACATGATCGCCAGCCACCTCCTCCCAGCCACGTACAAGTCCACTGGTTTGTTGGGACTGTACATCATCCCTAAAAGACTGCTGCTGCTGATGCTGAGTGCCAGGCTCCACCTCCATGCTCACACAATCCTCCTCCTCCTCCTCTTCCTGTGTGATGGGTGGGACAGAAGGAACATTGTCTGGATAAAGGGGGCCTTGAGAGACAAGGAAGTCCTCCTCTTCCTGCCTCTGTTCTGCCTCAAGTGCCCTGTCCATTATCCCACGCAGCGTATGCTCCAACAGGTGGACAAGAGGTACAGTGTCACTGATGCATGCACTGTCACTGCTCACCATCCTCGTGGCCTCCTCAAATGGTGAGAGGACAGTGCATGCATCCCTGATCATGCTCCACTGGCGTGGGGGAAAAAAGCCAAGCTCCCCTGACCCTGTCCTGGTGCCGTAGTCGCAAAGGTACTCATTGATGGCCCTCTGCTGCGTGTGCAGTCGCTGCAGCATGGCCAACGTTGAGTTCCACCTGGTGGGCATGTCACATATTAGGCGGTTCTTGGGCAGGTTCAGCTCCTTTTGCAGCTCAGTCAGCCGAGCACTGGCATTATAAGATCGGCGGAAATGCACACAGACTTTCCTGGCCTGCCTCAGGACATCCTGTAAGCCTGGGAACCTGCCCAAGAACCGCTGCACCACCAGGTTGAGGACGTGAGCCATACAGGGCACATGGGTGAGCTGCCCCTGTCGCAGGGCGGAGAGGAGGTTGGTGCCATTATCAGAAACGACCATTCCTGGCTTAAGCTGGCGTGGCGTCAACCACCTCTCGGCCTGCCCCTGCAGAGCTGCCAGAACCTCTGGCCCAGTGTGGCTCCTGTCCCCCAAACACACCAGCGCAAGCACGGCATAGCATCTTTTTGCCTGCGTACTCGCGTAGCCCCTTGTACGCCTACGGAGCACCGCTGGTTCCGAGGACAGAGCACTCGAAGAGGACATGGAGGAAGAAGAAGAGGAGGGGGTGGAGGAGAGAGGTGTGTCACAACCAGTAGTAGCATTTTGGAGGCGTGGTGGCGGAACAACCTCCAACACTACTGCACCTTGTCCTGCATCCCTCCCAGCTGCCAATAGAGTGACCCAATGGGCCGTGAAAGAAAGATAACGTCCCTGTCCATGCCTGCTGGACCATGAGTCAGCGGTAATATGCACCTTACCGCTGACCGCCCTGTCCAGCGAGGCATGGACATTGCCTTCCACATGCCAGTAGAGAGACGGAATCGCCTTCCGTGAGAAAAAGTGGCGTTTGGGAACCTGCCACTGAGGAACCGCACATTGAACAAACTCACGGAAGGGGGCCGAGTCTATCAACTGAAAAGGCAGCAGTTGAAGTGCTAGCAATTTAGCCAAGCTAGCATTCAACCGCTGGGCATGTGGATGGCTGGGAGTATACTTCTTTCGACGGTCCAGCAGCTGGGGCAGGGAAATTTGCCTGCTACAATCGGACGTCGGTGTACTGCAAGTACTTGGTTGTGACACACCTAATTCTACACCTTCAGTCCTCTCAGAGCAGCTTTCAGAGAGGACTGAAGATATAGTGGGGATGGAGATCCCAGCTGATGAGGAGCAAGGAGAGGTCCGCTTTGTTCTTTGGTGTGGGTCTTTTATGTGTGCTTGCCAACGAGCTGCATGGCAGGTCGACATATGTCTGCTCATGCTTGTGGTGCCCAAGCGGCTGATGTTTTGGCCACGCGAGATACGCTTGAGACAAATATTGCAAATAGCAGTGGTGCGATCTGATGCACTCGTCTCAAAAAAGGCCCACACCAAAGAACTTTTGTGATAATGTGCAGAGGCAGCGCCCTGCACAGGCGGAGCTCTGCGGTGTGGTACAGTTGCTGTGCTGGCCTCTAGCTGGCCTCCAGGGGGCATCCTGCCTCGTTGGACATGTGACGCTGCATCCTCCTCCTCCTCCTCCTCTCTCCCTTCAGGCACCCACGTGGAGTCAGTGACCTCATCATCCCCTCCCTCTTCACCACTAGAGCAAACCTGGCAGTAAGCTGCAGCTGGTGGAACACTACTGCCAGATTGCTGTCCTTCAGCATCCCCTCTCTTTGCGCGCACACTACTGACTTCCTCAAGCTGGGTATCATCATCCGAGCCTTCGAATCGTTGGGCATCCTCCTGGAGCATGTACCCAACACTGTGCTCAAACAGTTCGGGGGACTCCTCAGGAGGACATGGTGGGTCTAGGGAAGGGGTGGCTGATGATGCCATTGAGTACGCGTTGGCAGCTGCTCTGCCAGTACCCTGAGCCTGGGTGAGAGAGGATGAGGAGGATGAGGAGGGCTTGGTCATCCATTCTACCAAGCCTTCGGCATGATGCGGCTCCACATGTCCAGCTGCCGAAAACAAAGACAAGCGTGTCCCATGGCCACGTGCTGATGACAATGCACGACCACGTCCACGGCCAGCACTGTTGTCTCTAGAAACAGAGCCTGCCTGCCCTGTGTTCTTGCCTCGGCACGCTCTGCCTCTCCTTGGCGGTCTTCCAGCCATTGTAGTCGGTAGTGTATATAGTATAAAAAATAGAACTCCTATGTGTGCTCACAACACACTGTAGGTCCTATGGGTGCTGACACTAACACACTATAGGTACTATGTGTGCTGCTGACAAGAAAATATAGGAGCTCTGTTTGCTGCCACTAACACACTAGAAGTCCTATGGGTGCTGCTGAGAAGAAAATATAGGAGCTCTGTTTGCTGCCACTAACACACTAGAAGTCCTATGGGTGCTGCTGAGAAGAAAATATAGGAGCTCTGTGTGATGCCACTAACACACTAGAAGTCCTATGGGTGCTGCTGAGAAGAAAATATAGGAGCTCTGTTTGCTGCCACTAACACACTAGAAGTCCTATGGGTGCTGCTGAGAAGAAAATATAGGAGCTCTGTTTGCTGCCACTAACACACTAGAAGTCCTATGGGTGCTGCTGAGAAGAAAATATAGGAGCTCTGTGTGATGGCACTAACACACTAGAAGTCCTATGGGTGCTGCTGAGAAGAAAATATAGGAGCTCTGTTTGCTGCCACTAACACACTAGAAGTCCTATGGGTGCTGCTGAGAAGAAAATATAGGAGCTCTGTTTGCTGCCACTAACACACTAGAAGTCCTATGGGTGCTGCTGAGAAGAAAATATAGGAGCTCTGTTTGCTGCCACTAACACACTAGAAGTCCTATGGGTGCTGCTGAGAAGAAAATATAGGAGCTCTGTGTGATGCCACTAACACACTAGAAGTCCTATGGGTGCTGCTGAGAAGAAAATATAGGAGCTCTGTGTGATGCCACTAACACACTAGAAGTCCTATGGGTGCTGCTGAGAAGAAAATATAGGAGCTCTGTGTGATGCCACTAACACACTAGAAGTCCTATGGGTGCTGCTGAGAAGAAAATATAGGAGCTCTGTTTGCTGCCACTAACACACTAGAAGTCCTATGGGTGCTGCTGAGAAGAAAATATAGGAGCTCTGTGTGATGCCACTAACACACTAGAAGTCCTATGGGTGCTGCTGAGAAGAAAATATAGGAGCTCTGTTTGCTGCCACTAACACACTAGAAGTCCTATGGGTGCTGCTGAGAAGAAAATATAGGAGCTCTGTTTGCTGCCACCAACACACTAGAAGTCCTATGGGTGCTGCTGAGAAGAAAATATAGGAGCTCTGTGTGATGCCACTAACACACTAGAAGTCCTATGGGTGCTGCTGAGAAGAAAATATAGGAGCTCTGTTTGCTGCCACTAACACACTAGAAGTCCTATGGGTGCTGCTGAGAAGAAAATATAGGAGCTCTGTTTGCTGCCACTAACACACTAGAAGTCCTATGGGTGCTGCTGAGAAGAAAATATAGGAGCTCTGTGTGATGCCACTAACACACTAGAAGTCCTATGGGTGCTGCTGAGAAGAAAATATAGGAGCTCTGTTTGCTGCCACTAACACACTAGAAGTCCTATGGGTGCTGCTGAGAAGAAAATATAGGAGCTCTGTTTGCTGCCACTAACACACTAGAAGTCCTATGGGTGCTGCTGAGAAGAAAATATAGGAGCTCTGTGTGATGCCACTAACACACTAGAAGTCCTATGGGTGCTGCTGAGAAGAAAATATAGGAGCTCTGTGTGATGCCACTAACACACTAGAAGTCCTATGGGTGCTGCTGAGAAGAAAATATAGGAGCTCTGTGTGATGCCACTAACACACTAGAAGTCCTATGGGTGCTGCTGAGAAGAAAATATAGGAGCTCTGTGTGATGCCACTAACACACTAGAAGTCCTATGGGTGCTGCTGAGAAGAAAATATAGGAGCTCTGTTTGCTGCCACTAACACACTAGAAGTCCTATGGGTGCTGCTGAGAAGAAAATATAGGAGCTCTGTGTGATGCCACTAACACACTAGAAGTCCTATGGGTGCTGCTGAGAAGAAAATATAGGAGCTCTGTTTGCTGCCACTAACACACTAGAAGTCCTATGGGTGCTGCTGAGAAGAAAATATAGGAGCTCTGTTTGCTGCCACCAACACACTAGAAGTCCTATGGGTGCTGCTGAGAAGAAAATATAGGAGCTCTGTGTGATGCCACTAACACACTAGAAGTCCTATGGGTGCTGCTGAGAAGAAAATATAGGAGCTCTGTTTGCTGCCACTAACACACTAGAAGTCCTATGGGTGCTGCTGAGAAGAAAATATAGGAGCTCTGTGTGATGCCACTAACACACTAGAAGTCCTATGGGTGCTGCTGAGAAGAAAATATAGGAGCTCTGTTTGCTGCCACTAACACACTAGAAGTCCTATGGGTGCTGCTGAGAAGAAAATATAGGAGCTCTGTTTGCTGCCACTAACACACTAGAAGTCCTATGGGTGCTGCTGAGAAGAAAATATAGGAGCTCTGTTTGCTGCCACTAACACACTAGAAGTCCTATGGGTGCTGCTGAGAAGAAAATATAGGAGCTCTGTGTGATGCCACTAACACACTAGAAGTCCTATGGGTGCTGCTGAGAAGAAAATATAGGAGCTCTGTTTGCTGCCACTAACACACTAGAAGTCCTATGGGTGCTGCTGAGAAGAAAATATAGGAGCTCTGTTTGCTGCCACTAACACACTAGAAGTCCTATGGGTGCTGCTGAGAAGAAAATATAGGAGCTCTGTTTGCTGCCACCAACACACTAGAAGTCCTATGGGTGCTGCTGAGAAGAAAATATAGGAGCTCTGTGTGATGCCACTAACACACTAGAAGTCCTATGGGTGCTGCTGAGAAGAAAATATAGGAGCTCTGTTTGCTGCCACTAACACACTAGAAGTCCTATGGGTGCTGCTGAGAAGAAAATATAGGAGCTCTGTTTGCTGCCACTAACACACTAGAAGTCCTATGGGTGCTGCTGAGAAGAAAATATAGGAGCTCTGTGTGATGCCACTAACACACTAGAAGTCCTATGGGTGCTGCTGAGAAGAAAATATAGGAGCTCTGTTTGCTGCCACTAACACACTAGAAGTCCTATGGGTGCTGCTGAGAAGAAAATATAGGAGCTCTGTTTGCTGCCACTAACACACTAGAAGTCCTATGGGTGCTGCTGAGAAGAAAATATAGGAGCTCTGTTTGCTGCCACTAACACACTAGAAGTCCTATGGGTGCTGCTGAGAAGAAAATATAGGAGCTCTGTGTGATGCCACTAACACACTAGAAGTCCTATGGGTGCTGCTGAGAAGAAAATATAGGAGCTCTGTTTGCTGCCACTAACACACTAGAAGTCCTATGGGTGCTGCTGAGAAGAAAATATAGGAGCTCTGTTTGCTGCCACTAACACACTAGAAGTCCTATGGGTGCTGCTGAGAAGAAAATATAGGAGCTCTGTTTGCTGCCACCAACACACTAGAAGTCCTATGGGTGCTGCTGAGAAGAAAATATAGGAGCTCTGTGTGATGCCACTAACACACTAGAAGTCCTATGGGTGCTGCTGAGAAGAAAATATAGGAGCTCTGTTTGCTGCCACTAACACACTAGAAGTCCTATGGGTGCTGCTGAGAAGAAAATATAGGAGCTCTGTTTGCTGCCACTAACACACTAGAAGTCCTATGGGTGCTGCTGAGAAGAAAATATAGGAGCTCTGTGTGATGCCACTAACACACTAGAAGTCCTATGGGTGCTGCTGAGAAGAAAATATAGGAGCTCTGTTTGCTGCCACTAACACACTAGAAGTCCTATGGGTGCTGCTGAGAAGAAAATATAGGAGCTCTGTTTGCTGCCACTAACACACTAGAAGTCCTATGGGTGCTGCTGAGAAGAAAATATAGGAGCTCTGTTTGCTGCCACTAACACACTAGAAGTCCTATGGGTGCTGCTGAGAAGAAAATATAGGAGCTCTGTGTGATGCCACTAACACACTAGAAGTCCTATGGGTGCTGCTGAGAAGAAAATATAGGAGCTCTGTTTGCTGCCACTAACACACTAGAAGTCCTATGGGTGCTGCTGAGAAGAAAATATAGGAGCTCTGTTTGCTGCCACTAACACACTAGAAGTCCTATGGGTGCTGCTGAGAAGAAAATATAGGAGCTCTGTTTGCTGCCACTAACACACTAGAAGTCCTATGGGTGCTGCTGAGAAGAAAATATAGGAGCTCTGTGTGATGCCACTAACACACTAGAAGTCCTATGGGTGCTGCTGAGAAGAAAATATAGGAACTCTGTGTGATGCCACTAACACACTAGAAGTCCTATGGGTGGTGCTGAGAAGAAAATATAGGAGCTCTGTTTGCTGCCACTAACACACTAGAAGTCCTATGGGTGCTGCTGAGAAGAAAATATAGGAGCTCTGTTTGCTGCCACTAACACACTAGAAGTCCTATGGGTGCTGTTGGGGTGCAATGCTGTGCTAACAGCACTGCGGTTGGTACTACTGCAATACTGTACTAACAGTAAGCACGCACCAGACTAATCCCCAGCAGCAGCTAATAACACACTAACTGTGCAATCAGCAGCAATGAACGATCAATGACTTAGGTAGCAATGGTTTAGCAAAGAAATAGCCAATGGTTTAGCAAAGAAGAGCAAATCTTTCAGTATCAAGCAAAGACAGAATCAGCAGACTAATCTCTCCTAAAGCCGGAACTCATGTGACCGGGGCCGATGGCGTGGCGGCCTTTTAAATGGTGGGGCGTGTACTAAAGCCCCTGAGCTGTAATTGGCTACAGGCGTCCTGCCTGTAGCCAATTATTGCTCTCCGAGTTTCGGGCGCTGTGATTGGCCAAGCATGCGGGGTCACAGTGCATGCTTGGCCAATCATCAGCCAGCAATGCACTGCGCCGGCCGCGCCGGCCGCAATGCATTGCGGGGCCGCTCGCATCACACGAATGTGATGCGAACGGCCCAAATAGTTCTGGGCTCGACGAGCGAGCGAACGCCCGATGCTCGATTCGAACATGGGTTCGAATCGAGCACCGGGCCCATCCCTAGTCGTCAGCATATGAGTGGTAGCACAGGCCCTGTTTGCTGATGATTTTGAGGAGTGGGCGGAGGTAGATGTTAAAGAGCACGGGTGACAGGGGTGATCCTTGGGGGACTCCGCAAGAAATTGTGCGAGTTTCAGAGGTGAAGGCTCCTAGTTTCACTGTCTGGGAACGATTGTCTAGGAAGGATGCGAACCAGTGTAGGTCAGGGTCTGCGACTCCGGCTACTTCTTTAAGGCGAATGAGTAGAGTTTTGTGGTCTACTGTGTCGAACGCTGCACTGAGGTCCAGCAGCACCAGGAGACATGATTCTCCGTCATCTGCTGCTTCGAGGGTGTCATCCCATATTTTAAGAAGTGCTGTTTCTGTGCCATGGCCTGGGCGGAAGCCTGATTGTAGTGGATCCAAGAGTTTGTGGGTGTCCAAATAGAGTTGTAGCTGTTGTACTACTGCTTTCTCCATGATCTTGGAGATGGTGTTGAGGCTTGTTACCGGTCTGCGGTAGTTTGGGTCTTTGGGGTCCAGGTTGGGTTTCTTTAGGAGGGGTTTGATTATGCCTTGCTTGAGAGAGATTGGAACAATACCTTCTTTGAATGATTGATTTACGAGGTGTGTTATGGTGGGTGCTAAAATGTCGGTACATTCTTTCAGGAGTTTTGTAGAGATTATGTCATTTGGAGATGTGCTGTCTCTGAGGCTTCTGATTATATTTTTGGTGGTGTCGATGGTGATCGGGACCAGCGAAAATTTTGTCAATTGTATAGTGTTCATATTGATTTCCTCTATTTGCTTTGGCAGAGCAGGGTTGGTTGTTTTTTTCTGTTGAATTGATTCTCGAATGTTTTCGATTTTGTCGATAAAAAAGTCCGATAGCTCATTACAGAACTCTTGTGTTTCGTTTGCTGAAGGTTCTAGGCAGGTGGGGTTCATAGTTTGAGTTACTAGTTTGAAGAGTTCACGAGGTCGGTTTAGGCCTTTTTTGATGGTGTTTGAGAAATGTTCCTTTTTTGCTTTGAAAATTGCTTTGTGATATTTCTTAGTGAGTGCTTTGTAATTAATGTGGTTTTCCTTAGTTGGGTTTCTTCTCCAGGCTCCTTCGGCTCTTCTGCGTTCTTGCTTCAGTAGGGTAAGAGTGTCATTAAACCAGCCGGAGTTGTTTCTGCGAATGAGGGCCCTGCGTCTCGGAGCGACTGTGTCTGCTGTTTGTAGTAATGCTTTGTTTAAGGAGTTGAGTGTTTGTTCCGTTGAGTGGTTGAGATTTTGCTTTCCTATTTTATTTGATAGAGTAGTTTTGAAGAGTTCCGAGTGTAGTTTCTTCTGAGATCTTGTCCATTTTGTTGTTATTGAGTGTTCTGATTTTTGGGAGATGGTGTTGGTGGTAAGTTTAAATTTGATAGCGTGGTGATCCGTCCATGGTAACGGCATGTTGTCCACTGTGTTGATGTCCAGATTTTGTTTGAAGATGAGGTCCAGAATGTGCCCCGATCCATGCGTGGGGGCATTTATCAGTTGCTGCAGACCTAATTCTTCCAATTGGTTGATGCAGGAGGTGGCGATGGGGTCCTGAGTGGAGTTAGCCCAGAGATTGAAGTCCCCGAGTAATAGGAAGTTTTTGGTTTTTAAAGTGTATGTCGAGATGAATTCGGTAAAGGGTGTGAGGAGATTTGTCTTTGGTCCTGGCGGTCTGTAGCATAGCAGTATGTGAATGGTGTCCTGGGGTGTTGTTTGGAGTTGCAGAGTGAGTGTCTCCATGAACGGCAATGAGTTCTGTAGAGTTGGTTTGATGATAGAGAGGTGAGATTTGAAGATCACTGCTAGGCCTCCTCCTCTTTGTCCTGTTCTATGCTCAGTTAGGATGGAGTAGTTCTCAGGCACCAATTCTGTTAGGATGGTGTTACAGTCAGGTGTTAGCCAGCTTTCCGTGATAAAGAGGCAATCTATGTCGTTTTGCGTGATGAAGTCGTGAATTTCCTGTCTGTGCTTGACTGCCGATCTGGTGTTGATCAGGGCGCAAGCTATATGTTGTAGTTGAAGTGGTGTTTTCGTGTTTTTGATAGTCGATTGTCGATTGATCCTTAGCAGTTGTTCTTTTCGTAGTATTTTTTGGGTGGAGGTTGGTAATGTTGAGGCAGTATTCCTTAGCCTCTGGAGGGTGTCCGCTGAGTATTTAAAGTTGCACATGATGGGAAGAAAAAAAAAAAGGTGGTGGGATGGTGAATAGGGCCCAATGACCTAACCTCCCCCCTGTTGGTCCAGAGGAAGGCGAAAAACCCCAGCCGAGTCAGGCCAATTGCTACAGCAGGGGAAAATTCCTTCCTGACCCCTCGAGAGGCGATCGGGTAAACCCTGGATCAACTTCCTAGAGGTAGGAGGTGCCCCAGTGTGCTTACCAGGTCACCACACACGGGTCCGCTGGAGCGCGAAACGGGGAGAGGGTGATGGGATGGTCGGAGTTAAGCCGCAGTCGCTGTCTGTCCTGCAGGTCTAGTAGTCTAGAGGCGGGTGCCAAGATGGCGGCAGGGAGCAGTCAGCGGCTGCGGACAAGGTGATGGTGAGCTGGGTGATCTGAACTGGGGGAGAGTGTGGTCCAGGGAAAGCCCCAGGTCATCAGGTTTACGTTTGTTAGGGGAGCGAAAATGGAGGAGTCTAGGGAGGGTCCTGGATGGCCAGAGCTCCTGCCACACACGTCCGTTACCCTAGACCGTGCGTGTGGATTGCTCTGTGCAGCGGTGAGGTCAGAGCTCCTGCCACACACGTCCGTTCCCCTGGACCATGTGTGTGGATTGCTCTGTGAGGCGATGAGGTTAGGGGTCCTGTTACAACGTCCGTTTTGCTCGACCGTGTGTGAGGATCTGGGAAGATGGTGCAGTAGCGGTGGTCGGAGCTGTAGGTTGGGTAGCCTGAGTGCGACGGGTGGGGAAGAACCGTAATGAGTGGAGAAAGCGTTTTTAGAGGTTTTGTGAAGAATAGTGGTGGGGTGGGAGGGAGGGGGGGCAATAACAGTAGGATATATAGAATGAGAGAAAAAAAGTTTTTTTTTTTTTTTTTTTTTTTTTAGTGTGTCAGTGATTGAGGCCAACTCCTGGGTGTACCAAGATGGCCGCTGCTTGCCAGGCCGGATCTTTGCTTCGTCCTCCTGGCAGCCTTTTGGGAGTGATCCAGTGGGGGACACGGGCACTTGGTTAGTGAGGGGGTGCCATCCGGTGGTTTACCGGGTCGGAGTGATCCAAGGGGGCCGGGAGAGGGAGTTAAGGGCCGAGGCTGGGTGGCTCAAGATGGCCGCCGGGGCTAGGCCGAAGCCGCAGACTATCCTGTCGGGCCAGGAAGCTGCTAGTGCTGCTTCGGGAGCCCTCTGGCGCCTAGGCTTGGCTCTGGACCTGGGGGGGGGAGCGGCTAACTGACGGTTACACACAGTTCTAAACACATCCGAATCATGACAGAAAGCCAAGGCCATCCCCGATCAGAAGTGGCTGCACAGGGGAACCATTTTAAATCAGCTCGTTTGCAAACATGAATGCTGATGAGATTATTTATTTGTCTCTGCTGGCATCTGAAAGTGGTGATTATTGCCGCCAGGCTTTTAAAGGATGGTCTAGTGACCAGTTGTTTGCAGCCATCCGTTTGGCTCACCCCCTGGTCGATCAGGGTTGTATACTGTTTGGGGAGGTGCAGCCTGCATTCCAGAGGGCCATGATGATTTTTCCCATCCTTTTAATATGAATCAGGTTGTATCCCTACTAGGGATGAGCCGAACACCCCCCTGTTCAGTTCGCTCCAGAACCTGCGAACGGACCAAAAGTTTGCGCAAACATTAGAACCCTATTAAATACAATGGACGCGAATGTTCGAAATCTAAAGTGCTAATTATAATGGCTAATATGCAAGTTATTGTCCTAAAAGGGTTTGGGGACCCGTGTCCTGCCCCAGGGGACATGTATCATAGCAATAAGAAGTTTTAAAAACTGATGTTTTTTCGGGAGCAGTGATTTTAATGATGCATAAAGTGAAAAAAAAAGTGAAATATTCCTTTAAATATCGTACCTGGGGGTGTCTAAAGTATGCCTGTGAAGTGGGACGTGTTTCCCGTGTTTAGAACTGTCCCTGCACAAAATTAAATTTCTAAAGGAAAAAAAGTAATTTAAAACTGCTTGCGGCTTTAATGTAATGTCTGGTCCTGGCAATATGGATGAAAATATGGATTCCGCCGCGAGATGTGTTTTCTTTTCACATTCTGCAGTTCATCAGCGCTCCTGTCTCCTATACTCTGGCTCCTGTTCTGTATGCTAACATCAGCTGCAGCTCAGAACGAGCGCTCTGAAGCTGTCAAGCTGATGACGAGGTGGTGAATTGTCTCCTGGGAAAGCATGACACTGCACTCCCAGGAGGCATTGGGGCGCTAGGGAAAAGTAAAGGAACGCCCACTCCCGCCGGAGGGATACCAGGAAGTGTCCCTATTTAATACGAAATTCAAGGTACATAAAAAAACGAAGAAGATAATTATTTGCCAAATGTTGATATAAATATTTTACTGATTGGGATGAGCAAATGTTTAGATTTAGGATGAACCTCCGCTTTAAGGTCGAATCTGTCATTGAAGGCTTATGGTGTCGCGAGATGTGTTTTCTTTTCACATTCTACAGTTCATCAGCGCTCCTGTATCCTATACTCTGGCTCCTGTCCTGTATGCTAACATCAGCTGCAGCTCAGAACGAGCGCTCTGAAGCTGTCAAGCTGATGACAAGGTGGTGAATTGTCTCCTGGGAAAGCATGACACTGCACTCCCAGGAGGCATTGGGGCGCTGGGGGAAAGTAAAGGAACGCCCACTCCCGCGGGAGGGATACCAGGAAGTGTCCCTATTTAATACGAAATTCAAGGTAAATAAAAAAACTAAGAAGATAATTATTTGCCAAATGTTGATATAAATATTATACTGATTGGGATGAGCAAATGTTTAGATTTAGGATGAACCTCCGGTCGAATGTGCAAAGAAGATTCGACGGAGCAGCGAAACTGTATGACGCTGCAATCATACATTTCCGGTCGAATGTTCCGCCTACAAGCTATAGTAGAAATCTAATGTTGTATGACTAGTAATAATTATATTTATTAATTACTATTACTAGTCAACCAACATTAGAATTCTTCTATAGCCTATGGGCGGATGCATTTGACCGGAAATGTACGATTGCAGCGTTGTACAGTTTAGCTGCACCGTCGAATCTTCTAACTTTCGACAGACACCATAAGCCTTCAATGACAGATTCGACATTTGTATGTTTTTCGATGCTTTGTCGAATCTTCGTCGTTCATGTTGAATTGTCAAGTTAGTTCTAGCTATTTTACTGCTCCTCCTCTTTGGTTACAATCAGCCAATAACATTCATCATCATCATTATTTTTATATTTACTTCCCCCACCCAATTCCAGCAGCAATCTTTTCTCTCTATGTCAAATCTTTTCTCTCTATAATGTCAAATCTTTTCTCTCTATGTAGAATAATCTTGGACTAATAGAGTTAAGGTTAGGCACATTCGACCACTGGTTCGATAGACACAGATTATTGTTAGCGTCACATCGAATCTCCTATCTATATCGAACTGTTGTAGCAATGAAAATGAAAATAAAGCATTTGTTTATGTCGGATCTTTCGGTATACGGATTCTGTGCTTTCGTTTTCGTTTTCGTTTGTTAAAACGATAACGAAAATACCTGAAATTCGGACAAAAATGCATTCGGACGAAAACGAGTGCACATGTCTAGAACATAGGGAAGGGTTATCACCCCTGTAACATTTGTTTTGCTGTCTGTGCACCTGTTCAGAACATTGCACCTCACTTTCCGTCCCAATGACAAATGTTTTTGGAAAATCTGGGGTTTTTATTGAAACAAGGATTGGTGATAAAGCATCAGTAGAGAGGAGACACCGTTTTCCCATATTAACTCTTGCAGGAGAGAATTTCCCTTCCTAGGGGTAGATTTCCTCTCACGTCCTGAGTCGTTTGTAAGTTGGATGTTTGAAAGTAGGGGCCTGCCGTATTTACTCTGCAGAAATTTGCCCCTTAGGTGTTGGTGTTGCCACAACACTGTAAGCCCTCACAGTTCACAGCAGGGCGTTCCAGCGCCCACCAAAAGTAACTATTATATCAGGAATTGTAATTACATGCCATTGTTGAACAGTGGTAGGAAAAATTGGGCGTTTGGTGGTGGTGCTGGCAATACATAGAAAAGTCATTAATAAAAAAAAAATGCGTGGGGGTCCCCCCAAATTCAATTACCAGGCCCTTCAGGTCTGGTATGGATATTAAGGGGAACCCTGCCGCAAATTAAAAAAAAAAATGTGTGGGGTTCCCCCCGAATATCCATACTAGGCCCTTCAGGTCTGGAATAGATTTTAAGGGGAACTCCTCGCCAAATAAAAAAAAAATGGCGTGGGGTTCCCCCAAAAATCCATACCAGACCCTTTATCTGAGCACGCAACCTGGCAGGCCGCAGGAAAAAAGGGGGGGGACGAAAGAGCGCCCCCCCTCCTGAACCATACCAGGCCACATGCCCTCAACATTGGGAGGATGCTTTGGGGGTCTGTGACCCCTCAAAGCACCATGTCCCCATGTTGATGGGGACAAGGGCTTCATCCCCACAACCCTTGCCTGGTGGTTGTGGGGGTCTGCGGGCGGGGGGCTTATTGGAATCTGAAAGACCCCTTTAACAAAGGGGACCCCAAGATCCCGCCCCCCTATGTGAATTGGTAATGGGGTACATTGTACCCCTACCATTTCACAAAGAAAGTGTAACAAATTGTAAAAAAAAAACAGACACCGTTGGGAAAGTTCTTTATTAAAAAAAAAAATATTCCAGTGATGTAATCCAGTGTCCCACGGTGATCCGATGTCCAGTGCTGTCCACACAAAACGTCATTGGCTGGGCGGACCTGATGGGGAACTTCCTCCGCAGTGTAATAAATGAATAGACCCGTACCTTCTGAAGTTCCCCATCAGGTCCGCTTAGCCAATGACGTAGGTGTAAGGCTGAGCGGACCTTATGCGGAACGTGAGAAGGGGCGGGTCTATTCATTTACTACACTGCGAGGACGTTCCCCATCAGGTTCGCTCAGCCAATAACATTGGCGGGGTCTGACATACGAGGGGGCGGGTCCCCTTGTCCTGCATCCTTCCCAGCTGCCAGCAGGGTGACCCAATGCGCCATGAAAGATAGGTAATGTCCCTGTCCATGCCTGCTGGACCATGAGTTAGCGGTAATATGCACCTTACCGCTGACCGCCCTGTCCAGCGAGGCCAAGACATTGCCTTCCACATGCTGGTCGAGAGCCGGAATCGCCTCTAGTGAGAAAAAGTGGCATTTGGAAACCTGCCACTGAGGAACCGCACATTCTACAAACTCACGGAAGGGAAGGGGGCAGAGTCTACCAACTGAAAAGGCAGCAGTTGAAGTGCTAGCAATTTAGCCAAGCTAGCATTCAACCGCTGGTCATGTGGATGGCTGGGAGTGATCTTCCTTCGGCGGTGCAGCAGCTGGGGCAGGGAAATTTGCCTGGTACAATCGAACGTTGGTTTGCCCGCAAGTACTTGGCTGTGACACACCTAATTCTACACCTTCATTCCTCTCAGTGCAGGTTTCTGAGAGGACTGAAGGTATAGTGGGGTTGGAGATCCCAGCTGATGAGGAGCAAGGACAGGTCCACTTTGTTCTTTGGTGTGGATCTTTTAGGTACGCTTGCCAACGGACTGCATGGTAGGTCGACATATGTCTGGTCAAGCACGTGGTGCCCAAGCGGCTGATGTTTTGGCCACGCGAGATACGCTTTAGACATATGTTGCAAATGGCAACGGTGCGATCTGCTGCACACATCTGAAAAAAGGCCCACACCAAAGAACTTTTTGAATAATGCGCAGAGACAGCAGCGCCCTGCACATGCGTAGCTCTGCGGTGTGATGCAGTCGGTGTGCTGCCCTTCAGCTGGCCCCTAGAGGGCATCCTGCCTCGTTGGAGATGTGCCTCCTCCTCCTCTTCCTCCTCTCTCATATCAGGCACCCACGTGGAGTCAGTGACCTCATCATTCCCTCCCTCCTCATCACTGGAGCCAATCTAGCAATATGCTGCAGCTGGGGGAACATGACTGCCAGATAGCTGTCCTTGTTGGGCACCCCCTATCTCTGGGCTCACGTTACTACACCCTCTCTCTGAGCTCACGTTACTGCCTTCCTCCAGCTGGGTTCCATCATTGGAGCCTTCAAACCGCTGGGCATCCCCCTGGAGCATGTACCCAACACTGTGCTCAAACAGTTTGGGGGACTCCTCAGGAGGACAGGGCGGGGCTAGGGAAGGAGTGACTGATGCCATTGAGCCGAGGGAAAAGGCCGCTTTGGCAGCTGCTTTGCCAGACAAAGTATCCTGAGCCTGGATGAGAGAGAATGAGAAGGAGGAGGACGGCTTGGTCATCTACTCTACCAAGTCTTGGGCATGTTGGGGCTCAACATGGCCAGCTGCCGAAAAGAAGGACAAGCATGTCCCGCGGCCACGTGCTGATTAGGGATGAGCCGAACACCCCCCGATTCGGTTCGCACCAGAACCTTCGAACGGACCGAAAGTTTGCGCGAACGTTAGAACCCTATTAAATACAATGGACGCGAACGTTTGAAATCTAAAGTGCTAATTATAACTACTAATATGCATGTTATTCTCCTAAAAAGGGTTTGGGGACCGGGTTCTGCCCCAGGGGACATGTATCAATGCAAAACGAAGTTTTAAAAACGGAAGTTTTTCGGGAGCAGTCATTTTAATGATGAATAAAGTGAAAAAAAAGTTAAATATTCCTTTAAATATTGTACATGGGGGGGGTGTCTAAAGTATGCCTGTGAAGTGGCATGTGTTTCCCATGTTTAGAACTGTCCCTGCACAAAATGACATTTGTAAAGGAAAAAAAGCCATTTAAAACTGCTTGCGGCTTTAATGTCATGTCTGGTCCCGGTAATATGGATGAAAATCTTTGTGAAAAATGGCATGGCTACCCCATCACCCCCCCCCCCACCCCAGCCCATTACCAGCCCCTTTGGGTCTTGTATGGATATTAAGGGGAACCCCGCACCCAAAATAAAAAAAGGCCCTAAATACTCTGAACAGCAGTATACAGGCGGTGCAAACAAGACACGGACTGTAGGTTTGTTCTTATGTAGAATCTGTTTGTAATTTTAAACAGGTACATTGTTTAAGTGTAGCTCCAGCCAAAAAATATATTTTTAAGCTTTTTGGAAAACATAGGGAATGGTTATCACCCCTGTAACATTTGTTTTGCTGTCTGTGCACCTGTTCAGAAAATTTCACCTCACTTTCCGTCCCAATGACAAATGTTTTTGAAAAGTGGGGTTTTTATTGAAACAAGGATTGGTGATAAAGCATCAGTAGAGAGGAGACACATATTAACTCTTACAGGAGAGAATTTTCCTTCCTAGGGGTAGATTTCCTCTCACTTCCTGTTGTCTCCTTCCGTTTGCAAGTAGGAGTCGTTTGTAAGTTGGATGTTTGAAAGTAGGGGCCTGCCGTATATACTCTGCTGAAATTTGACCCTTACATGTTGGTGTTGCCACAGCACTGTGAGCCCTCACAGTTACTCTTGGTGGGCGCTGGAACGCCCTGCTGTGAACTATTATATCAGGAATTGTAATTACATGCCATTGTTGAACAGTGGTAGGAAAAATTGGGCCTTTGGTGGTGGTGCTGGTGCTACAACACTGTCAGCCCTCACAGTTACTCTTGGTGGGCGCATGAATGGGCCCTACTGTAAACTATTAGATCAAGAATTGTAATTGCATGCCCCTGTTGAAGAGGGGCAGAAAAATTGGGCCTTTGGTGGTGGTGGTGGTGGTGGTGGTGGTGTTGCCACAACACTGTAAGCCCTCACAGTTACTCTTGGTGGGCACAGGAATGGGCCCTGCGGTGAATTATTAGATCAAGAATTGTAATTACATGCCCCTGTTGAACAGGGGCAGAAAAATTGGGCCCTAGGCACTGGTGCCACAACACTGCAATCCCTCACAGATACTGTACTTGGAGCACAGCAATGAGCCCTGTTGCAAATTATTGCATCAAAAATAGTAATTACACGCCCCTGTTAAACAGGGGCTGACAAATTGGGCCTTAGGCACTTGTGCTGGTGCCACGACACTGCAACCTCTCCCATATACTCTAGTTGGAGTGCAGGAATGAGCCCTGCTGCAAAGCATTGCATAAAAAATTGTAATTACATGTCCCTGTTAAACAGGGGCTGAAAAATTGGGCCTTAGCCACTGGTGGCGGCACCCAGAAACAAAAATGTTCTTCCAAGCTATCATCATGAATCGGATCATTGAGGAGGAGGAGGATAGTCAGTCAACATAACAGGACAGTCACTCAGCATCAGAATAGGCAGTCTTGAAGGGATGTGACATTTCAAAATAAATTATTCTGTTATATCAGCTTCAGGTGCTTGGTAGCTGGTGGTGATCCAAGACTGGTTCATCTTTATGAAGGTCAGTCGATCAACCGAGTCGGTGGACAGGCGCACCCTGTGATCCGTGACAAAGCCTCCAGCAGCACTGAATGTGCGTTCCGAAAGAACGCTGGATGCAGGACAGGCCAGTAGCTCAATTGCTTACTGTGCAAGCTCTGGCCAGTGATCCATCCTCAAGACCCAGTAAGCCAGAGGATTTTTGGTGGGAAAGGTGTCCAAGTCTGACCTTGCCCCTAGGTATTCCTGCACCATGTATATCAGACGCTGGCGGTGGTTGCTGGAACTGATCATACCTTGGGGCTGCGGACTAAAAAATTGTCTGAACGCATCGGTCAGACGCCCACCTTCTCCTCCGCTCCTACTGACCGAAGCCTCAGCAACTCGTTGTCCAGGACCAGGAGTTTGTAACCTCCCAGTCTCTGGGAACGCGTTGCACAGACCTTTCTGCAAGGCCTCCCGGAGTTGTCTCATCCTCTACTCCCTCTGCAACGGCAAGATAAGGTCCGCAACCTTACCCTTGTACCGTGGATCAAGGAGAGTGGCCAGCCAGTAATGGTCCCTCTCCTTGATCCGAAGAATACGAGGATCCTTCTGCAGACTTTGCAGGATCAGGGAGGCCATGCAGCGTAGGTTAGCTGAGGCATTCGGTCCGGAGTCCTCTGGGTCACTGAGGACGACATGATCCGCAGCCACCTCCTCCCAGCCACGTACAAGTCCACGGGTTTGTTGGGACTGTAAATCATCCCTAAAAGACTGCTGCTGTTGATGCTGAGTGCTATGCTCCACCTCCATGCTGACACAATCCTCCTCCTCCTCCTCCTTGTCCTCTTCCTGTGTGATGGGTGGCACAGAAGGAACACTGTTTGGGTAAAGGGGGCCTTGAGAGGCAAGGAAGTCCTCCTCTTCCTGCCTTTGTTCTGCCTCAAGTGCCCAGTCCATTATTCCACGCAGCGTATGCTCCAACGGGTGGACAAGAGGTACAGTGTCACTGATGCATGCACTGTCACTGCTCACCATCCTCGTGGCCTCCTCAAATGGTGCCAGGACAGTGCATGCATCCCTGATCATGCCCCACTGGCGTGGTGAAAAAAAATAGCTCCCCTGACCCTGTCCTGGTGCCGTAGTCGCACAGGTACTCATTGATGGCCCTCTGCTGCGTGTGCAGCCGCTGCAGTATGGCCAACGTTGAGTTCCACCTGGTGGGCATGTCACATATAAGGCGGTTCTTGGGCAGGTTCAACTCCCTTTGCAGCTCAGCCAGCCGAGCACTGGCATTATATGATTTGCGGAAATGCACACAGACTTTCCTGGCCTGCCTCAGGACATCCTGTAAGCCCGGGTACCTGCCCAAGAACCGCTGCACCACCAGGTTAAGGACGTGAGCCACACAGGGCACATGGGTCAGTTGTCCCTGTCGGAGGGCAGAGAGGAGGTTGGTGCCATTGTCGCAAACCACCATTCCTGGCTTAAGCTGGCGTGGCGTCAACCACCTCTCGGCCTGCCCCTGCAGAGCTGACAGAACCTCTGCCCCAGTGTGGCTCCTGTCCCCCAAACACACCAGCGCAAGCACGGCATGGCATCTTTTTGCCTGCGTACTTGCGTTGCCCCTTGAATGCCTACGGAGCACCGCTGGTTCCGAGGACAAAGCACAGGAAGAGGCCATGGAGGAAGAAGAAGAGGAGGGGGTGGAGGAGAGAGGTGTGTCACAACCAGTAGTAGCATTTTGGAGGCGGAACAACCTCCAACACTACTGCACCTTGTCCTGCATCCTTCCCAGCTGCCAAAAGAGTGACCCAATGGACCGTGAAAGAAAGGTAACGTCCCTGTCCATGCTGGACCATGAGTCAGCGGTAATATGCACCTTACCGCTGAACGCCCTGTCCAGCGAGGCATGGACATTGCCTTCCACATGCCGGTAGAGAGCCGAAATCGCCTTCCGTGAGAAAAAGTGGCGTTTGGGAACCTACCACAGAGGAACCGCACATTGCCTAAACTCACGGAAGGGGGCCGAGTCTACCAACTAAAAAGGCAGCAGTTGAATTGCTAGCAATTTAGCCAAGCTAGCATTCAACCGCTGGGCATGTGGATGGCTGGGAGTGAACATCTTTCAACGGTCCAGCACCTGGTGCAGGGAAATTTGCCTGCTACAATCGGACGTCGGTGTACTGCTAGCAGAGTGCCCGCAAGTACTTGGCTGTGACACACCTAATTCTACACCTTCATTCCTCTCAGTGCAGGTTTCAGAGAGGACTGAAGGTATAGTGGGGTTAGAGATCCCAGCTGATGAGGAGCAAGGAGAGGTCCGCTTTGTTCTTTGGTGTGGGTCTTTAAGGTACGCTTGCCAACGAGCTGCATGGCAGGTCAACATATGTCTAGTCAAGAAAGTGGTGCCCAAGCGGCTGATGTTTTGGCCACGCGAGATACGCTTGAGACATATGTTGCAAATAGCAGCGGTGCGATCTGATGCACTCGACTCAAAAAAGGCCCACACCAAAGAACTTTTGGAATATCGGGCAGAGGAAGCGCCCTGCACAGGCGTAGCTCTGCGGTGTGATTCAGTCGGTGTGCTGCCCTTACGCTGCCCCCCGGAGGGCATCCTGCCTCGTTGGAGATGTGCCTCCTCCTCATCCTACTCCTCCTCCTCTCTCCTATCAGGCACCCACGTGGAGTCAGTGACATCATCATCCCCTCCCTCCTCATCACTGGAGCCAATCTGGCAGCGTGCTGCAGCTGCTGGAACATGACTGCCAGATTGCTGTCCTTCTTGAGCATCCCCTCTCTCTGCGCTCATGCTACTGCCTTCCTCTAGCTGGGTATCATCATCAGACCCTTCGAAACGCTGGGCATCCTCCTGGAGCATGTACCCAACACTGTGCTCAAACAGTTCGGGGGACTCCTCAGGAGGACATGGTTAGTCTAGAGAAGGAGTGACTGATGATGACATTGACACGAGGGAAGAGGACGCTTTGGCAGCTGCTTTGCCAGTACCCTGAGCCTGGGTGAGAAAGGATGAGGAGGGCTTGGTCATCCACTCTACCAAGTCTTCGGCATGATGCGGCTCAACACGTCCAGCTGCCGAAAATAAGGACAAGCGTGTCCCATGGCCACGTGCTGATGACAATGCACCGCGTCCATGACCAGCACTGTTGCCCCCAGACACAGAGCCTGATTGCCCTCTTTTATTGGCTCATGACTGTCTGCCTCTCTTTGTTGGCCTTCCAGACATAGTAATGGCCTGCAGGGAGATGGGAAAATCAGCAATTGGGTAGTGTATATTGTGCTGGAGGCACACAACACCCACTAACTCCAGCAGATGCCTTTATTAGAGAACAGCAATGATGGGTATATACAGGTGTATACTGTGCCACTAACTCCTGCAGATGCCTGTATTTGAGAACAGCAATGACGGGTATATACAGGTGTATACTGTGCCACTAACTCCTGCAGATGCCTGTATTAGAGAACAGCAATGACGGGTATATACAGGTGTATACTGTGCCACTAACTCCTGCAGATGCCTGTATTAGAGAACAGCAATGACGGGTATATACCGGTGTATACTGTGCCACTAACTCCTGCAGATGCCTGTATTAGAGAACAGCAATGACGCGTATATACAGGTGTATACTGTGCCACTATCTCCTGCAGATGCCTGTATTAGAGAGCAGCAATGACGGGTATATACAGGTGTATACTGTGCCACTAACTCCTGCAGATGCCTGTATTAGAGAACAGCAATGACGGGTATATACAGGCAGGGCTCGAGTCCTGCGGGAACGCGTGGGAACGGCGTCCATGCACTTTTTTCACAGCAGGAACGCGGTTCCCTTTGCAGCCCCCAAGTGGCGAGCGCCGGGACCGATGTGCAGCGTGTAAGTGTTAGCTTGTCTGCTTGTTTAGTAAGTTGCTGGGAGAGCAGAGCAGGAGATCGCCTTGAGGCTCAGCGGGGCGGTGAACTTACTCCACTGTCAGAATGGATCCAAAGATGCAGAGCAGGACGGATCGGTGGATGGATCCCAGGTACATGCATCGAGGGGGCGGAGTCCCGCTGTCAGGCAAGCTCAGGGATGACGGTGTGTGTTTGGGATGGAGACGGCTGTCGCCGCCACCTGTGATCCTGGTGGAGATCATCTGGCTGCCCGGGACACAAGTCATCATCCTGGTCCTGAATGTCCGACACTGATGCCATCTAGCAGAGCTGCAGGACTGGTGAGATCTGGAGGGGATTGGTAACCCAAGTTGGTGTATGATCAGAATGGAGGGATCTGAGGCTGTGATCAGAGGGGGGAGGGGGTATCTGGATGTGGGGGGTAGGTGTGATCAGGTTGGGGGTATGTGATGGGTGCGATTGTAGTGGGGGATGTGGTCAGGTTGGGGGTTGATCATATTGGGGTGTGGGGGGGGTGTGTGATCATAATGGGGTTATGTGGGGGGTGTGATTGTGGTGGAAGTATATGGGGGATGTGGTCAGGTTGGGGGTATATGGGGGGGTGTGATCGTAGTTGGGGGGTGTGATCAGGTTGGGGGTATGTGGTGGGGGTGTGTGATAGTAATGGGGGTATGTGGGGGGTGTGATCAGGTTGGGGGTGTGTGATTGTAATGGGGGTATGTGGGGGGTGTGTGATAGTAATGGGGGTATGTGGGGGGTGTGATCAGGGTGGCGTATGTGAGGGTGGGGGTGATTAGAGTGGGGGTGTGCGATCGGGAGGATGGTGTCCTAGATGGATGGATGGGGGGAGGGGGCGGAAAAGTGCACTTTCGCCTAAGTAGACAAAAATCTAGTCTACGCTGAATGTCAGCAAATGTCAGCTGCTCCGCCTCCACAGACTCCACGGCAGTTGGTTGTGTGCACAGTGAACTGTGCTGTCTTTGTAGCTGCCTGTGCCGATCCTGCAGTGTCACTCTATATCTCACAGGAGGATTCAAAGTGGACAGCCCAGGTCCACAGGGTGCTGAAGACCCCTTGTAAAATGACCAATCCCTCATTCCCTGCTGTGCCCATGCTAGCAGCCCCACCCCCTGATGTGCACAGACACACAGCATGGTGCTAGATAGGGGTGTGTGTGCGCAGCTGCAGCAGGTGAAAACTTCAATTGGTGGAGACAAGGGGCTGTAAATTTGGTGAGTCCACTGTCCAAACACCCCCCTCAACTTGACAAATGTTTTCATACATCCTCTTCAGCTGTTGTGAGTGCTGGTTCACACTATGTGGTGCAGGAACTGCATGCAAGTTTGAACAGGAATCGCACCGCATTTCTGTTCAAATCACATGTGATTCTTCATTATTCTGTATGGCTCAAATCGCACCAAAATGACACAGGACCCTTTTTTTGGCTGCACCAGAATCAGATCGCTTGGGTGTTTTGCAAACTGATTTCAGGGTGTTGTTAACTTAATATACACACTTGGAGCAGTTCACATGAATGGGATATATATATATATATACACACACACATACACATATACACACACGTTTTTATTTTTGAGGTGGGGGAATCTTGCGAGAGTTCCCACACTTTTTTTCCCAGGACTTGACCCCTGTATACAGGTGTATACTGTGCCACTAACTCCTGCAGATGCCTGTATTAGATAACAGCAATGACGGGTATATACAGGTGTATACTGTGCCACTAAATCCTGCAGATGCCTGTATTAGAGAACAGCAATGATGGGTATATACAGGTGTATACTGTGCTGGGGCACACAACACCCACTAACTGCTGCAGATGCCTGAGAAAAGAACACACTGTCCCTGCCTGCCTATCTAGCTTAGAGAACAGCAATAAAGTGTAGATCCAGGTGTATACTGTGCTGGAGGCACACAACACCCACTAACTCCTGCAGATGCCTGAGAAAAGAATAGAACATAGAACACACTGTCCCTGCCTATGTATCTCTTTCCCTGCACGCCGGAACACACTGCACAAGGCCGCCGCGCTGGTGGCCTTTTATAGTGTGGGGCATGTACTAAACCCCCCTAAATTATGATTGGCCACAGGCATCCTGCCTGTGGCCAATTATGGCTCTCCTCGCTGCCGGCGCTATGATTGGCCAAGCATGCGGGGTCACAGTGCATGCTTGGCCAATCACAGCGCTGGGATTGCACTGCGATGGCGCAGTGTATTGTGGGGCGTTCGCATCACTAGAATTTGGCACGAACGGCCCATAACGAACGATCGAACAGCCGATGTTCGAGTCGAACATATGTTCGACTCGAACACGAAGCTCATCCCTAGTGCTGATGAGGATGCACCGTGTCCACGACCAGCAGCACTGTTGCCTCTAGACACAGAGCCTGCTTGCCCTCTTTTATTGCCTCGTGACTGTCTGCTTCTCATTGATTGCCTTCCAGACATACTAATGGCCTGTAGTGAGATGTAGCTGCACAAAGGTGGAATGTATAGATATATATATATATATTGTGAGGGGGTTAACTCAGCAGCGGGTGTGTGTGACCCCCTGGATGGGTTCATCACACAAAAACAGGCACAGCAGACAGTGGTAGGAGAAAACAAAAGGGTGTGGTTTTATTTGAACTATATACAGACAAAAAATACAGTAAAAACAAAAGAAACAGGAAAATAAATCCTGGTCAACTTGACCGCTCACTACACACGTTGGTGTCCCTAACTAACAACTGGGTGCAGCCTTGTGCTGTCCCAGTCCCTAGCTCCCTGCTTTTAGAAGTTCTTAGCAATAACCACACAGGCTTTGGCTCACCGCACAGAGATCACACTCCCCAGACTATCCACACAGATCTGGTTCCAGGTTGGAGCATCTCCCTTAGCATGCTGGGAGTTCTTGTAGAGGCCCTAATGAGCCCACTTACTTCAGCTGGGCTCATTAACTCTTCCCCTGCAAGACTCCCAGCACTCCCCCTAGTGGTATAAATCGGCATTAAAGCGCCTGAATCTAGGACATATATACCTTCCATCCTGGATGCAACCTGGTGATTTTACCTGCCTGCTGTCACAATATATATATATATATATATTTGTCTGTACTGATAATGCAGCTATCAGAATTGTGACAGGAGGGTCACGTTGGACACAGGGTGAGCCAGGAAACCATGGACATTAAGAATATGGCTTGGCTGGCTGGAAATTGAAATAGGAATATTAGTCCACAATATTGTTTTATTCTGAAACTTACCAGGTTAATTGAGATATGGGTTACCTGCCAGTGTGATGTAAATCCCAGCTTCTAAGAGACCTGTTCATTGTTTGTGGTGATGTGGATTGGGGAAATTGAGTCTGTCCTTGTGTGTATTGTAAAGTGCCAGACAGTCTGGTGAATAAAGGTCATGCATAGTTATTTAATCATAAAGGGCTGGTGTGAATAGAGATAGTTAACACTATGCCTGTGTGTATTGTACTCTGCAGACGGAGCGTCTGCCAACCCTGTCATGAGAAGATGTGTATTGAAGATCGTTACGTCTTTTGTGTAAAGTCTGTTGTCTCCTAACAGACGTCAAAGTAATGTGTTGAGTCTTGTAATGTGTGGGTGGAGCTGGGCTATTGTTCATGTTAAACTACTGTGTATTAGATGTATATAAAAGTTAAAATGTTTCTCAATAAAAGGCATTCGATCTTAGGAAGATACAGAGTGCGTCTCGTTCTTCCAGAAGGATTAATTCCTATGGAAAGGGGTTGTCTGACTGTGGAGGATCGGCAGCGAATGTGTGTCCAGGAGAGGGAAGATATCTAAACGGTGTTACCCCCTTCGTGTTTGGGGTGCCGTTACATTGGTTGGCAGCAGCGGGATTTTCCCTCCAGTTCCTGGGACACTCCAAACCACCACAGTGAATGACCAGCTATGCAGCCTGCAGGAAAGTCACGCTGAAAGACCTACTTGAGAGCCGAGATGGACCAGAAGAAGGGTGATGCAGGACCCCGGTCAGTTGAAGATTTGTTTCAGCAACGAGTTCAACAGCGCTTGTCATTATATGGTGCTAACCCATCAGAGACCGCCATACAGGAAGCCATTAGAGGCATCCAGCTGCAGGATGCGCGACAAAAGAGAGAACTAGAGCGACAAGAGAGAGAACGAGAGCGACAAAAGAGAGAACTAGAGCGGCAACATGAGCAGAGAATGGCGTAAATACGGCAATCGGAGACAACGCCTAAAGAACCAGCCGCCATGGAAGAGGAATTCGGAAGGAGGTTGCGAGAGATGCAGATACAGCATAGAGGACCAGTATCAGAGGAGGTCCTGCTGGGATGGTCGGATTCGATCCGCTGCGAACTCTGGAAGAAAGTGCTAGCTCTCGAGCAGCAACACCAGGGAAAGATTCTCCCCTCCATCTATGTAAGGTACTGGTCGCAGTATGAAGTACGAATGCTGTTATTGGGGGAACAACCAAAGCAGGAGTGGACAGCTGAGTTAAGCAGGCTGATCCGGGCAGAGATGCAGTTGGATGAGAGCTACAGAGCCCTCCGGTGGTATGTAGCCCAAGAGTGCCCATGGTCAGCGGATGACAGCCCCACAGAAGGCTTTGACTATGATGGCCTGGGATTGTTGTATTGGGGGCTGTCCAGTGACCCTGACTTTGGGAGTGATCGGGAGTGGCGTTTGGAGGAAATAATGGAGCACAGAGAGCAAAAAATGAATGTCTCGGAAGGGCACTGGGCAGAGGAAGATTTGGAATTTCTGGCCATTCAGGAATGGGAGCTGGAGATCGCCTACAGACAGCTGCTAGAATCTGCTCAGCAGCAGGGTGGTGCTACCTTTGCCTGGGACTATCAGGAAATACCAGTGGACAACCCTGAAATCCTGGCTGAAGAATCGGCAGTGGAAAATCTGGAGATTGCCATCCCTAAAGCCGAAGTGGATGATATGGAGTTCCAGGGAGCTAGGGCAGTTGGCTCATCTCCCCAGCCACAGATTACAGAAGGTATGGACTTAAGGGACTGTTCAGAGAATGTTAGGGATTATGCATCGCCTGCCCAAGTACTGGCAGCAGGACAGAGTACTGCAGACCCCGGCTCTACACCCGTGGCAGTTTTGGAGGCCTGAGGTGAGAAGGTGATGGTTCCTCTTTCCCAGGGGATTTCAGAGATGCAGGGAGGAGAAGCAGCCCTTTTCCCTCCCCAACAGTTAGCCAGAGCAGATGGTGTGAAGTCCCCAGCAGATGTGCTGGCAACAGGGCAGAGTGATAGCAACCTCTGCCCAGCACCGGAAACAACTGTGGAGTTTCAGGGAGGCGGGGCAGTTGGCCCCTCTCTCCAGCAACAAGCTGAGGTGGTAAAGCTTTTACCCCCAGCTGAATCACTGGCAGCAGGGCAGAATGCTACTGGCCGCTGCACACAATTGCCACTTGAGCGGATATTGGTGGATGGGACTGCGGTCTCCACTCACAGCAACCCAGCACAAGAGCTGGCAACAGAGCAGAGTGCCGCGGGCCTCTGCTCTCAACTAACAGAAGAGGGAGTTCCTGTGGTACTGGTACTGGATGGGACTTCGGTCTTCACTGACACAACCACAGAAAATGGTGTGACACTGAGACAGGAGGATGTCAGCCTTGCTTTGCAAGCACTGGGGGATTTTCACCTACCACAAGTGGATGGGACTTCAGTCTCCACTTGTATACCCCAGGGATGCTGGGCAGTCGGCCCAGATCCCCAACAGCATGACGGATTGAACCCAGTCACCCTGTCTTCTCTCCAGCGGCTGAAAGGACTCCAGGGAGAAGGGCCAGTCCAGGCCTCTCCCCAGCGGCGGGTATGTTCTCTGAGAGAGGCAGAGGTTGGCTGGGTAAGTAATGCTCTGTTTGGAGCAATTTATTTGGGGTACTGTGTGGATACCGGCATTAGAGGAATGGACCTATGGACTAACTTCGGAGTCAACCCGTCTGGGGTCGCCTCCTCTGTTAGTCTCCTGCCGAAAGGGGAGATGTGTGACAGGAGGGTCACGTTGGACACAGGGTGAGCCAGGAAACCATGGACATTAAAGCGGAGGTTCCACGGTCCCTCGTTTTTTTTTTCTAGGTGCATGTAATGGGGTTACAGAAAACATGTAAGCACTCACTTGTCCTGCGATTAGAAACAACCCCCGTCTATTTCAGTTATAAATTCTGACTTTTATAAATTGGCCTTCTTTTTGCCATTTTGCTTGTGGGCACTGTGAAGCCCACAAGCAGAGACTTCCGGGATGCGGTGAATGCATCCCAGCATTCACCGCTGTATCATCAGTATTGTCGGCGAGCGAGCGAGGTTGCCATGATAACGGGTGACGTCATTCAAAGGGCGCCGGGGAAAGAAAAAGATATGCCCACTCCCGCGGGAGGAATACCCGGAAGTCCTGATTCGGAACGACTGATTCACGGTAAGTACAAGCGCAAAAAAAAAAAAACAATAGGCATATGTATATGTATCTGCTACATAGATTATTATAACATAATGTCAGGATTTAGGGTGAACCTCCGCTTTAAGAATATGGCTTGGCTGGCTGGAAATTGAAATAGGAATATTAGTCCACAATATTGTTTTATTCTGAAACTTACCAGGTTAACTGAGAGATGGGTTACCTGCCAGTGTGATGTAAATCCCAGCTTCTAAGGGACCTGTTCATTGTTTGTGGTGATGTGGATTGGGGAAATTGAGTCTGTCCTTGTGTGTATTGTAAAGTGCCAGACAGTCTGGTGAATAAAGGTCATGCATAGTTATTTAATCATAAAGGGCTGGTGTGAATAGAGATAGTTAACACTATGCCTGTGTGTATTGTACTCTGCAGACGGAGCGTCTGCCAACCCTGTCATGAGAAGATGTGTATTGAAGATCGTTACGTCTTTTGTGTAAAGTCTGTTGTCTCCTAACAGACGTCAAAGTAATGTGTTGAGTCTTGTAATGTGTGGGTGGAGCTGGGCCATTGTTCATGTTAAACTACTGTGTATTAGATGTATATAAAAGTTACAATGTTTCTCAATAAAAGGCATTCGATCTTAGGAAGATACAGAGTGCGTCTCGTTCTTCCAGAAGGATTAATTCCTATGGAAAGGGGTCGTCTGACTGTGGAGGATCGGCAGCGAATGTGTGTCCAGGAGAGGGAAGATATCTAAACGGCGTTACCCCCTTCGTATTTGGGGTGCCGTTGCAAGAATCAACTGCCTAATGTGGTGTTAGTATGGGAAAAGCAACAATTGTTTTCAGTTAGTTTTAGGTGAAAACTGTGCAGAGGACACAGTACACTGAAAATACTTGCAGCTCTCTGCTTGTGGTTTTATTATGAGAACACCACTATAATAGTCACTAACTGTATTTGGGTTATGCTTTAGGTGAACGCTATGCAAAGCACACAGTACACTAAGTGAAACACTGACTGTCTGCAGCTAGCACAATCACCGGCCTGCCTGTCACAGTATAGAGACTAACTGTATTCAGGTTATGCTTTAAATAAACGCTATGCAAAGCACACAGTACACTAAGTGAAACACTGACTGTCTGCAGCTAGCACAATCACCGGCCTGCCTGTCACAGTATAGAGACTAACTGTATTCAGGTTACGCTTTAGGTGAACGCTGTGCAAAGCACACAGTACACTAAGTGAAACACTGACTGTCTGCAGCTAGCACAATCACCGGCCTGCCTGTCACAGTATAGAGACTAACTGTATTCATGTTATGCTTTAAATAAACGCTATGAAAAACACACAGTTCACTAAGTGAAACACTGACTGTCTGCAGCTAGCACAATCACCGGCCTGCCTGTCACAGTATAGAGACTAACTGTATTCAGGTTACGCTTTAGGTGAACGCTATGCAAAGTACACAGTACACTAAGTGAAACACTGAATGTCTGCAGCTAGCACAATCACCGACCTGCCTGCCACAGTATAGAGACTAACTGTATTCAGGTTACACTTTAGGTGAACGCTATGCAAAGCACACAGTACACTAAGTGAAACACTGACTGTCTGCAGCTAGCACAATCACCGGCCTGCCTGTCACAGTATAGAGACTAACTGTATTCAGGTTACGCTTTAGGTGAACGCTATGCAAAGCACACAGTACACTAAGTGAAACACTGACTGTCTGCAGCTGGCACAATCACCGGCCTGCCTGTCACAGTATAGAGACTAACTGTATTCAGGTTACACTTTAGGTGAACGCTATGCAAAGCTAACACAGTACACTAAGTGAAACACTGACTGTCTGCAGCTAGCACAATCACCGGCCTGCCTGTCACAGTATAGAGACTAACTGTATTCAGGTTGCGCTTTAGGTGAACGCTATGCAAAGCACACAGTACCTCAAGTGAAACACTGACTGTCTGCAGCTAGCACAATCACCGGCCTGCCTGTCACAGTATAGAGACTAACTGTATTCAGGTTACGCTTTAGGTGAACGCTATGCAAAGTACACAGTATACTAAGTGAAACACTGACTGTCTGCAGCTAGCACAATCACCACCTGCCTGCCTGTCACAGTATAGAGACTAACAGGAACGGATCTAGCTAAACTCAATACAGTGTATAAATATATATACAACACATAGGATGCATATATATCCTCTACATACTGTAACAGCAGCTAACTGACTCGCCTGCCTGCTCTATCTAACTCAATATAAATGACACTGTCTCTCTCTCTGTAACTCTGTTTTTCACAAACGCCAACACACTACACAAGGCCGACTTCCAGGCAGCCTTATATAGTGTGGGGCGTGTACCTACTCCTCTGAGCCATGATTGGCCAAAGCCACCCTGGCTTTGGCCAATTACGGCTCTCCGTTCTTACCGTGCTGTGCCCAAGCATGCGGCCCAAGCATGTGGGTCATAGTGTATGCTTGGCCAATCATCAGCCAGCATTGCACTGCGATGCCGCAGTGAATTATGGGCCGTGACACGCCACTCGAATTTGGCACGAACAGGCCATAATTTTTGATCTTCGTCGAACGATCGAACAGCCGATGTTCGAGTCGAACATGGGTTCGACTTGAACACGAAGCTCATCCCTAATCCCTAGTATGGCTTTTTGAAGATGATCCTGCTGATTTTTGTGAGCATTACTCAGCCTGTCCCCCACAGCTGATGCTGGGTGCATTGAGTCTGTTCAGTCTTTTGTTAGACGGGGAGATTTAAAACTACAGTTTGTACAACCAATACTCTCAGCATGGTCTGATATGTTGCAATCAGCCCCAAGCAAACAAACCACCTCTGCCATCAAACACCAGCCTACCCAAATGTATGTTTCCCCATCTCCCATTTCAACCTCAGTTGCAGCCTAGTATACGCTGCTCCCAACCAAATACT
Source organism: Rana muscosa (assembly GCA_029206835.1). Classification (NCBI taxonomy): domain Eukaryota; kingdom Metazoa; phylum Chordata; class Amphibia; order Anura; family Ranidae; genus Rana; species Rana muscosa. Next base: position 30,428,601 of record CM055116.1, on the reverse strand, counting down.
CATATCCAGTCTCTGCTCCCTGTACCTATCCTGCATTCTACCCACCTGTCTCTTCTCATCTGCCTACAAACCCAGAAGAACCTTCCCCAGCTACTGTTACCTCTTCTCTGTCATATCCCAATCCTCCTTTCCAGTCTGCTGCACCCCTTACCTACAGGGCTTCAGTGGCTAAGCCAAAGAAAAAACAAAAGTTCTTTCCAACAAAAACAATCCTGCCAGTAACCCAGCCTACCTCCAAACCAATCAAACTACTCCAGTCTGACGCCCCAGTGCCTGCTGTCCAGTCTGATGCCCCAGTTCCTGTATGCCAGCCTGAAATTCATGTATGCCAACCTGAAGTTCCTGTATGCCAACCTAAAGTCCTGATGCCAGTGTTCCAGCCTAATGTCCTGGTGCCTTCCTTCCAGTCTGAAGTCCTGGTGCCTTCCTTCCAGTCTGAAGCCCTGGTGCCTTCCTCCCAGTCTGACGCCCTGGTGCCTTCCTTCCAGTCTGACGCCCTAGTACCTTCCTTCCATTCTAAGGTCCTGGTGCCTGCCTTCCAGTCTGACGTCCTAGTACCTTCCTTCTATTCTGATGTCCTGGTGCCTGCCTTCCAGTCTGATGTCCTGGTGCCTGCCTTCCAGCCTGATGTCCTGGTGCCTGCCTTCCAGCCTAATGTCCCGGTGTCCCAGCCTGATGTCCCGGTGTCCCAGCCTGATGTCCCGGTGTCCCAGTCTGATGTCCCGGTGTCCCAGTCTGAAGATCCGGTGTCCCAGTCTGAAGATCCGGTGTCCCAGTCTGAAGATCCGGTGTCCCAGTCTGAAGATCTGGTGTCCCAGTCTGAAGATCCGGTGCCTGTGTCCCTGCCTGAAGAGCCGTTGCCTGTGTCCCTGCCTGAAGAGACGGTGCCTGTGTCCCTGCCTGAAGAGACGGTGCCTGTGTCCCCACCTGAAGATCCAGTGCCTGGGTCCCCGTCTGAGGTTGTGGTGTCCGTTTCCCGGCCTGAGGTTGTGGTGCCCGTTTCCCTGCCTGAGGTTGTAGTGCCCATTCTCCCGGCCTGAGGCTGTGGTGTTTGTTTCCCTGCCTGAAGATCCGGTGCTCGTTTCCCGGCCTGAGGTTGTGGTGCCCGTTTCCCGGCCTGAGGTTGTGGTGCCCGTTTCCCGGCCTGAGGTTGTGGTGCCCTTTTCCCGGCCTGAGGCTGTGGTGCCCGTTTCCCTGCCTGAGGTTGTAGTGCCCATTCTCCTGGCCTGAGGTTGTGGTGTTTGTTTCCCTGCCTGAAGATCCGGTGCTCGTTTCCCGGCCTGAGGTTGTGGTGCCCGTTTCCCGGCCTGAGGTTGTGGTGCCCGTTTCCCGGCCTGAGGTTGTGGTGCCCTTTTCCCGGCCTGAGACTGTGGTGCTCGTTCCCCGGCCTGAGGTTGTGGTGCCTGTTTCCTGGCCAGAAGATCCGGTGCCCGTTTCTCGGCCTGAGGTTGCGGTGCCTGTTTCCCGGCCTGAGGTTCTGGTGCCCGTTTCCCGGCCTGAGGTTGTGGTGCCCGTTTCCCAGCCTGAAGATCCGGTGCCCGTTTCTCGGCCTGAGGTTGCGGTGCCCGTTTCCTGGCCTGAGGTTGCGGTGCCCGTTTCCTGGCCTGAGGTTGTGGTGCCCGTTTCCCAGCCTGAGGTTGCGGTGCCCGTTTCCTGGCCTGAGGTTGTGGTGCCCGTTTCCTGGCCTGAGGTTGTGGTGCCCGTTTTCCGGCCTGAGGTTGTGGTGCCCATTTCCCGGCCTGAGGTTGTGGTGCCCGTTCCCCGGCCTGAGGAGCCTGCTCCCCAGTCTGATGTGTTCCTGTCCGCTGCCCAGCCTGATGAGCTTCTGTCTGCTGCCCAGCCTGATGAGATTCTGTCTGCTGCCCAGCCTGATGAGATTCTGTCTGCTGCCCAGCCTGATGAGCTTCTGTCTGCTGCCCAGCCTGATGAGCTTCTGTCTGATGCCCAGCCTGAGGAGCTTCTGTCTGATGCCCAGCTTGACGTGCCAATGTCCGCTGACCAGCCTGAGGTGTTCCTGTCCGCTGCCCAGCCTGAGGTGTTCCTGTCCGCTGCCCAGCCTGAGGTGTTCCTGTCAGCTGCTCAGCCTGAGGTGTTACTGTCTGCTGCCCAGCCTGAGGTGTTCCTGTCTGCTGCCCAGCCTGAGGTGTTCCTGTCTGCTGCCCAGCCTGAGGTGTTCCTGTCTGCTGCCCAGATCGATGACCCGGAGCCTGCTGCCCAGCTCGACGACCCGGAGCCTGCTGCTTAGCTCGACGACACGGAGCCTGCTGTCTGCCCGGATGTGCCCGCTGTCTCCCTGGATGTGCCCGCTGTCTGGTTTGACATATCCGCTGCTCAGCCTGATTTGCCTGTTGCCCAGTTTGACATGCCTGCTACTCAACTTGAGGTTCCTGTGCCTGCTACCCAGCTGGATGTACGTATTGCCCAGCCTGATGTGTCTGTACCCGCTGCTCAGTTCGAGCTGCACTTTTCCCGGCTTAAAGCCATGGACCTTCCTCATGCCCATCCTGTTGTGACTTTGTCCACTGCTCATCTTGATGTCATGGACTTTCTCCAGCAACGGCTAGCTGGAGCATCCGGAGGTCGCTCCTTTGAGGGGGGGGGGTACTGTCAGGAAAGGTTCCACCCGCTAGTAATACTATCTGATATTTGGCGTGCAATACTGATGTCCACCAGAAAGTGTCTCCTGGCAGTTTGGAACTGTCAGGAGAGCCTTTCCCTGCTGATGTTATGTGAGCTTTGGGCCGCAGTACTGGCGTCCACCAGTGGGTGGATCCTGGCAGTATGGAGCAGATATCTCCTCCTGCAGTTAGGCGTCACCTGAACCTGATAGCAGGTAATGGTATAAAAACCTGGCAAGTTCACACATATCTTGCCTTGGCTTCGTCTTGTGCCCTGATCAGAACCTTGATCCTGAACCTGACTCTGATCCTGATCCTGATCTTGACTCTGATCCCAAACCTATTTGTACCTATTCCTGTCAGTCCTGTATCCCTGGATCCCTGCCCTGCTGTCTAATCCCTTCCAACCTCTCCCTGTCCGTTGCTCCTTGTCCCCCATTTGCTGATCTCCTGTTATGACCCTGGCTTAGCTAGACTATAATTCCGGTATTCCCTTTTGGCTATATTTATTTGTCTAATTATTGTTATTTTGGGGTCTTGTGTCTAATATTGGCTTGCTGTGCACTGTGTGTTATTGGAGGTGGTTGTGTTTACATATTATTCACGTTTCTTAATAAATTATTTATTTCTTCACCTATATACGTCTGGTTCACTTGTGCAGTACACACAGTTCTCATCACATCTGATTCATGACAGCAACATGGTTTAATACCATAGTTCTGGAATCTTGCTTCCTGGTTCATACATGAAAACGGCCCCAAGTTGTAAGGTAACAAGTTACATTCAAAGCTTTGTAGTATATCAGAATCTGCATCTGGAAGTTAGCAAGTTTAAAAAGGGCTTGGCTCAAGCCCACCTGGTGTGATACAAGCTTTAAAGACAGCAATGGCTGCCAGGATGATTGATGACAAAGATCAAAAGATCAACAAGCTCCTGGAGATGATACATGGACAATGCTGCCCCTAGAGGCCAATACGGCAAGACGGTCAGTAATATAATCTATTGACAAGGACTACCGCTTGGAAATATCTGATTGAAAAGGAGGCAAGTGGGGGTGGTTACGAGTGGGTGTGAATGGATGTGTAAAAAGTACACACAGAAGAGAGATTGGCCTCTTTCGCTCCTGGCTTTGGCCTAAGCCTCATGGCTATGGCCCTCTTTTGCCATCCAGAGCCCAGCCGATGAGACCATGTCTAGAGGATTGTGATAAGTATCTTTGATGTACTGCTGTTGTTATATGCTCTGTATATTTTGCAGAGGAGGAGAAGGGGCCTGGCCGCCCAGGGGAGCAGAGGGTGGAGGATTCTTCAGGGTTCCAGGCAGCAGTGCTTGGAGGCGCTACACGTGACGTCACTTGACGCCAACGTTAGCACACTAACGTGCACCACCTGGGGGGGTACTAAGCTATAGGATCCGCCCCGGGTGCCAAATGCCCTAGGTACGCCCCTGATGTATTTATACATGGTGATCATATCCCCCCTTATGTATGTATACATGGAGATCATATCCCCCTTATGTATTTATACATGTTGATCATATCTCTTAATCTCCAATCATCCGACTTTGGATTAGCTTGACTCAGTCACCTATGTCACACTGGGGGTAGAGGCCCTGTAAGGACTTCAGGCTGCTGCCACCATTTGACCAGGTTGATTAGATCGTCCATTTGGGAATAGCAAGATTCATCTGCCCTGTAGCTCCAACTGTACACCTGCTGCGCCCTTACTGAAGTTGTGACTCCCAGACACCACAAGATCTCACCTATTCATTTGTCATAGTCTCAGGCATATTCTGAGGTCTTATCAAAGTAAACATTTTGGGAGTCTCCCGCTAACAATGGCACAACAAGCACTTACCAGCATTTCTTAGTTCAGCCCCACCCTTCTACCATCCTCTCAAAAATACATAAGATTGCCTCCACATAATGTTGAGTTGTCATCCTTTGTGAGAGGTGGCTTTTTATGTCTGAAGGGGTGTCACCAAGGGAAACACTTGCAGTGCAGGCTGGCAACTGCTGCAGTGTTTCTGCTAAGGCCTGTCAGTCTTTCTCTACTGCCTGTCCCAAAAGCAGCCACTTGAGCCTCAGTGCTTTTCAGGTGGGCAGCCAACAGTCTATTGGTTACTTGTTGTTCTGCAATAGTTTACTGCTACTGAGCAGCCAACAGTCTGATAGTTCCCTGTTGTTGTGTCAGGGTCTTCTGCTGCTATGCCAGGTTCTGCTGATAAGTCTGTTGCTGCAAATAATTAGCTTAGAGTAATGCATGTATCTGGTCCTCCATGCTGAAGATGCAAAATGTGGTATAGATAGAGCCTCCTGGGCAGACTGCGTCTATACATCCTCAGCAGTTTTACAGATTCTGCAAAATGGCACACTGTCCCTTTAAATTACTTTTTGAACTCAATGCAACTCGAATATCAGATATCTACAGTAACCACAAAGGTGCTGTGCTATTTCAAACAAAACAATATAAATGATATACTGTATATATGTGTGAAATATCAGCAAATAACAATTGTCCAAATAAACCAAATTATTATTACATCCAGTACAGTCTATGCAAATGAAAAGTCCCCAAAAAAATCATAGAAATTAAAAAGCTTCTTTCTTTCTCGTACATCACAGGACACAGAGCGACATAGTAATTACTATGTGGGTTATAGAGCTTACCTTCAGGTGATGGACACTGGCACACCCAAGACAGGAAGTCCCCTCCCCTATATAATCCCTCCCATACCAGGAGTACCTCAGTTTTTTGCCAGTGTCTAAGGTGTTGGTCACGGTTAAACATGTATTCAAGTTGGCTTGTGTATAGGTTCTTTTGGGCCTTGGCAAGCTATTCTGGATCTGTCTAAAGTGCTTCAAAGCCAAAATGGACGGTACCCGGGCCTTGTTGTAGAAGAACGAGGTTTTGCCTGTAATGGGTTCCAGTACTCTGGTCAGATCCAATACTAAGAAGTTTTTGGCAGGGTGCTGTACAGGTCCAGGGGAGTGGTGTTCCTTTCAGTAGGACCCCAGTCTCTGAAGGTCTACTGACATTGCCCGCCAATAGGGGCGAAGTTTGGGCTTTCTGTTCCGAACAGAGTCCTGTGGCAGGGAAAGGTAAGTGAAGGTCTCTGATGGACTTGGTTCAGCAGGGAACCTTCAAACGAATGTGTTTTTTGCCTGTAATTTACCTATGTGGTATTACTTCCCGCTGTTCCTGGTGCCTAATCTTGTAAAACCTAAACTGAATTCATATGGGTTTTAAATAGACATTATGGTAGTACCCCTTTTTGGCCACTAGATGGCGAGTCCTCTATGAGATGTCTAACTGGAGTATACCTTGTGACAAGAGTAATGCCTAGACAGATGAAGGAGCTTCCTTTTGTAAGTATAGCTCCAGGGGCCATCTGTTAAATGTTGCCATGTTGCCTTGTCATACCTGTGGTGGTGAGACCTGAGTGTGCATCCTGGTGCTGCGGTGCGGTCTTCTTGTATAGGCGCTGCTCAGCCATGACGGCCTGGAGCAGTTTGCGGCCTTCCTCCTTCTCTCCCCATGCCTCTCCATGATAAAGCGTTCCGGCGCCGCCGGCGCACACGTGCACGTGCGCATGAGGTTGCAAAGATATAGGGAATGAGTCACGTGGCGGGGCTTGGCGTGATGACGCTCCGTGTTTCCCGGCGCGCTTCTGCGCATGTGCGGGCGTCCTCTGCTTTAAAAGATCAGTCTCTGGGAGACACTCTGGTAAGAGGACGCACACAGGAGCAGGGGCTGATTGATGAAACAATGTAATATTAATGTGGCATACAACAGGCGGTGATACAGGCATCCCCAAGGCACATTAGTTTAAGACACCTGATTTGCTTATGTAGCAGGTGGTTACATTTAGGGGAAGCATCTGAGTGGTAACTAGGCTCAGATGCACTAATTGTTAGGTTTCATGAACCAGTTCTGTCCCTGGGAGATGGTACTGGTGTGTAGTTCCCTGGGGCCTATAGGTTGCGCTGTTGCCATGGGCCCGGGTTGAACCGCAGTACAAGGTTGTGAATTTTTTTTGTCCCCTCTTGGCAGCAGTACGGCGGGGCGGGGTTCCTGCTGTGCCTGTCGGAAGAGGATATAAAAGGGGGCGGCCATCTTCCAGAGGGGTCGGTTCCGCGCTCAGGCACCTTAGGCCTGGGTGCATGTGTGTTGCCTCCGGGTGCCCTAGGCCCGGAGGCCTGGTCGGGTTGTCTCTGGGTGCCCTAGGCCCGGAGACGGAGCTGCTGTTCCATCTCAGACACCTTCAGTCTGGGGTGAGGTACTTTGGAGAAAGGCCCGGAGCCCAGCAGCTTTCGGCTGGGATCCGCCGGGGACCGAGACTCCAAGGGATCTGCCTTGCGAGGGGACCCGTATCCAGGACGAGGAGGCCAGGGAGGTGACCCTTTCTGAAGACCCAGCGCAGAGTCGTGGTGACAGATGGGGCCTCTGGTAACTCTCCGGAGGAATGTTCTTGACCTATAAAGGGCCAATTTACTAACGGAAGGAAGTGCGTGTTATTTACGTCACAGTGGCAGTGACACTACGCACCCAAGGTCAGTGGCAGTGGCTTTCATCTTTTTTTCACCCAGTCAGAGGCAGTGATCAACTTCATGGTCTGTGGCAGAGACCGTGCGCCAAGCCTGTTCGTGCTCATCAGAACAGGAGAAAACCCAAATTCAAGTTTGTGCCTGGACCTCCTCCCACCTTATCTGACCTGTGTCTTGTCCCAACCTGTCTGCTCTCAAAGAGACTGTTTATTGTGCTAAAAATAATAAATAAGAGTTGGACCTTTCAGTTGGTGTGGACAGTTGCTTACTGGGGAGAACTAAGGCTTGTTTCTGACTACCACAGAGACGAGGTCAGCACTGGAGGTTTTTAAACACTGGCTGCAAGCATGCCCGAGAAACTAACACCGCTCAACCTCCCTATTCAGGAGGGTACGGGCTTGTGGTGCGGTGTGCCTCATTCTTTCCTGCGGAGGAGCCAAGCAGAAGAACAGCAGGTAAAGTCTGGGGTTGGTGCGCTACACTTATATAGCAGCTTGTACGCTGTACTATAGCTCAGTAGGGGGTGCATTTTGGCTGTGAGTACCTCGGCTTTGAGCTTGGGACTATGCCTTCCAAGGGCTCTGGGACTAAAAATCCTAAGAAGCAAAAGGGTTCACCATCGGCCTCTGAGGATCTGGGTCATGCTTCCGCTGTTCCATCCTCCCCTGATAAATCAGAGGTAGTTACCCGAGGGGAGCCATCAGGAGTGCTGGGTGCTGTGGCTGCCCTCAGCTCACCTGCTCCTGTATATGTGACAGAAGAGGCTTTTACCTCAGCTCTGGGAGGATTAGAGCAAAGATTGGCAGCATTAATCGCTTCCTCCCTGCCGGAGAAAAAGCGCGCCAGATCTCAGTCTCCTCCGTTAGAGTATCTAACAGCAGAGCAATTGTCCCACGATGAGATTGACTTGCCTGCAGGGGATCAGGCTGAGGATGATTCTGCCTCAGAGGAGTCTACTTTAGAAGAACCATTTTCAGCCTCACAAGCTGAAAAATTGTTAGTTCAGTCCCTAACAGACATGGTTCGGTCAGCTTTTAAGTCTGTTTCGTCATTGGGGTCTTTGAAAGCCCCGCAGACTAATTGTTCCTTTCCGGTTCATCCGTTATTAGAGGGACTCATTTATCAGGATTGGGAACATCCTGATAAGCTTTTTCTTCCTCCTAAAAAGTTTTCTGTGGTGTCTCCTATGGAGGAAAAGTTCACCAAAAAGTGGAGTCTGCCTACAGTGGACGCTGCCATTTCCTGTGTGAACAAATCACTGACATGTCCAGTGGACAATGTACAGATGTTCAAGGATCCTGCAGATAAAAAGTTGGAAACCTTATTAAAGACTGCCTTTTCTACAGCTGGTGCTGTAACTCATCCTGAAGTGACAGCTATTGGCGTTTTTTAAGCTCTGAAAGACCAAATGAAGCTGGTTTTAAAAGACATACCAGCTCAGCAGGCTCATGATCTGGGCATAGACTTCTATGGCTAAAGAACTGGTCAGCCGAGACGCCTTGTAAAAAGCTCCTGGCTGGATTTCCGTTCCATGGGGAGCGGTTGTTTGGGGAAGACTTGGATAAGTATATCCAGAAGATCTCCAGTGGGAAGAGTACCCTTTTACCAGTCAAGAGAAAGTTCAGGGGTCCTTCCTTCAAACGGCTACCTCTCCAGTCCCAGGTACATCAGCCTCTAAGCAGTTCCGACGGCCTCCCCGATCAAATCCTGGAGGAAGAGCTCAGGGGCAGGCACAGGGTAATAAAAAAACTTGGAACCGAAGGGGTACTAAGCCAGACCCCAAGTCGGCACTATGAAGGGTCGCCTCCACTCAAATCGGGTGGGGGGAAGGCTTCAGTTGTTCTCAGGGGCTTGGCGAGAGAGGATCCAGGACAGGTGGGCTCTCTCCACGGTGTCCCTGGGATACAAATTGGAGTTACGGGAATTTCCTCCCCCTCGGTTTTTAACATCAAACGTCTCAAGAGGTCCGCTAAAAAGAAAGTCTCTCCTTTTGGCGTTACACCGACTATTATCCCAAGGGGTAATTGTGGAGGTTCCGGTAAAAGAACACGGGTTGGGGTTTTACTCAAACCTCTTTACAATCCCAAAACCCAACGGAGACGTAAGACCCATACTAGATGTCAAGGGTCTAAACAAGTTCCTAAACGTCCGGTCATTCCGTATGGGGTCGATTCGGTCAGTAGCCTCCACCCTGCAGGGGGGAGAATGGTTGGCATCCATCGACATCAGGGATGCTTATTTACACGTCCCTATTTTTTTCGGTCATCAAAAGCTTCTACGCTTTGCGGTGGAGCAACGCCATTATCAGTTCGTGGCCCTACGCTTCGAGCTGACCACGGCGCCACGGGTGTTCACAAAGATTTTGGCCCCTCTGTTGGCCGACTTAAGAACTCGAGGTGTATCAATAATGGCCTACTTGGACGATCTTTTGATAATAGATCACTCGGTTGCCAACCTAAAAGTTGCTGTACGCAACACGGTCGAATATCTGTAATCTCGGGGCTGGGTCCTCAACCTAGACAAATCAGCCTTGCAACCAGTAAAAAGACTGGAATATTTGGGGCTACTCAGACACAGACCAAATAATTTTTCTTTTGCCTCAGGTGAAAATCTCTTCCTTAAAGGAGCTAATCCAAATCATCTGTGCAAAAAAGACAGCCATCCATTCGTCTTTGCATTTGGTTGCTGGGAAAGATGGTGGCCTCATTCAAAGCAGTTCCATACGCCCAATTCCATTCAAGGAAATTGCAAAACGCCACCCTATCTGCCTGGAACAAAAAAGTTCAAGCCCTAGACTTCCCAATGTCCCTGTCTTGGTCAGTACGCAGAAGTCTCTGTTGGTGGTTGGTACCCCAAAATCTACAGAGAGGGAAGTCTTTCATTCCAATCTCTTGGAGAGTGGTAACTACAGATGCCAGTCTTCTAGGCTGGGGGGCAGTACTGGAGCAATGGTCGCTCCAGGTAAAGTGTTCGGATGCTGAGAAGGCCCTGCCCATCAACCTTCTGGAGATTCGGGCGGCTCGTTTGGCCCTGAAAGCATGGACATCCAAACTACGCGGTTCCCCTGTCAGGATCCAATCAGACAATGCCACAGCTGTGGCGTACATAAATCACCAAGGAGGCACCAAGAGTCGTGCGGCCCAGAAGGAGGTGAATCATATCCTGATATGAGCAGAAAGTCATGTCCCATGCATATCCGCTATCTTTATTTCAGGAATAAAGAATTGGAAGGCGGACTTCCTGAGTCGCCAGTAGTTATCCCCAGGGGAATGGTCTCTTCATCCCGACATCTTCCTGACGATATGTCAGAGGTGGGGGACACCAGACGTAGATCTGTTGGCATCCAGGTTCAACGCAAAGGTGGACAGCTTTGTATCCCGGACGAGGGATCTGCTCGCTTGCGGGTCGGATGCGCTGGTGTTTCCGTGGGATCAATTCTCACTGATTTATGCGTTTCCTCCGTTGCAGTTATTACCTCGACTCCTCCGCAGAGTCAGGTTAGAAAGGAAGCCAGTGATTCTGGTAGCTCCGGCATGGCCTTGAAGATCCTGGTACGTGGAAATTGTAAGAATGTCTGTGGGGAATCCTTGGACCTTTCCACTTTGTCCAGACCTGCTCTCGCAAGGTTCGATATTCCACCCTTCCTTACAAACTCTAAATTTAACGGTCTGGCTATTGAATCCCACATCCTAAAAAAGAGAGGACTCTCTAACTCTGTGGTGCCTACAATGATCAATGCTAGTGTAGCGGCCTCACTCTCCCTCTCCGTTTCTATCGCCTGGTTGGCTGGTTTTGTCTAGGGGTACCTGGGAGAGGAGAGTGCAGGAACACTACGCCAAGCTCTCCCCTCGTATGTATATGAGGGTTGAGCAAAGTCACTTGAATTACCTCCGGATCTGTTCACTGCATATGAAGCCTCCGAATTGTTCCATGGATGTGTCTGCCAGTAATAGAGCCCCACACCAATTAAAAGTCCAACACTCTTTTATTTCTCCATAGCCAAGATGAACATAATAGTTGAACTTTCAGTAACAGACAGACAGGGGTGTGGATACGAGTAGGCCCAGGCACACATAAACTCTCCTATTCCTTTGCAAGCGAATAGGCCTGACGCACGGTCTCTGCCACCGACTGTGAGATTGGTCGCTGCCACCGACCGGATGAACTGTTGAGGCCCCTGCCACAGGCCTAATAGCAGGTCTCTGCCACTGACCTGAGTTGACTAGTTGGACCGCTGCCACTGGTCATAGAACATGAACCACCCTCCTCTATGAACTTGGCCCCTGTTCGGGAATGATATCCATCCGGGCGGTCTCCAGAGGTTCACCCGGCACTGGCAATAAGCTGCACCAGATCTTCGGATTAATCCCTCCTCCGGTCCCTTACGCCTCTGGATTCGGGTGCCCGACTTCCGGGGCACCCTAGGACAATCCCTCCTTTGCGGGACCCAGCGGAAGGTACTGGGCCCCAGGCCTCTGGCTGAGTACCTCACCCCAGACTGAAGGTGTCTGGGATGGAACACGAAATCCAAGTGTCCAGGCCTAGGCCGCCTGGACACCGACCGCGGACAGCAGCCCTCAGGCTGAAGGTGCCTGGGACTCGAACCTCGTGGCGAAGATGTCCGCCCCCTTTATACCCTCTCCCAGCAAGCACAGCGGGTTCCCCGCCCCGCTGTACAACTGCTGCGAGAGGTCACAAAGGATACAGCACTGCAGCGATGGTTCAACCCCGGCCCAAAGTGACAGCACCACCTGCTGGGCCGCAGGGAACTAGACATCACTGATGTCTTCACCAGAATTAAACACTTTGAAAAGTATATACCCGCTACACTAGAAAGCCAGTATCCAGACATATATTTTATAGAGTTTGGAAGGCGTATGTGGCCTGGTGCGAGGCCAGGAACTGGCTTCCTCGTAAGTATGTCATAGGCAGAATTCTTGACTTCCTGCAGTGGGCTGTAGACAGGAATTTAGCCTTAAGTACTATTAAGGGTCAGGTTCCGGCCTTATCGATATTCTTTCAAAGGCCACTAGCTATGCATTCGCTAGTTAAATCCTTTTTGCAGGGTGTGACTTGGATCAACCAGCCGGTTAAATGTCCCATGTGTCCATGGGACTTAAACTTGGTTCTATCAGTTCTATGTAGCGACCTCACCCCTCTCACCCCTTCTCATTCACGGCTTGTTTGTCTCGTCTAGGGGTTAGTACTGGGGGGAGGGATGAGATACACCACGGCCCATGTCCTCCAATGGGTAGAGGTGAAGGCCAGAACAATTGGGCTTTGTGTGTATGTCCCAGAGTCAAATTCTTTACTGAATGACCCCCCCTTTGCTTCCAGTAACTGAAGTTCCACACACTGAAAACGGTCCAACTCGTATTTATTCTTCTCAAAAAATAGTCATTCAGCACAGACAGGTTGGGACCCAACGAACAGTTCAGTATTTGTAGGGAGTAGGTCGAGGCACAATCCTTTTAGATAGAGCTAACCACTGTGGTGTCACCAATGGCGAATAGTCACTGCCACTGACTATATTGAACAGAACATGGATTACCTTCGCTAACGTAGCCCCTATCAGGGGGAAGACATCCATCCAAGACAGTTACCAGAGGCCTCTCCGTCACCAGCAATGCTGCGCTGGACTCTCCAGAGAAGTTCCGCTCACCGGCCTCCTCGTCTCAGACACGGGCACCCAAGGAGTTAGGGCCCCCTCGGATTCCTCCACCCTCGCCAAACTCAGTCAAAGGAACTGAGCTCCAGGCTTCCGCCATAGTACCTCACCCCAGGCTAAAGGCGCCTGAGATGGAATCCATCTCCCGCTCCCGCCAGGTCGAGGGCACCTGGGCCCGGAACTCCGGAACGCCAGCACCCAGGCTGAAGGTGCCTGGGTGCGGCCGTATCCTCCAACTCCGAACTCTGAACCCCCAGGTCAGGGCCTCCGTCCCTTTTATCTCCTCTCCCTTTGCGTCACAGCAGGTTCCCCGCCCCGCTGTACCAGAGCCAGGAAAGCACAAAAAGGATGCAGTCTTGCGGTGAGTGTTCAGCTCCGGCCCAGGGTGGCAGCGCCACCTGCAGGCCGCAGGGAACCTCACACCACCAGAGTGCTCCAAGAACCACAAAAAGGGTCTCAGATTCCCTAACAATCAATGCATCTGGGTTACACTACCAGCCAGATGCCTCCCCTAAAGTCAAATATCCGCTAAATCTACAAAGACAGCCTTTTGAACCTTTGCTCCACATTCCCTTAGTCCTTCTCACCAGGAAGTTAGTTTTCTTGGTAGCCATATCCTCAGCCAGGAGGGTACCAGAATTGGCAGCTCTGTCTTGTAAGGAGCCATATTTGATTATCCATAAGGATAGAGTGGTTCTACGCCCTCATCCAGCCTTTCTTCCCAAGGTCGTGTCAAGTTTTCATTTGAACCAAGATGTTGTTCTCCCTTCTTTTTTTCCCAAGCCTAGTTTGGCGGAGGAGAAATTATTACATTCTTTGGATGTAGTAAGAGCAGCTAAAGCTTATCTTAAAGCCCCTGCTCAGATTCGAAAAACGGATGTTTTGTTTATTCTGCCGGAAGGCCCCAGAAAGGGTCAGGCAGTGTCAAAATCTACTATTTCTAAATGGATTTGACAGGTCATTATTCAAGCCTATGGTTTGAAAGGGAAGATGCCTCAGTTTAAGATTAAAGCGCACTCTACTAAAGCAGTTGGTGCTTCTTGGGTAGTGCATCACCAGCCTCCATGGCTCAAATCTGTAAGGCCGTGACTTGGTCTTCAGTCCACACATTCACTAAATTTTATCAGTTGGATGTAAGAGGTCATAAGGATATCGCCTTTGGGCGCAGTGTGCTGCAGGCTGCAGTATAGATCCTCATGTCTGATGGCGCCCAGCTTATGTATGGTGTCTCCCTCCCCTCATTTGGCATTGCTTTGGGACGTCCCACATAGTAATTACTATGTCGCTCTGTGTCCCGTGATGTACGAGAAAGAAAATAGGATTTTTATAACAGCTCACCTGTAAAATCCTTTTCTTGGAGTACATCACGGGACACAGATGTCCCAACCCTCTTTTGGGGACACTTATTGCTTTGCTAAAAAACTGAGGTACTTCCGGTATGTGAGGGGTTACATAGGGGAGGGGACTTCCTGTCTTGGGTGTGCCAGTGTCCGTCACCTGAAGGTAAGCTCTGTAACCCACATAGTAATTACTATGTCGCTCTGTGTCCCGTGATGTACTCCAAGAAAATTATTTTACAGGTAAGCTGTTATAAAAATCCTATTATCCAGCAAGTACTGATGATATGAGTAAGTGAAAAACACCTCCACAGCGGTGACTCCATATGGTATGCTTTCACCTTATTATATTTACCCTCACAACAAAGTTCCAAATGTGTTATTATACAATCAATCAGGTTTAGTACACCCTCTGCTTGATCTTCCCAGATAGATGCAGAGAAGGCGTTCAACTGAGTCCATTGGGGCTACATGTCAAATGGTACTTCACAATTTTGGTTTTCAGGGGATGATTTTTTCTGCTATCTTGGCGCTATACTCCACCCCCTCGGCCCAGGTGTTCACAGCAAGTTTACTCTCTAAACCAGGGGTAGGCAACCTTCAAGAGATGGAGATCTACTTCAACAACACTGATGTTGTCTAAGATGACCAGGCACAATGCAAAGAAAGACAGTAAGACCGACCTTTTTTTGATAAAATATTTTTACTCAGAACAAAAATAAAGAATTTTTGAAGGTCTATAAGAGAGTGCAGGGTTTAGGAGTGTGTTATACAGAGAATGCAGGGTTCACCAGTGCATTATGCTCAGAATGCAGGGGTCAGGAGTGTGTTGCTCTCAGAATGCAGGGTTAAGGAGTGTATTATGCTCAGAATGCAGGGATCAGGAGTGCGTTGCTCTCAGAATGCAGGGACCAGGAGTGCGTTGCTCTCAGAATGCAGGGATCAGGAGTGCATTGCTCTCAGAATGCAGGGATCAGGAGTGCGTTGCTCTCAGAATGCAGGGTTCAGTAGTGCGTTGAGCTCAGAATGCAGGGATTAGGAGTGCATTACGCTAAGAATGCAGGGTTCGGGGGGTGGGGGGGTGATGTGAAGGATGGTAGAGGACACTTCTATGGGGGTGACCCTGCCCATAACAGTGTCCTCTGCCCCCACATCACATCACCACCCTCCCCCATTCTGGCCCCCCTTTACCCTATAGCAGTAACCTCTGGCCCCTCTTCCCTCTCATAGCAGTGTCCTACCTGTTTTCACAGCGGAGACTGGGAGGCAGCACAGTTCTGGACAGAGGGCAGGAGTTGGCAGAGTGACTTTTCATATTAGCAAGCTGGTGATTGGTTGCTTAGGACCACCCTGTGTCCTATCAACCAATTACCTGCGGTTTAACATAAAAAGTTAATTTGGCCAGCTCGTCCATCGCCTTCCATCCTGAGCTGTTCTGCCTCCCGGTCTCCGCTGTTCACTGATCACAGTAGCAGAGGAGGCTGGGGGTGGGAGGGAGAGAGAAGGACCTGGACATAAAAGACGTGGCAGAGCTGCAAAGGAGGCTTGAGGCTCGGAGGAGAGACAAGGACCTGCACTTAGAAGGCCGGGATCAGCAGTGCAGGAAGCTGTTTGCGGTCTACTTGTCACCTCCCTGCGGTCGATAGGTGGACCGTGATTGACGGGTTGCCAACCCCCGCTATAAACCATTTGCCATATCCAATGGCACAAGACAGGGGTTCTCACTTTCCCCAATGATCTTCAATATGATGATCGAACTGCTAGCAGAGAGGATCCAATCTCACCCATTGATAACAGTTTTCTTTTTCAGGGAAAACCTCATGTTATTAATGTCTTTGCAGACGACATCATTGTAATGCTAACAAATCCTCAAACTTCTCTCCCACAAGCTCACAAACTTGCAACTGAATTTAGCAGGCTATCATATTACAAGGTCAATTACTCCAAGTCTCTAGTATTGGATTTAAACATCCCCATACCTGTCATAGCCAAATTAAAAGAGTACTTGCCATACACATTCACTAGAAGAAGCTAACTATAAACCTCTAATACCGCGTACACACGACCATTTTCTCGTCGGGAAAAATTAAATTTTTTCTCTTTGACGAGAAAAACGACCGTGTGTGGGCTTTCCATAATTTTTCCCGATGAGAAAAATGGCAAGAATCACGACGAGAAAAATTAGAACATGCTCTAATTTTTCTCATCGTGATTCACGCCATTTTTTTTCCGTGGCAGTTTTCCCATAGGGAAACACTGCCAGGGAGCCTACACACTGTCGTTTTTCCCGACCAAGAGAAAAAATGTCAGGAAAACCGGCCGTGTGTAGGGGACCAAGCCGTTCCTCGTTTTTTCCGTCGATTTTCTCGACTGTGTTTTCACCGTCGAGAAAATCGATAGTGTGTACACGGCATAATATCCAAAGTGGAGGCAGTAGAGACTAGCACAAGTAGAGATGTCCTGGGTGGGCAGGTTAGTGGCCTACAAAATTCAGATCCTCCCCCAAATCCTGTACATATTTAGGTCCCTCCATATCCCTCCAAAACAGTCATATATGAAAACTCTTACATCTTTATTGAGAGGCTTTATCTGGAAGGAAAAGAGGGCTCTCTGCTCCCATGTATCCCTGACAAAACACAGAACAGTGGGTGGTATGGGTTTGATTGATTTGCCAGACTATTTCACGGCAGTTCACCTAGACCACCTGAAACATTAGTTCAACCCATCTGCAGAACCTTTATGGTCATATGTAGTGAAACTTCTAACCTCTGCTCCTTAATGTATGCTGATGCTTGGAAATCATTAGACTTATCTGCTCACCTACCTACCACTAGGGTGTCCATCCAAGCTTGAAGGATGATCATAAATCCCCCTCATCCATCCTCATATTACCCTGTCATAAAAGCACTACTTGCAACACTAAAACATCTCATCCCAGACATCACACTGGAAAGCTAAAAAAAAATTTGGTAGCCACTCTCTGGAAGATCTCCTTTTAGGGAGTCAACCAGGCTCTCCTGAGACCCTCTTCATCAAATATGGACTCCCATGCACCACCTTCTTCACTTTATACCCTATTTACCATTTTTTACCTGTCTTTCCACCACCTACTATTAACATACATCCCACAATTTGGCAGTACTTCTTAAACCCCGCAAAATCTAATAAAGGAACATTCTTCATTTATAGTATATTTCAAGATAAAACTAAGTTTAATAAAACAAAGCCAATGCTCTAATGGGAATCAGATCTCCATGCTTCCTTCTCTGATTACCAATGAACCCAGGCTATTCATTACTTACACTCTGTCATGCACTGTGTGAACCATTGGGAATTAGCCTTAAAACCTTAAAAGTCTCCTTCAGGTGATATCTCATCCCATGTAGATTGGCCAGAATGTTTATCAAATGCTCTTCGATATGTTAGCGTGAATGTGGTCTTGCAATAACATCCGTAGCTTTTTGCGGAAAACGTTTCAAACAATAATAGAAATAACAGGCAATTTAACCCCTATCAATCCTGCACTGGCCCTGCTTAATCTAGGTATCAACAAATTTCCTGCTATATATGGTGGTATAGTAGCTAATATTCTACTATCTACTATCCGTTTCGGCAGCGGCGATACACAGTCGCATTTAATCCTGTCTTCGACCGCTAGCTGGGGTTTAAACCCCGCCTCTAGCGGCCAAATAGCGCCACTAAAACGATGGTAAAGCGCCACTAAAACTAGTGTCAGTAGAGCAGGGAATGGTGTCAGTAGGTGGTGTTAGAAGGGCAGTGGACGGTGTTAGAAGGGCAGTGGACGGTGTTAGAAGGGCAGTGGACGGTGTCAGTCATTTTTGTATTTATTTATTTTTTTAAAAATGTATTTATTTTTACATTTTTTAACAGTCTTGTTGGGGGGCTTTGGTGAAATATCAGGGGACTAAATAAACCCCTGATAGCT
The DNA here is from genome assembly GCA_029206835.1 of Rana muscosa. Lineage (NCBI taxonomy): Eukaryota > Metazoa > Chordata > Amphibia > Anura > Ranidae > Rana > Rana muscosa. The sequence continues at coordinate 30,410,486 of CM055116.1, read as the reverse complement.
CACTTTTGAAAAAGAGAAAGGGACTGAGTGTGAATTCTCCAGTTCCTTTCTCTGAAGCATAATAAACATAGTAAATTGGAACAAATATACTCTGTGCGTACCAAACTTTTCCTGATTCCATCAATCTCTGTGACTGGTCCCCCGCAGCTTCTGTGAAAGTTATGACAGGCTGTGGTCACACTCCATCATCCTCATTGTACCATACAGGGTTAATGTTCCTGTATGGTATGCAATGATGCTGAGGCTTTGGGTGGAGGAGGAGAGCAGTGCAGCTGGCTGGAACATAGAAACATAGAGGTAAAAGTGGTAATTTCCCCCCAGCAGTGCAAGGGTGTACTTTTCCTTTTCTTGGAGATTGGCTATATTCTGTATGTCCCTTGCTGTTTATGCTTTTGACAATGTCAGGAATATACTGGGACTTTTCAGGTTCTACATAGAAGTGTTCCACATTATCAAAAATAATAATTTTTAATAAGATATGGTGTGTGTCTGGAATGCATCCATGTGGGGCCTGAAAAGTCCCAGTATATTCCTGAGATAGCCAAGATTTTTACTTTCTCTTTCAGTAAACCTGCACTGCAAGATGCAGAACAGGTTTACAGCACAGAATCATACAGCTTGGAAGGCAAAACAGGTTGGGACTCACGGGAAAAGAATATGCATTGTGGCATCCGTTCTCTGTTATCTTCAGTCTGCCCCGGGGTGAGCCTTGATGTCTGCTGGACAGAAAGCAGTGATTGGGCTGCAGTCTGTGTAGGGTCGCTTGCTCTGCCCACCTGTAGAGCAGCTTTGTTACAGCCCTGATCCAGCCTCCCAGCTTGAAAGGAGCCTGTTCCCATGAGAAAGGGAGTGCTGCTGCCATAGAAAGAAAGCTGGCAGTAGATATAGGTGCATCCTCATCCCTGCTTTTGGATTCTTCAGCTGCCTCCCCCTTGTCTGGGCCCACCCACCGGCTCCCTCCTACATGCAATCAGCAGGCAGTGTGAGCTCACTGAAGTTCTTCGAATCCCCCTGCATTCAGCATTAGTGCGGGCTGGACTGACACTATGCCGCTAGTGAGACGGCGGGGGAGGGGAGACACATCATCCACGGAGCAATCTCGTCACTCTCAGTGCAGTCTGGTCTGAATGATATGTACGGGTCTGGCCGCGGCGGCCATTGCAACACAGGGGGCAAGTGTGTCTTCACTCTGACTTCCAGGGGGGGGCAATTGACCCCCCCTTGCCCTATGGAGCGGACACCCATGCACCAGGCACTGGAAACAAGACCTGGCCTCAATCGTCAGAAGTGATAAGTACTACCCACCAACATTTTCTATGGGAAAAATCTATATCTCTTTGACAAATATCCTTCCATTCCTTTGACCTTGTATGAAAACCGTGGTCCCTATGGCATCCATCATAGGATCCCAGAGCTTCATGCTTCCCTTAAACAATTCCATAGCTCTGATTCCTGCCTTGCATTGAAGCAGATACCTTTCTCTGATGTAAAAGTTGTTAGTGCCGTGTGCTTTCTGTATTTTCTGTATTTTATCCACTTTGCGTCCATGGACGTCCTGGACTTTGAGCCAGGATATCTGAATGATGTCTGCAGCTACAGGCATCATTCAGATATCGTTTTTTAGAGCCGGCGATTCTGTGTGCTGTAAGAATGATCATAGTGGCTGCTCCACCGCTTGATCGTTCTTACAGGCGGTGATAGGGGACGCCCCCCCTCCCGCTGCCCTCCGGCGCTTCTACTGACTCACCTGTGCGATCGGTGAGTCAGTGACAGGATCCGCCGGCCCCGGCTTCTTACCATAGAGATTTCCGGCGGACCAGATGGTCGCCGGAGTCTCTATGATCGTTCGGAGGCCGGGCGGGATGTTATGACGTCACGCCCGGCCTCTGCATTCAAAAAACGGCACCGCTTCGGCCTCGGAAGCGGTGATTGTTTTTTTTTTTTTTCTATTTCAGGCTTCCCAGCCTAGAGGTGAGATGTGGGGTCTTTTTGACCCTCATATCTCACTGTAAAGAGGACCTGTCATGTTTACATTCCTTGTAATAGGAATAAAAGTGATCATTTTTTTATTTTATTTTTTTAAAGTGTCAAAGTAAAAACTTTAAAGTAAAATTAACAATAAATAAAAAAAAAAAAAAATGTTAAGTGCCCCTGTCCCCGGTAGCTCGTACGCAGATGCGAACGCAAACGTAAGTCCCGCCCACATATGAAAACGGTGTTCAGAACACACATGTGAGGTATCGCAGCGAACGTTAGAGCGAGAGCAATAATTCTAGCCCTAGACCTCCTCTGTAACTCAAAACATGTGACCAGTAAAAAAAATTAAAGCGTCGCCCATGAGGATGTTTAAGTACCGAAGTTTGGCGCCATTCCACGAGCGTGTGCAATTTTGAAGGGTGACATGTTAGGTATCTATTTACTCTGCGTAACTTCATCTTTCACATTTTGCAAAAAAATTGGGCTAACTTTGATGTTTTAATATTTTTTAATTCATGAAACCGTTTTTTTCCCCAAAAAATGCATTTGAAAAATTATTGCGCAAATACCGTGCGAGATAAAAAGTTGCAATGACCGCCATTGTATTCTCGAGGGTCTTTGCTAAAAAAAACATATATATATAGTGTTTGGGGGTTATATGTAATTTTCCAGCAAAAAAATGAGGATTTTTACATGTAGGAGCGAAGTGTCAGAATTGGCCTGGATGCGAAGTGGTTATGTAATTTCTGTAAGAGACTACTGTAAATATTTGGTACTATGACCTCTTCATTTGTATTTTTTTACCTTGGTCAACTTACTTTCAAGGCGGCTGTGTCCGTGATGTTACACACATTGTATTTCTTTTTTGAAAACCAAATAAACATATTAAAAAAAAAAGTTTTTAGTCACTAAGAGGTTAAAATCTCACTCACATAAAAATAAATATAATGAACTCCATAATGAAGTGCCAGGGGCAGAGACACTCCACATTGATTAGCTATATTCCCACTACTATGGTTTAGCACTCCGCCCTACATGTTACGTCATCAACTTCATCAGCCTTGATAGAGTTGAGGACAGAGACGTTCGATCAGCAGCAATTCTGATTAGGGCTCTTTCACACTGATATATTTTTGGATGCACTTTTGATGCCTTCCCATTGACTTATGATAGAAAGTGTTTTTAAAAAACTGCACCAAAGATGCAGCATGTACGACTTTTAAAAATGCAGCACACCTGCAGAGTGAAGAGTTCCATAGAATTTAAGGGATACATTATTATTGCATTTTTCTTTCGCTTTTTTGATCAGTGTAAAAGAACCCTTAAGAGAAGAGACGGTGAGCCATCAGCCTGATTCTGCCTAGAACAGTGATCTTATGTGATTTGTAACTACATTTTATAGATCTTGGGGTGCTACAGCTTGGTATTAATTTTAGAGAGTGGTGTGTGCAAGATTTATGGGTTATATTGGCTACAGTAGTTTATTTTAAAATCAGGCAAAAAATTCCCTATTAACCACTTCCATACTGGGCACTTATACAGCTTCCTGCCCAGACCAATTTTCAGCTTTCTGCGCTGTTGCACTTTGAATGACTATTGCGCGGTTGTGCTACACTGTACCCAAACTAAATTTTTATCATTTTGTTCCCACAAATAGAGATTTCTTTTGGTGGTATTTGATCACCTCTGCGATTATTTTCTGCAAAAAAAAAAAATTGAAAAAAATATGTATTTTTTTTGTTTCAGTTACAAAACTTTGTAAATAAGTACGTTTTCTCCTTCACTGATGGGGCTGCACTGATGGGCACTGAAAAGGCGGCACTGATGGGCACCGATGAGGCGGCACGGATGGGCACTGATAGGCGGCACGGATGGGCACCGATAGGCAGCATGGATGGGCACCGATAGTGTCGTGGAAGTAGATATAGGTTCCATGCAGAGCATACAGCTTATATTTCCTGTGCCAAATATGCACACATTTCAGATTTCATCCTTTTGCAATAATGCTATCTTTAGCTAAGTTTCACTCACCATCATTCGTCCCATCATTCATCCCAAAAAAAGGCAGCACCACACAGCTGTTCTCATCTCAGCATCCCAGCATAGAGTGCCAAACCGACGCCTCATCAAAGGCCTTTATTAAACTCAAAAGATCTCACAGACAGGAGGGGACATCACAGGATGCCCCCTCCACACAGGAAATGACCAAACAAGGACATCCCTTCCAACAGGGTTATTTAAATACATACAATACATGAATACACTGATGGCTAAAGTCTTATGGGCGTGTCCAGGCAGGGAAAGTGCGCATTCTCCCAGCAAATGAAGCTGTATTGCTTTAAAACATTGACGTTCTCCCTGACTATGAAACGATCATAAGCTCTCATATTACCGCTGATAAGAATCCTTATTTTGCGCTATTCCAGAGAACAGCGCATACTCGGATTATACTTTTATTGCTTGTGGAAGAGAGGCTATCTGCAGGCTACGAATCCCGACCATGCTGATCAGACATAGCAGAGACAAGAGCGCACATCCGCCTGTAACCAATGATGTCATTGCAGAGCGAGCATATCCCCTCCTCAACGATCGTCCATGCTAATGCACAGAGGGCCCCCGTCGGCGAGCATATCCGCACGCTGCAAACATCACACTCCAACCTCAAGACATTTTCCCCTACCAGATGGGATTCAACCAGCCTCAGACTGCCCCAGTCAGCTCTTTAGAGCGGGTTGTGGAAGTACTAACACTGGGTGACACTATGACAATACATATTAAATACATCTTCATAAAAATCTCCACAACAGTCCTCCCTTTTTTGTCATATGCGCCCCATGTCCATCAATGAAACTTGATCTGCTTCTTACACCTGGAAATGAATCAGTCCTTACAGTCCATAAAAAGGAAAAACACAGCTTGACATGTAGACTCTGTTCTTCAGGGGCATGACTTATAAAGGAGGACACGACATGGTGAGCTGTAGTAATCGCCGATCTGTCTGTGATCCTCTGTGTCTTGTATGTGGGTCCTGCTTCGGGGCGTCTCATCAAGAAAACTCTGGTCACGCGTCAAATCAGGCAACAGGAGCACCTTGTCACGACATAGAAAGAATAGAAATAAAAACGACATGAGTATATATATTCCCACTTCCTTTAACCACGATCCGCTGTAAAATAAAAATTAGATCCCCAAAGATTCCCAGACCCCTAAAAGGACTCCCAACCTTCACTTATCTACAACTCTGGCTTCAACAGTTACATGAAGAACCCTATCCTTAACGGATGAGAATTGTTCAATCGTATCCTAATCTCGAGCCCCCCCCCCCACCTTGTACATCCAGGACACCATGCCCAGACCTGGTCAGGGTTGGTGAACAATTCCCTTCTAGCTGTCCCTGCCATTCTTAATTTCTCGCGCCATCAGATCCTCGCGATCGGCTGTGTCATAAGATGCTGGGACAGCTTCACTATCACACATGAACCTCTTACATTGGAGGAATTACCTTATAAGCTGCAGATCCACATAAACACCAAACTAAAGTTCAAACACACTTGTGGGCTGCCTAGATACCCAAACCGACAAGAGGCAGAGCTATTAAAACTAACCAATTTTACCCTCTAAAAATGCATCGTTAGATTCCATTGACAAGTGTCTGTTTGGAGTCTTCACTAGTGTTGAGCGAACCCGAACTGTAAAGTTCGGGTCCGTACCGAACTTTAGCTTTTTCCCGAACCCGAACCCGGACTTTGCCCAAAAGTCCGGGTTCGGGTTCGGCAATCTAATAACGCATTTAGAAATGCTTCAGGGGCCAGCCAATCACCTTTTGATTAGCTGGTGTGCCCTTAGAGGCCATCATAGCCATGCCTACTAATGGCATGGCTGTGATTGGTCAGTGCAACATGTGACCCAGCTTCTATATAAGCTAGAGGCACACAGCACACACGTCACTCTGCTTCAGAATAGATAGGGAGAGGATCTAGTCTGCTGCTGCTGCTTTTAGGGAGAGATAGAAAGATAGATGAGGTAGTCCTGATTCTACAATCTGAGGGAAAAGATAGAGAGATAGTGTAGTGTAGGGCCAGGTTCCTGTGTTGGTGCTTTCAGGGAGAGAGAATATTATATAGGAGTCCAGATTCAGAGATTAAAATCAGCGATCTGCATAGGTTTACCTATTTGTGTTGCAGTGCAGTCTTTTTACACTGCCATGAGCCCAGTGTCAGAGAAAATCTAACTTTTAGGGGAAAAAAAGGCACTTTATTGTGCTCTTTTCCAAAAGACCCATAGGGCAAAAAAAAAAAAAAAGAAGCATTTTATTTTTCTCGTGCAAAAAAAGACCTGTTTAGGGCAAAAAAAAAAAAAAAAAAATTGCACTTTAATGTACGCTTGCAAAAAACGCCGTTTAGTGGCACAAAAAATAGTTTGCAGTGTGTTATACATATTTGGAGGTGTGTGAAATAAACAATTTCTATATAGTTTTCTCCTACTGTGCTATACTAAAAAAAAAAAAAATTTTTTGAATAGCATTTTCTGCAGTTCTGTAGCTGTGCGATTCAGCGGTTACGCACTGTGGGTGTGTTCTGCTCTTCCAAAAAATGCCGTTTAGGGGCACAAAAAAAAGTTTGCAGTGTGTTATACATATTTTGAGGTGTGTGAAATAAACAATTTCTATATAGTTTTCTCCTACTGTGCTATACTAAAAAAACAAAATTTTTTTTGAATAGCATTTTCTGCAGTTCTGTAGCTGTGCGATTCAGCGGTTACGTACTGTGGGTGTGTTCTGCTCTTCCAAAAAAAACGCAGTTTAGGGGCAGAAAAAAAAGTTTGCAGTGTGTTATACATATTTTGAGGTGTGTGAAATAAACAATTTCTATATAGTTTTCTCCTACTGTGCTATACTAAAAAAACAACATTTTTTTTTAATAGCCTTTTCTGCAGTCCTGTAGCTGTGCGATTCAGCGGTTACGTACTGTGGGTGTGTTCTGCTCTTCCAAAAAAACGCCGTTTAGGGGCACAAAAAAAAGTTTGCAGTGTGTTATACATATTTTGAGGTGTGTGAAATAAACAATTTCTATATAGTTTTCTCCTACTGTGCTATACTAAAAAAACAACATTTTTTTTGAATAGCATTTTCTGCAGTTCTGTAGCTGTGCGATTCAGCGGTTACGTACTGTGGGTGTGTTCTGCTCTTCCAAAAAAACGCCGTTTAGGGGCACAAAAAAAAGTTTGCAGTGTGTTATACATATTTTGAGGTGTGTGAAATAAACAAACAATTTCTATATAGTCTTCTCCTACTGTGCTATACTAAAAAAACTATTTTTTTTTTGAATAGCATTTTCTGCAGTTCTGTAGCTGTGCGATTCAGCGGTTACGTACTTTGGTTGTGTTCTGCTCTTCCAAAAACACCCATTTAGGGCAAGATCCTACATTTTGAAAATATGAGGAGAAGGTCAAAGGGACGTGGTGGCCCCGGTCGTGGTGCTGCTGGTGGAGCTCCTGTTGCAGGGAGAGGACGTGGTGGATCTGTGCCAGATACACGCACAAGTGAAACACCTTCCTCAGGTGCGAGTAGGCGACCGAGCCTGCGGCGGTATTTTGTCGCGCCTAATGAGGCTGTACGAATGTTTAGGCCAGGACAAGTACAGGCGATAGTAGATTGGGTTGCTGACAGTGCCTCGGGTTCCTTCACATTGTCTCCCACCCACTCTTCTGATAAAAGAACAGAGTTGGCACCTGAAACCCATGTCCATCAGTCTTTCACCTCACCCCCTTGCAAATCAGCCAAGCAGTCTGAGCCCCAAATCATGCAGCAGTCTCTTCTGCTTTTCGATGACTCTGTTAGCAGGGTTTCCCAGGGCCATCCACCTAGCCCTGCCCCAGAAGTGGAAGAGATTGAGTGCACCGATGCCCAACCACTTATGTTTCATGATGAGTACATGGGAGGACCATCGCAGTACGTCTCGGATGATGACGAAACACAGGTGCCAACTGCTGCTGCTTTCTCAATTGTGCAGACAGACAAGGAGGGCAGGGGTGAAGACTGGGTGGAAGATGATGTGGAGGACGATGAGGTCCTCGACCCCACATGGAATCAACAATATGCAGGTGACCAGTGTAGTTTGGAGGAAGAGGCGGTGGTCGCACAGAGCCACCAGCACAGCAGAAGAGGGAGCAGGGTGCAAAAGCGGAGCGTCTGTCAGCTAGACAGTATGTCTGCTACTGCCCAACGCAGCAAGGGACCAAGCACACCAAAGCCAGGTCCAAGGAGTTCCCCAGCGTGGCAGTTCTTCACACAATGTGCTGATGACAAGACACGAGTGGTTTGCACGCTGTGCAATCAGAGCCTGAAGCGAGGCATAAACGTTCTCAACCTGAGCACAACCTGCATGACCAGGCATCTAAGTGCAAAGCACGAGCTGCAGTGGAGTAGACCTCAAAAACCAAGAAAGGTCTCTGGCTCCTCCTGCTTCCTCTTCTGCTGCAGTCTCGGCCTCTTCATCCACCTCTGTAGTGACAGTGGCACCTGCCACCCCGCAAACAGAGGATCTGCCAGCAACACTACCCCCTGGGTCACCAACCATCTCCACAATGTCCCATGGAAGCGTTCAGCTCTCTATCTCCCAAACATTGGAGCGGAAGAGGAAGTACCCCCCTAGCCACCCGCGATCCCTGGCCCTGAATGCCAGCATTTCAAAACTCCTGGCCTTTGAAATGCTGTCATTCCGTCTGGTGGAGACGCAGAGTTTTAAAAGCCAGATGGCATTGGCTGTCCCACAGTACGTCGTGCCCAGCCGCCACTATTTTTCCAGGCGAGCCATCCCTTCCCTGCACAACCAAGTGGGGGACAAAATCAGGTGTGCACTGCGCAACGCCATCTGTGGCAAGGTCCACCTAACTACGGATGCGTGGACCAGTAAGCACGGTCAGGGACATTATATCTCCCTAACAGCACACTGGGTAAATGCAGTGGCGGCTGGGCCTGAGGCAGATAGCAGTTTGGCGCATGTCCTTCCACCACCGAGGATTGCAGGGCGCTTCAGTTTGCCTCCTGTTGCTAACTCCTCCTACTCCGCTTCCTCATCCTCTACCGCCTCCTCATCCGGTCAGCGTAACACCTTCACCACCAACTTCAGCACAGCCAGGGGTAAACAACAGCAGGCAGTTTTAAAACTTTCCTGTTTGGGGGAAAAACCCCACACCGCGCAGGAGTTGTGGAGGGACATGGAACAACAGACCAATGAGTGGTTGCTGTCAGTGAGCCTCAAGCCCGGCCTGGTGGTGTGCGATAATGGGCGAAATCTCGTCGCAGCTCTGGGCCTAGCCGGTTTGACGCACATCCCTTGCCTGGCGCATGTGCTGAACTTGGTGGTCCAGAGGTTCCTTAAAAATTACCCCAATATGCCAGAGCTGCTGCAGAAAGTGCGGGCTGTGTGTGCGCACTTTCGGCGTTCTCACCCTGCTGCTGCTCGCCTGTCAGCGCTGCAGCATAACTTCGGCCTTCCCGCTCACCGCCTCATATGTGACGTGCCCACAAGGTGGAACTCCACCTTGCACATGCTGGCCAGACTGTGCGAGCAGCAGCAGGCGATAGTGGAGTTTCAGCTGCAGCAATCACGCGTGAGTCGCTCTGCGCAACAGCACCACTTCACCACTAGTGATGAGCCGAACACCCCCGGGTTCGGTTCGCACCAGAACCCGCGAACGGACCGAAAGTTCGCGCGAACATTAGAACCCTATTAAATACAATGGATGCGAACGTTCGGATTCTAAAGTGCTAATTATAACGACTATTATCCATGTTATTGTCCGAAACAGAGTTTGGGAACCCGGGTTCTGCACCAGGGGACATGTATCAATGCAAAAAGAAGTTTTAAAAACGGACGTTTTCCGGGAGCAGTCATTTTAATGATGCATAAAGTGAAAAAAAAAAGTCAAATATTCCTTTAAATATTGTACCTGGGGGGTGTCTAAAGTATGCCTGTGAAGTGCCACGTGTTTCCCGTGTTTAGAACTGTCCTTGCACAAAATAACATTTCTAAAGGAAAAAAAGCCATTTAAAACTGCTTGCGGCTTTAATGCAATGTCTGGTCCCGGTAATATGGATGAAAATCTTTAGGAAAAATGGCATAGCTACCCCATCAACCCCCCCCCCTACCCCAGCCCATTACCAGCCCCTTTGGGTCTTGTATGGATATTAAGGGGAACCCCGCACACAAAATAAAAAAGCCCCTATATACTCTGAACAGCCGTATACAGGCGGTGCATACAAGACAGGGACTGTAGGTTTGTTCTTATGTAGAATCTGTTTGTAATTTTGAACAGCTGCATTGTTTAAGTGTAGCTCCATGCCAAATTCCTTTTTTTTAGCTTTTTGGAAAACATAGGGAACGGTTATCACCCCTGTCACATTTTTTTTGCTGTCTGTGCCCCTGTTCAGAACATTTCACCTCACTTTGCGTCCCAATGACAACTGTTTTTGAAATGTGGTGTTTGTATTGAAACAAGGATTGGTGATAAAGCATCAGTAGAGAGGAGACACCTTTCTCCCATATTAATTCTTACAGGAGAGAATTTTCCTTCCAAGGGGTAGATTTCCTCTCACTTCCTGTTGTCTTCTTCCGTTTGCAAGTAGTAGTAGTTTGTAAGTTGGATGTTTGAAAGTAGGGACCTGCCGTATATACTCTGCAGAAATAGGCCCCTTAGTTGTTGGTGTTGGCACAACACTGTAAGCACTCACAGTTACTCTTGGTTGGTGCTGGAACGCCCTGCTGTCAACTATTATATCAGGAATTGTAATAACATATAATTGTTGATCAGTGGTAGTAAAAATTGGGCCTTTGATGGTGGTGCTGGTGCCACAACACTGTAAGGCCTGACAGTTACTCTTGGTGGGCGCAGCAATGGTCCCTGCTGTGAATTATTAGATCAATAATTATAATTGCATCCCCCTGTTGAACAGGGGCTGAAAAATTGGGCCTTTGGTGGTGGTGGTGGTGGTGATGGTGTTGCTGGTGCCACAACACTGTAAGGCCTGACAGTTACTCTTGGTGGGCGCAGCAATGGGCCCTGCTGTGAATTATTAGATCAATAATTATAATTGCATGCCCCTGTTGAACAGGGGCTGAAAAATTGGGCCTTTGGTGGTGGTGGTGGTGGTGATGGTGTTGCTGGTGCCACAACACTGTAAGGCCTGACAGTTACTCTTGGTGGGCGCAGCAATGGGCCCTGCTGTGAATTATTAGATCAATAATTATAATTGCATGCCCCTGTTGAACAGGGGCTGAAAAATTGGGCCTTAGGCACTGGTGGCACAACACTACAACCCCTCACAGATACTGTACTTGGAGCACAGCAATGAGGCCTGTTGCAAAGTATTGCATCAAAAATTTTAATTACACGCCCCTGTTAACCACTTAAGCCCCGGACCATTTGGTAGCTAGAGGACCAGAGGTGAATTCAGAATTTTGCACTGCGCTGCTTTAACTGTAAATTGTGCGGACATGCAATGTTGTACCCAAACGAAATTTGCGTCCTTTTCTTCCCACAAATAGAGCTTTCTTTTAATGGTATTTTATTGCCTCTGCGATTTTTATTTTTTGCGATATAAACAGAAAAAGACCGAAAATTTTGAAAAAAAATTATATTTTCTACTTTTTGTTATAAGAAAAATTGAATAAACTCAATTTTAGTCATACATTTAGGCCAAAATGTATTCAGCCACATGTCTTTAGTAAAAAAAATGTCAATAAGCGTATATTTATCGGTTTGCGCAAAAGTTATAGCGTTTACAAACTAGGGTACATTTTCTGGAATTTACACAGCTTTTAATTTATGACTGCCTATCTCATTTCTTGAGGTGCTAAAATGACAGGGCAGTACAAAACCCCCCCAAATGACCCCATTTTAGAAAGTAGACACCCCAAGGAAATTGCTGAGAGGCATGTTGAGCCCATTGAATATTTATTTTTTGTCCCAAGTGATTGAATAATGACAAAAAAAATAAATAAAATAAAAAATTACAAAAAGTTGTCACTAAATGATATATTGCTCACACATGCCATGGTTATATGTGGAATTGCACCCCAAAATACATTCTGCTGCTTCTCCTGAGTACGGGGATACCACATGTGTGGGACTTTTTAGGAGCCTAGCCACGTACGGGACCCCGGAAACCAAGCACCGCCTTCAGGATTTCTAAGGGCGCAAATTTTTGATTTCACTCCTCACTACCTATCACAGTTTTGAAGGCCATAAAATGTCAAAATAGCACAAAACCCCCCCAAATTACCCCATTTTAGAAAGTAGACACCCCAAGGAAATTGCTGAGAGGCCTGTTGAGCCCATTGAATATTTTTTTTTTGTCCCAAGTGATTGAATAATGACAAAAAAAAAAAAAAATACAAAAAGTTGTCACTAAATGATATATTGCTCACACATGCCATGGTTATATGTGGAATTGCACCCCAAAATACATTCTGCTGCTTCTCCTGAGTACGGGGATACCACATGTGTGGGACTTTTTAGGAGCCTAGCCACATACGGGACCCCGGAAACCAAGCACCGCCTCCAGGATTTCTAAGGGCGCAAATTTTTGATTTCACTCCTCACTACCTATCACAGTTTTGAAGGCCATAAAATGCCAAAATAGCACAAAACCCCCCCAAATGACCCCATTTTGGAAAGTAGACACCCCAAGCTGTTTGCTGAGAGGCATGGTGAGTATTTTACAGCTCTCACAATACCTCTCAGCAAATAGCTTGGGGTGTCTACTTTCCAAAATGGGGTCATTTGGGGGGGGGTTTGTGCCATCTGGGCATTCCATGGCCTCCGAAACTGTGATAGGCAGTGAGAAGTGAAATCAAAAATTTACACCCTTAGAAAGCCTGAAGGCGGTGCTTGGTTTTTGGGGTCCTGTACGCGGCTAGGCTCCCAAAAAGTCTCACACATGTGGTATCCCCGTACTCAGGAGAAGCAACAGAATGTATTTTGGGGTGTAATTCCACATATGCCCATGGCATGTTTGAGCAATATATCATTTAGTGACAACTTTGTGCAAAAAAAAAAAAAAATAAATATTTTTTCCGCAACTTGTGTCAACATATAAAATATTCCATGGACTCGACATGCCTCTCAGTATATAGCTTGGGGTGTCTACTTTCCAAAATGGGGTCATTTGGGGGGGTTTTGAACTGTTCTGGCATTTTATACACAACATTAGGAAGCTTACATCCACTCTTCTAACCACTTGAAGACAAAGCCCTTTTTGACACTTTTTGTTTACATGAAAACATATTTTTTTTTGCAAGAAAATTATGTTGAACCCCCAAACATTATATATATTTTTAAAGCAAAGGCCCTACAGAATAAAATGGTGGGTGTTGCATTTTTTTTTTCTACACAGTATTTGCGCAGCGATTTTTCAAACGCATTTTTTGGGGAAAAAATACACTTTTTTTAATTTTAATGCACTAAAACACACTATATTGCCCAAATGTTTGATGAAATAAAAAATATGATCTTAGGCCGAGTACATAGATACCAAACACGACATGCTTTAAAATTTCGCACAAATGCGCATTGGCGACAAACTACATACATTTTTAAAAGCCTTTAAAAGCATTTACAGGTTACCCCGTTAGATTTACAGAGGAGGTCTACTGCTAAAATTACTGCCCTCGATCTGACCTTCGCGGTGATACCTCACATGCATGGTGCAATTGCTGTTTACATATGACGCCAGACCGACGCTTGCGTTCGCCATTGGGCAAGAGCAGGGCAGGACAGGGGTGCTTTTTTTTTTTTTTTTTTTTTTTATTATTAATTTTGCTTTTTTATTTTATTTTTAAACTGTTGCTTCCATATTTATTTATTTTTATCACTTTTATTGTTATCTCAGGGAATGTAAAAATCCCCTATGATAGCAATAGGTAATGACAGGTACTCTTTTTTGAAAAAACTGGGGTCTATTGGACCCTAGATCTTTCCTCTGCCCTCAAAGCATCTGACCACACCAAGATCGGTGTGATAAAATGCTTTCCCAATTTCCCAATGGCGCTTTTTATATCCGGGGGGGGACATTCCCTCCCACTGCTTGTAAAAGCAGTCCAGAGACTAGGATTGCTTTTACATGAAAGCCGGCCGCTGGCTGAAAAGAATGATACCAAGATGATACCTAAACCCGCAGGCATCATTCTGGTATAAACATTCAAAGTCCAGCAACATACCAGTACGTTGCTGGTCCTTGTTGGACATGTATTGTAATCTTTTTTTTCATGCAGCCTGTTGGCTGAACGAAAAAAAAAGATTGATCGGTGGGTATGCCCACCATTAGAATACCGCCCTTCATCCACCCACTTCTAATGATGGGCATACATGCACCATTTATATATGCCGAAGCATGGGGGCATCTTCTCGCAAAAGTTATGCCGCGTACACATGGTCAGACTTTTCCACGGGCAAGCCTCAGTCGGAATTTCGACCGTATGTACGCGGCATTAGGAGCAAAATCGCTCCTCCGCTCCTGCTGCCCCAATGCTTCGGCATATATGCTTTTTTTTTTTAACTGTGGTGGTGAAATTACCTCCTACAGCACTGGAGTCGCAGGGATCAGGCCTGTCTCTGCGACCGCTGCAGTTATGTGTGTTGTGTTTTGCAAGTGACAGTGATCGATCGATACTGCACTTCGGTGGCCTGGGCTGGACGGAGGGGCAAAACGCAGGTGCTAGCAGGTATCTGGGCTGATCCCGCTAACACTGCGTTTTTGGGAACCCTAAACTGCTGGGGACGCTAGTATAGATCTGATCAGATCAGATATTGAGCTGATCAGATACTATACCACTAAGGGGGGTGTATGCTTCACGTGTGGGTGTTAGCGCTACTGGCACTAACCTGACGCTGCCTGGGGTGTGACGCAGACCCTCTCTGACGCTAAAACCTACCTGATATCACCCGCCGGGCGATCAGGGGGTTAAACCTTTATTGGGTTATATACGGCGGGTGCCCTGACACTATAAAAAGCTAACTAACTAACCAGCGTCACCCGTAACACTTATATGGTGATCACTGGTGAAAGGGTTAACTAGGGGCAATTAGGGGGTTAAAACCTTTATTAGGTAATATATGGGGGTACCTGACGCTATATAAAAACCTGACGGCGAACCTAAAAAAAAATTACTGGCTACCTATCGGCATCACCGACACTAAGACAACGATCATAAAAACGATTGCTTAGCGACAGTGGTGATAGGGGGTGAAAGGGTTACCTGGGGGGCGATCAGGGGGTTAAACCTTTATTAGATAATATATGGGGGTACCTGACGCTATAAAAACCTGCGGCGAACCTAAAAAAAATTACTGGCTACCGATCAGCATCACCGACGCTAAGACATCGATCAGAAAAATGATCGCATAGTGACGGCGGTGCTAGGGGGTGAAAGGGTTACCTGGGGGGTGATCAAGGGGGTTAAACCTTCATTAGGTAATATATGGGGGTACCCGACGCTATAAAAACCTGCGGCGAACCTAAAAAAAAATACTGGCTACCGATCAGCATCGCCGACGCTAAGACATCGATCAGAAAAATTATCGCTTAGTAACAGTGGTGATAGGGGGTGAAAGGGTTACCTGGGGGGGCGATCAAGGGGGTTAAACCTTTATAAGGTAATATATGGGGGTACCCGACGCTATAAAAACCTGCGGCGAACCTAAAAAAAAATACTGGCTACCGATCAGCATCGCCGACGCTAAGACATCGATCAGAAAAATTATCGCTTAGTGACAGTGGTGATAGGGGGTGAAAGGGTTACCTGGGGGGTGATCAAGGGGGTTAAACCTTTATTAGGTAATATATGGGGGTACCCGACGCTATAAAAACCTGCGGCGAACCTAAAAAAAATTACTGGCTACCGATCAGCATCGCCGACGCTAAGACATCGATCAGAAAAATTATAACTTAGTGACAGTGGTGATAGGGGGTGAAAGGGTTACCTGGGGGGCGATCAAGGGGGTTAAACCTTTATTAGGTAATATATGGGGGTACCCGACGCTATAAAAACCTGCGGCGAACCTAAAAAAAATTACTGGCTACCGATCAGCATCACCAACGCTAAGACATCGATCAGAAAAATGATTGCTTAGTGACAGTGGTGATAGGGGGTGAAAGGGTTATCTGGGGGGTGATCAGGGGGTTAAACCTTTATTAGGGGGGGTTAGGGGGCTACACTGGACCTAAGACTAAACTTTGGTGACACTTTTACAGTCACAAATGTCACTGATTGCAGTGATCACTAAATAAATGGTCACTGCAATCAGTGACACTGTGACTGGGGGCTGGGGGGGCTGGGGGTGATCTGGGGGTGTCTGGGGGGCCTGGGGGGGCGATTTATGTGCCTATGTGTCCTGGTGTCAGTGTAGTGTTGTGTGTACTAACCTGGCATCTTCTCCTGTACGGCGCTCGGTATATGTGAGCGCCCCAGGAGAGATGACATCACTTCCTCCTTCCTGGCAGGCAGGGGAAGCTCTCTCATTCGCCGGGAGCGATCGAGAGGGGGTGGCCGGAATCGAACGGCCGTCCCCTCATGCCGGATCGGTCCCGAAGGTAAAACGACCGCTCACTGTAAAGAAGGGGGGTCCGATCGGACCCCCCAACTATACAAAGGCAATCACGTATATATACGTGATTGTGCCTGTCGGTGCCATTCTTCTGACGTATATTTACAGTGGGCGGTCGTTAAGTGGTTAAACAGGGGCTGAAAAATTGGGCCTTAGCCACTGGTGGCGTCACCCATAAACCAAAATGATCTTCCAAGCTATCATCGTTAATCGTATCATTGAGGAGGAGGAGGAGGATAGCCAGACAACATAACAGCACAGGCACTCAGCATCAGCATCAGTCTTGAAGGGATGTGACATTTTAAAATCAATTAGTCTGTTATATCAGCATCTGGTGTGTGGTAGCTGGTGGTGATCCAAGACTGGTTCATCTTGATGAAAGTCAGTCGATCAACCGAGTCGGTGGACAGGCGCACCCTGTGATCCGTGACAAATCCTCCAGCAGCACTGAATGTGCGTTCTGAAAGAACGCTGGATGCAGGACAGGCCAGTAGCTCAATTGCATACTGTGCAAGCTCTGGCCAGTGATCCATCCTCAAGACCCAGTAAGCCAGAGGATTTTCGGTGGGGAAGGTGTCCAAGTCTGACCTTGCCCCTAGGTATTCCTGCACCATGTATATCAGACGCTGCCGATGGTTGCTGGAACCGATCATACTTTGGGGCTGCGGACTAAAGAATTGTCTGAACGCATCGGTCAGACGGCCACCTTCCCCACCGCTCCTTCTTTGACTGCCCGAAGCCTCAGCAACTCGTTGTCCAGGACCAGGAGTTTGTAACCTCCCAGTCTCTGGGAACGCGTTGCACAGACCTTTCTGCAAGGCCTCCCGGAGTTGTCTCATCCTCTGCTCCCTCTGCGACGGTACGATAAGGTCCGCAACCTTACCCTTGTACCATGGATCAAGGAGAGTGGCCAGCCAGTAATGGTCCCTCTCCTTGATCCGAAGAATACGAGGATCCTTCCGCAGACTTTGCAGGATCAGGGAGGCCATGCAGCGTAGGTTAGCTGAGGCATTCAGTCCGGAGTCCTCTGGGTCACTAAGGACGACATGATCCGCAGCCACCTCCTCCCAGCCACGTACAAGTCCACTGGTTTCTTGGGACTGTAAATCATCCCTAAAAGACTGCTGCTGATGATGCTGAGTGCCAGCCTCCACCTCCATGCTGACACAATCCTCCTCCTCCTCCTCCTCCTCTTCCTGTGCGATGGGTGGGACAGAAGGAACACTGTCTGGGTAAAGGGGGCCTTGAGAGGCAAGGAAGTCCTCCTCTTCCTGCCTCTGTTCTGCCTCAAGTGCCCTGTCCATTATTCCACGCAGCGTGTGCTCCAACAGGTGGACAAGAGGTACAGTGTCACTGATGCATGCACTGTCACTGCTCACCATCCTCGTGGCCTCCTCAAATGGTGCCAGGACAGTGCATGCATCCCTGATCATGCCCCACTGGCGTGGTGAAAAAAACCCGAGCTCCCCTGACCCTGTCCTGGTGCCGTAGTCGCACAGGTACTCATTGATGGCCCTCTGCTGCGTGTGCAGCCGCTGCAGCATGGCCAACGTTGAGTTCCACCTGGTGGGCATGTCACATATAAGGCAGTTCTTGGGCAGGTTCAACTCCTTTTGAAGCTCAGCCAGGCGAGCACTGGCATTATAAGATCTACGGAAATGCACACAGACTTTCCTGGCCTGCCTCAGGACATCCTGTAAGCCCGGGTACCTGCCCAAGAACCGCTGCACCACCAGGTTAAGGACGTGAGCCATACAGGGCACATGGGTCAGTTGTCCCTGTCGGAGGGCGGAGAGGAGGTTGGTGCCATTGTCGCAAACCACCATTCCTGGCTTAAGCTGGCGTGGCGTCAACCACCTCTCGGCCTGCCCCTGCAGAGCAGACAGGACCTCTGCCCCAGTGTGGCTCCTGTCCCCCAAACACACCAGCGCAAGCACGGCATGGCATCTTTTTGCCTGCGTACTTGCGTAGCCCCTTGAACGCCTACTGAGCACTGCTGGTTCCGAGGACAAACCACAGGAAGAGGCCATGGAGGAAGAAGAAGAGGAGGGGGTGGAGGAGAGAGGTGTGTCACAACCAGTAGTAGCATTTTGGAGGCGTGGGGGTGGAACAACCTCCAACACTACTGCACCTTGTCCTGCATCCTTCCCAGCTGCCAAAAGAGTGACCCAATGGGCCGTGAAAGAAAGGTAACGTCCCTGTCCATGCCTGCTGGACCATGAGTCAGCGGTAATATGCACCTTACCGCTGACCGCCCTGTCCAGCGAGGCCAAGACATTGCCTTCCACATGCCTGTAGAGAGCCGGAATAGCCTTCCGTGCGAAAAAGTGTCGTTTGGGAACCTGCCACTGAGGAACCGCACATTGCACAAACTCACGGAAGGGGGCCGAGTCTACCAACTGAAAAGGCAGCAGTTGAAGCGCTAGCAATTTAGCCAAGCTAGCATTCAACCGCTGGGCATGTGGATGGCTGGGAGTGAACTTCTTTCGACGGTCCAGCAGCTGGGGCAGGGAAATTTGCCTGCTAGAATCGGACGTTGGTGTACTGCTAGCAGAGTGCCCGCAAGTACTTGCCTGTGACACACCTAATTCTACACCTTCATTCCTCTCAGAGCAGGTTTCAGAGAGGAGTGAAGGTATAGTGGGGTTGGAGATCCCAGCTGATGCGGTGCAAGAAGAGGTCAGCTTTGTTCTTTGGTGTGGGTCTTTAAGGTAGGCTTGCCAACGAGCTGCATGGCAGGTCAACATATGTCTGATCAAGCATGTGGTGCCCAAGCGGCTGATGTTTTGGCCACGCGATATACGCTTGAGACATATGTTGCAAACAGCAGCTGTGCGATCTGATGCACTCGCCTCAAAAAAGGCCCACACCAAAGAACTTTTTGAATGACGGGCAGAGGCAGCGCCCTGCACAGGCGGAGCTCTGCGGTGTGATTCCGTCGGTGTGCTGCCCATACGCTGGCCACTCAAGGGCATCCTGCCTCGTTGGAGATGTGCCTCCTCCTCATCCTCCTCCTCCTCCTCTCTCCTATTAGGCACCCACGTGGAGTCAGTGACCTCATCATCCCCTCCCTCCTCATCACTGGAGCCAATCTGGCAGTATGCTGCAGCTGCTGGAACATGACTGCCAGATTGGTGTCCTTCTTGAGCATCCCCTCTCTCTGCTCTCATGCTGCTGCCTTCCTCTAGCTGGGTATCATCATCAGATCCTTCCAAACGCTGGGCATCCTCCTGGAGCATGTACCCAACACTGTGCTCAAACAGTTCGGGGGACTCCTCAGGAGGAGGGCATGGTGGGTCTAGGGAAGGATTGACTAATGAAGATAATGATACCAGAGAAGAGGACGCTTTGGCAGCTGCTTTGCCACTACCCTGAGCCTGGGTGAGAGAGGATGAGGAGGATGAGGTGGGCTTGGTCATCCACTCTACCAAGTCTTCGGCATGATGTGGCTCAACATGTCCAGCTGCCGAAAACAAGGACAAGCGTGTCCCATGGCCATGTGCTGATGACAATGCACCGCGTACACGACCAGCACTGTTGCCCCCAGACACAGAGCCTGCTTGCCCTCTTTTTTTGCCTCCTGACTGTCTGCCTCTCCTTGGTTGCCTTCCAGACATTTTAATGGATGGCCTGCAGGGAGATGGGAAAAACAGCAATAAGGGCTACCTTCAGGTGTATATTGTGCAGGAGGCTTAGCAACAATGACACTGAGATTGTCCCCTGCCTATCCTTCTCTGTCCCTAAACACAAGGATTGAAAATATGGTTCAGCAAAAAAGTTTTAGAACAGAATAGCACACTGACACTTTCCCTCACTGTACCTCTCTGTCCCTCAACTCAAGGATTGAAAATATGGAACAGCAAAATTGATTTAGAACAGAATAGCACACTGTCAGTTTCACTCACTGTACCTCTCTGTCCCTCAACTGAAGGATTGAAAATATGGTTCAGCAAAATAGTTTTAGAACACAATAGCACACTGACACTTTCCCTCACTGTAGCTCTCTGTCCCTCAACTCAAGGATTGAAAATATGGTTCAGCAAAATAGTTTTAGAACACAATAGCACACTGACACTTTCCCTCACTGTAGCTCTCTGTCCCTCAACTCAAGGATTGAAAATATGGAACAGCAAAATAGTTTTAGAACAGAATAGCACACTGTCAGTTTCACTCACTGTACCTCTCTGTCCCTCAACTTAAGGATTGAAAATATGGTTCAGCAAAATAGTTTTAGAACAGAATAGCACACTGTCAGTTTCACTCACTGTACCTCTCTGTCCCTCAACTCAAGGATTGAAAATATGGTTCAGCAAAATAGTTTTAGAACAGAATAGCACACTGTCAGTTTCCCTCACTGTACCTCTCTGTCCCTCAACTCAAGGATTGAAAATATGGAACAGCAAAATTGATTTAGAACAGAATAGCACACTGTCAGTTTCACTCACTGTAGCTCTCTGTCCCTCAACTCAAGGATTGAAAATATGGAACAGCAAAATAGTTTTAGAACAGAATAGCACACTGTCAGTTTCACTCACTGTACCTCTCTGTCCCTCAACTCAAGGATTGAAAATATGGTTCAGCAAAATAGTTTTAGAACAGAATAGCACACTGTCAGTTTCCCTCACTGTACCTCTCTGTCCCTCAACTCAAGGATTGAAAATATGGAACAGCAAAATTGATTTAGAACAGAATAGCACACTGTCAGTTTCACTCACTGTACCTCTCTGTCCCTCAACTCAAGGATTGAAAATATGGAACAGCAAAATAGTTTTAGAACAGAATAGCACACTGTCAGTTTCACTCACTGTACCTCTCTGTCCCTCAACTCAAGGATTGAAAATATGGTTCAGCAAAATAGTTTTAGAACACAATAGCACACTGACACTTTCCCTCACTGTAGCTCTCTGTCCCTCAACTCAAGGATTGAAAATATGGTTCAGCAAAATAGTTTTAGAACACAATAGCACACTGACACTTTCCCTCACTGTACCTCTCTGTCCCTCAACTCAAGGATTGAAAATATGGAACAGCAAAATTGATTTAGAACAGAATAGCACACTGTCAGTTTCACTCACTGTACCTCTCTGTCCCTCAACTGAAGGATTGAAAATATGGTTCAGCAAAATAGTTTTAGAACACAATAGCACACTGACACTTTCCCTCACTGTAGCTCTCTGTCCCTCAACTCAAGGATTGAAAATATGGTTCAGCAAAATAGTTTTAGAACACAATAGCACACTGACACTTTCCCTCACTGTAGCTCTCTGTCCCTCAACTCAAGGATTGAAAATATGGAACAGCAAAATAGTTTTAGAACAGAATAGCACACTGTCAGTTTCACTCACTGTACCTCTCTGTCCCTCAACTCAAGGATTGAAAATATGGTTCAGCAAAATAGTTTTAGAACAGAATAGCACACTGTCAGTTTCACTCACTGTACCTCTCTGTCCCTCAACTCAAGGATTGAAAATATGGTTCAGCAAAATAGTTTTAGAACAGAATAGCACACTGTCAGTTTCCCTCACTGTACCTCTCTGTCCCTCAACTCAAGGATTGAAAATATGGAACAGCAAAATTGATTTAGAACAGAATAGCACACTGTCAGTTTCACTCACTGTAGCTCTCTGTCCCTCAACTCAAGGATTGAAAATATGGTTCAGCAAAATAGTTTTAGAACACAATAGCACACTGACACTTTCCCTCACTGTAGCTCTCTGTCCCTCAACTCAAGGATTGAAAATATGGAACAGCAAAATAGTTTTAGAACAGAAAAGCACACTGTCAGTTTCACTCACTGTACCTCTCTGTCCCTCAACTCAAGGATTGAAAATATGGTTCAGCAAAATAGTTTTAGAACAGAATAGCACACTGTCAGTTTCACTCACTGTACCCCTCTGTCCCTCAACTCAAGGATTGAAAATATGGTTCAGCAAAATAGTTTTAGAACAGAATAGCACACTGTCAGTTTCACTCACTGTACCTCTCTGTCCCTCAACTCAAGGATTGAAAATATGGAACAGCAAAATTGATTTAGAACAGAATAGCACACTGTCAGTTTCACTCACTGTACCTCTCTGTCCCTCAACTCAAGGATTGAAAATATGGAACAGCAAAATAGTTTTAGAACAGAATAGCACACTGTCAGTTTCCCTCACTGTACCTCTCTGTCCCTCAACTCAAGGATTGAAAATATGGAACAGCAAAATTGATTTAGAACACAATAGCTCACTGACACTTTCCCTCACTGTAGCTCTCTGTCCCTCAACTCAAGGATTGAAAATATGGAACAGCAAAATTGATTTAGAACAGAATAGCACACTGTCAGTTTCACTCACTGTACCTCTCTGTCCCTCAACTCAAGGATTGAAAATATGGTTCAGCAAAATAGTTTTAGAACACAATAGCACACTGACACTTTCCCTCACTGTAGCTCTCTGTCCCTCAACTCAAGGATTGAAAATATGGTTCAGCAAAATAGTTTTAGAACACAATAGCACACTGACACTTTCCCTCACTGTAGCTCTCTGTCCCTCAACTCAAGGATTGAAAATATGGTTCAGCAAAATAGTTTTATTTTTTTTTTGACTAAAAATTTTTATTCTTTATTTTTAAATTAATGATAAGATGGACATTACATACAGGTACAGTCTCAAGTTACATACATTGCTTTAGCAACATACATCTCCAAGTATTGCACATGCAGGGCTTAACAACACTCTAAATAATACAACTCCGGCCTTCTTGGGACTTTATCATGGGTCAGGAGCGTTGGCTCCATAACATCAGTCCAGGAACTATAATCAACAGTAAATTTAGGCTAGGGAGCCTGTCACCCCTCTCGGGAATATTCTGTGAGCAGGCCCTTTATATGAAGGTCCAGGCATAGAAAGCGCAGCCCAGAATTTGGCCGACCCCAATTGCACATGTGTGTAGATTGATACTATATTATTGGGACAGAGTATCACGGTACTTGAGAAAATATTCATAGTATGACCCATATCTAATTTAACACTACAACAATACCTGTATTTAGATTATCAGGAAGAATAATGATGTTACCAGGTTCACTGCTCTAAACATGCTACCGCGCCTTTCCACATGTCTTCGCATATACATAAGAAATCAACAAACAGTTTACTCAACACTAGAGGACGTCATATAGTGGTGGGCCACAGACCCCAAAATTTCTGATGGACATGTATTTTGTTCAATTTATACGCTAGCATCTTCTCCATTAAACATTGAGCATTTACTCTATTTATGACCTCCAACACAGTAGGGGGGTCTGGGGATCTCCATTTGGCTGCAATTGATATACGGGCAGCAAATAGGATATGTACAATCACAATCCTTTGTGCGCTTGGGAAGGAGTCTATCCCTAATGTAAGAAGTGCTAATTCTGGGGTGGGTTTACACTTCGTTTTGGAAATGTCTGAGATGAGTGAAAATACATCTCTCCAGAAGTTATGTAGTATACTACAGTGCCACATAACATGTAGGAGGTTACCTCTGTGCTGACACTCTCTCCAGCAAAGTGGGGAAAGAA
The DNA here is from genome assembly GCA_029206835.1 of Rana muscosa. NCBI lineage: Eukaryota > Metazoa > Chordata > Amphibia > Anura > Ranidae > Rana > Rana muscosa. Next base: position 30,386,356 of record CM055116.1, on the reverse strand, counting down.
TGGGGTTCATTGTGTGTAGGCGCGTCGGGGTGATGTACCACCTATGCAGTAACTTACACGAATTGTCCCAGTGATCTACACAGGCTGAGGATACCCTATTGTATCTAATAGCAGTCATCCATTGTGGGAATGTAAAGATTGTCTGTAGTTCAGCCTCCCATTTGAGCATATTCGGGGTTTTGGAGTTCTTTAATTGATGGTTACAGAATCTATAGCAGAGAGATATACCCCTTATGTTTGTCTTGCCCCTGGACATGAAGAATTCCCATAGGACTAGTGGGACTTCCGTGGTATCATGAGGATTCATTTTATTATAACTCCGAATTTGCTGTAGCATAAGGGTGTCAAGTGCCGAAGGTTGAGTAATATCTACAGTGTGAAAATGCACGCCCTTTTGTTTCCAGTGATGTGTTGAGAAGTTATGAATAAGGAATGTGTAGGTCGTGAGAGGCTTTTCTAGTTTGTGAGTAGTCTCCCCCGGGAATTTCATTTTGGTGAGTAGGGACCACGCAGCAATTGAGGCCCTAATTGTAGGGTAATCAGGTATTAGGGGTTTGTGATGTATGGTGGATGCCATCAGGAGTGCAATCAGATCATGAGTTGGTGTAACCTCCCTTTCTATTTGATTCCATAAATTATCTTCCTGACTAGAGAACCAAAATTTCAGCTGGTCCAATAAAGAGGCAGTATAGTAGGCATACGCGTTCGGTAAGCTTCCTCCCCCCACCTTTTTGTGTAAGTAAAGAATTTTCATCGCTATTCTAGGTTTTTTATTCTCCCATATGTAGGCATTCAGAAGCTTTGCGAGATCCGAGAAAAATTTGTGGGGTATAGGGATTGGGATGGTTCTGAAAAGGTATAGAATCTTGGGGAATATTTGCATCTGATAAGCCGCAATCCGCCCCATCCATGACAGTTGGAATTTGGACATCTGTAAAAAGTCTTTCTTGGTCTGCTCTAGGAGGGGTAAAAAATTTTCAGAGTATAGTTTGGATGTAGGGTGGGTGAGTTGGATACCTAAGTAGGTGATAGAGGGGGCATCCCAGGTGCAAGGGAATAGTAGTTCTAGTTTGGCGACCATATTGTGGGGTAAATGAAGTGGCAGGGCAAAACATTTAGAGGTGTTAATTTTGTAATATGTTATCCTCCCAAATTCATTAATAACTTCCGTGGCTTTACTTAGTGAGATGTGTGGGTTGGTCATGGTAAGAATCACATCATCTGCAAACAGACCTATTTTGTGTTCCGTGTGACCAATTCGGAGGCCTGTGATCTCCCCAGTGGATCTAATGATTTCTGCAAGGGGTTCTATTGCTAGGGAAAAAACAATCGGAGACAGCGGACATCCCTGTCTCGTTCCATTTGTGAGGTTGAAGGAATCAGAAAGCATCCCTGACGTAAATACTCTGGCGGAGGGATTCGTGTATAAAGACATGACCGCTGAATGCAAGAATCCGCTTATGCCGAATTTATGTAGCGTGTGTGACAGGTATGACCAGTGAACTCTATCAAACGCCTTTTCCGCGTCTAAGGCTACAAATATGCTAGGCGTGCGATTGAGTTCCGCGTGTCTCAGGAGATTGATCATTTTCCTAGTGCCATCTGGGGCCTGTCTGCCCTTGACAAAGCCCACTTGTTCTAGCCCAATGAGTGTAGGGGTTACATTGAGTAGTCTGTTTGCTACTATCTTTGCATAGATCTTTAGATCCGAGTTCAGGAGTGAAATGGGCCTATAATTCTGGGGGTAGGCCGGATCCTTCCCGGGTTTTGGGATAGTCACTATAATTGCTTGGAGCATTTCCTTTGGGAATGCACAGGTGTGTGCCGCCGTATTGTATAGATCTACCAGTCGGGGGGCGAGCAAAGATGAGAATGTTTGGTAGTATTCGGCTGAGAACCCGTCGGCTCCCGGTGATTTGTGTTTGGGAAGTTTCTTAATTACGTCCTTGATTTCATCTTCTGTAAAGGGCGCATTAATTATGCCTAAGGTCCCCTTATCTATGGACGGGAGGTCAATCCTTTTAAGAAAGTCAGTAATCTCAGTTTCTGTGGGTTGATGGGTAGACTTATCCTGGTTCAGATTATATAAGACCTCGTAGAAGTCTTTAAACGCGTTTGCTATGTCTTTGGGGTTCTGATATGAAGTATTATTAGTGGGATGTTTAATTATAGATATTTTGGATTGTGCTTGTCTTTTCTTTAATTGGGATGCTAGTAACTTCCCCGCTCTATTGTTCTGGGAGTAGAAAGTTAGTTTAAGTCTCTTATAGTAAAGGTCGTAGTCTGATTTCAATACTAGTCTCAGTTCCTCCCTCCTGGAGTTCAATTGTTGTAATAAGGAGTGGTCCCCATTTTTTTTATGCTTACTTTCCAGGTCAGCTATTCGGTCATGGAGTTGCGATATATATCTGCTTTTTTTCCTTTTTTCCCTAGCTGCTATCTGGATCAAGGCGCCTCTCGTGAAGGCTTTGTGGGCGCACCAGATTGTCGCGGGGGAAGTGCCAGGGGTTTCATTGAATTCAAAGAATTCATTTAGCTTCCCTTGAATTTCCTCCCTAATTTTGGGCTGGGAGAGTAGATATGTGTTGTTACGCCAAAGTGGAGAGGCTGTAGTTTTGTTGGTGGAAGTTATATCAATGGTGATAGGGGCGTGGTCAGACCATGTGATGGTGTGAATATTTGCTTTGAGTACCTTTTGTAAAGTATATTTGTCCGTAAGGAAGAAGTCAATCCTAGAGTAACTCTTGTGGACCGGTGAGAAGTAGGTGTAGTCCCTCTCTGTGGAGCGGAGACAGCGCCAAGGATCATAGAGATCTTCCCCCAGGCAGAAATTACCTAGGGATGGCGCTCGTCTCCGCTCCCCAGAGGAGGAGTCAAGCATGTTATTCATAAGTACATTAAAATCTCCGCAAATGACTAGGTTACCTTTTTTCATTGCTTTTGCTTTTTGTATGGTTTTGCGTAAAAACCTAATCGGGCTTTTGTTTGGAGCATACAAGTTCACCAGTGTGTATACCTCATTGTTAATTTCGGTAATCAGGATGATATACCTACCATTACTATCATAGTGTTCATCTAGGAGGTTAAAAGATACAGAGTCCTTAATAGCGATCATTACTCCATTGTTTTTTTTTTGAGTTATTTGCCGTGAAGACATGTGGAAATTTCTTATGGGAGCATTTAGGTGTACTTTGGTCCAGGAAATGAGTCTCTTGTACACACAGTACATCACAGTTCTCGTCCAGGGCAGTTTTCCATAGGGTTCTCCTTTTATAGGGGCTGTTAAGTCCTCTAGCGTTGATAGATAGCAGTTTAAGTGTCATTTGTTTCATTCATGGTGCTTCGGTGACATCTAGTGGCGCAATATGAGAATTGGCTGTAGCTGAGCATTAATTTCTGAGCAGTGAGGAGCTGTAATTTGGTTTTCATTACAGAAGCCTGGAGTCTCAAAATTATACAGAGACAAGTAACCATTGCAACGTCAATGGTCTGAAAATCAAAACATATAACCGTTATCATCAACAGGATGGATTTGGAACAATCCCAAAAGCAGTATTGGGGTAAAAACATTCAGGTGATTACCTGTTCAGCCGAACATCCGGGGACCATCTGTTCAGCATTAGAAGGCGAAAGAGGCGCAGTAAGGTTAATTTGGAAAATAGGAAGTTCAGCACCATAGGACCATTATTAGTGTAGTACAGATGTGGTTATTTATCACGGTTGTTCCTGGCACTGCGGTTGTTGATAAGTTCCGATCTGGGTGAAGACTGGTCCATGGATTCAGGGAAACCTTCCTGGGGAAGGAGTCCCCACTTGCGGAGTAGTTCCAGACCTTTATCCAGGGAGGAAATGGAATACCATTCGTTGTTTTTCTCCAGAATGATTTTTGCAGGGAAGCCCCATCTATAGAGAATCTTATGATTTCTCAGCATTTTTGTAACCGGTATCAGATTATTTCTAGCCTTCATTGTGGCCTGTGATAGGTCAGCATACAGTGTGATTCCAGCATATGGGTCTGGGAGGATGTTGTTTTGCCTGGAAAACCTCATAAGCTGGTCTTTAATATGAAAGAAATGAATTCTGGCTATAACATCCCTAGGAATCTTCTCAGGGAGATGTTGTGGTTTGTGCAGCCTGTGTGCTCTGTCAATAATGACATCCGCTGTGGTGAGCGAGGGAATTGCCGTCTTCATTAGCTGCTGCAGAAATGAACTCAGTTCGGCAGGCTTAACTGTTTCAGGAATCCCTCTGAATTTCACATTGTTCCTGCGTGCGCGGTCCTCGAGATCTGAGACCTTCAGGCGTAGTGCTGTGAGTTCATCTTCTAGATCCACATGAGCATCCACCAATTCGTTGTGGGCTGCAGAGAAATCCCCCATTTTGTTTTCGACATGGGCTATTCTATCCCCCATTGCACTCAGCTCCCTGCGTGTGGAGTGAGCGATGTGAGCTATGTCTTGTTGTATGGCCCCTCTTAGCGTCAGGATCATATCCTTCATAATTGTATCGGTCATGGGCTGACCAGAGACAGGCATATCATCCAGCTTCTGGGCATATGAGGCAGCTTGCTCCATGTCGTCTCCCCCCCCTCCTTGTTCATTGCTATCATCCCCTGGGGCACTGACCCTCCGTTTCTGCTTGAGGGGGCTGTTGAATGGGGAAGAATAAGGGGGCTGAGTTAGTGTGTCATTAGGTAGCTCACCCTGCAAAGTGAATGTCGCGCTGTTCTCTCCCTCATGGCAGTGTGATGCATGCAGTCCCGCTGCGGCGCCATCTTGGGCCTTCCGGCCTGTCATGGAAGGATAGAAGTCCGTCAATTTTCTGGGCCCCTCTCTGTTCTTGCGTTTGGCCATGCTATCAGTGGGGTTCCTCCTGTCTTCCACCGCTCGGATGTGCTGTTTCTGAGCCTCAAAAGCCGCTAAAGGTTGCTTAAGGTCCCCTGATGCGTCGGAGCTCTCCTCTCACACCACCATCCGCTCCGGCCGCCGGCTCCGCCCACTATTTTTAGCCTTTTAAACTTATTGCGCCATGGGAATATACTTTGCAGTGAGTTCACAAACAGTCTTTTTGAAGAATTCCCATTTCTGTTCTGTGCCCATTGATGCCAATATTCCCTCCCAGTCTAAGTCCTGGAAAACAGCCCTCATCCTTGGAAAAATTTCTCTCTTGAAATTAAGTGTTTTTATCTTTCCTGTATGTATTTCTTGCTTACAGCTAACATCAAATGAAATCATGTTATGGTCACTGCTACCCAGGTGTTCCTTTATCTGAACATGGTTTGAGATTACCAGGACCAACAGAGCATCATTCCTAGTTGGGGCCTCAATAAACTGGACCATAAAATTGTCCTGCAATAGGTTTAGAAATTTTTGCCCTTTAACTGTCCCAGCAGTTCCATTACTCCAGTCAATTTCTGGGTAGTTAAAATCCCCCATAATTATCACCGTCCCAGCCCTTGCAGCCCTTTCCATCTGTGCAAGGAGCTGAGTCTCCACCTCCTCATTAACATTGGATGGTCTATAACAAACTCCAATGATTAACTTTGAACTATGCACATCTGTATGCAGTTCCACCCATAATGCTTCAGACTCATCCCACTCTCCATTAGGGATGAGCTTCGAGTTCGAGTCAAACTCATGTTCGACTCGAACATTGCCTGTTCGCCCGTTTGCCGAACAGCGAACAAATTGGGGTGTTCGCGGCAAATTCGAAAAATCTATGGGAGAAATCTAAAGTGCTAATTATAAAGGCTTATATGCAAGTTATTGTCCTAAAAAGTGTTTGGGGACCGGGGTCCTGCCCCAGGGGACATGTATCAATGCAAAAAGAAGTTTTAAAAACGGCCGTTTTTTCGGGAGCAGTGATTTTAATAATGCTTAAAATGAAAAAATAAAAGTGAAATATTCCTTTAAATTTCGTACCTGGGGGGTGTGTATGATATGCATGTGAAGTGGCGCATGTTTCCCGTGCTTAGAACTGTCCCTGCAAAAAATATCATTTTTGAAAGAAAAAAATGCATTTAAAACTGACTCGCGGCTATTAATGAATTGTCGGCTCCCGGCAATACATTCAAAAGTCATTGATAAAAAAAAAAAAAAAAGCGTGGGGGTTCCCCAGAATTCAATTACCAGGCCCTTCATTATTAAAATCACTGCTCCCGAAAAAACGGCCGTTTTTAAAACTTCTTTTTGCATTGATACATGTCCCCTGGGGCAGGACCCGGGTCCCCAAACACTTTTTAGGACAATAACTTGCATATTAGCCTTTATAATTAACACTTTAGATTTCGAACGTTCGAGTCCATTGTATTTAATAGGGTTCTAAAGTTTACACGAACATTTTGTCTGTTCGCAGGTTCTGGCGCGAACCGAACAGGGGGGTGTTTGGCTCATCCCTGCTCTCCATCCACCAGGTCCTCTTTCACACTCGTACGTGAGATAGATTACAAGCTTCCAATCGACCTCTTACAAACAAAAATTCATATGTTATCAGTTAAGGAACTGGCAGCTCATGGCATCACACACATATAAGACCTCTTTAATGGACTTCAGCCTAAATCTGAAGAACAAATACTGACGCAGTACCAACTGCCGAACAACATGCTATTCTCATGTATACGAATAACACATTTCCTCAAATCACATCCGATTCCAAATATAAAAATACCATCCAAAGTATGGCAATTTTACCCAACCCTCAAACACAACTTAAAAGGAATATCATTATTTTACAACCTCACCCACATCAAACTAGTATTTAAGAAAACCACAGCAATGGGGAAATGGGAGATAGACTTGGGCACCACTTTCTCAGACGAACAATGGCAACATACATTCAGAGAAACCCACAAAGCTTCTCACTGTGTTAAACTTCAGGAAGTGATGATCAAACTGGCAAATAGATGGCATTACACCCCATATAGAATAGCAAGCTACTTCCCAGAAACATCACCACAATGCTGGAGGAGCTGCGACCAAATAGGACACTTATTACACATGTTCTGGCAGTGCCCAAATATTAAAAGCCTATGGAACTGAATATTCCAGCTAATTTTCACTCTCATATTGATTTTAACTCCTCCCGACCCAGCACTAGCAATACTTCACTTAGGAATAGAGAAATTCCCACCCAATTTCCCACCCAATTTCAGACCAATAATCACCCATATTCTCCTAGAGACCCGAATAGTGATACTTTGCAATTGGAAAAATAATACCTCTATAAATCTCTCAGATGTGACAAAAGCAGTAAACCGAAATTACACTTTTGAGCGACTCATTGCAATCAACTCTATGCACTGTAAAATATTTGACAAAAGTTGGTCTGTATGGACAAAACGAGACAACAGTATGTGAAGCCTCTCTGGCTCGATAACTTTTCTGTTCTTTCGCTTCCTTCTATTGATTTTTTATTGATTTGTTATTGATAACCACTCAATGATCTAATACGGATGTAAACTGTGTTTATCGAACTGTCTTATTTGTTCGAAATGTTCTTATTGACTTGTTAATATCTGAAAAACTCAATAAAAACGTAATAAAAAAAAATAGTGCTCCGTGGTCATTGTGACCATTTAAAAACTTATAAAGAAGCGCTGGGTGATCAAAGAAGTAATTAATTTGAATTTTATTTGAAGTTTCAGCGATAAACAGAGGCCATTGCGTTTTAAGGGACTTGAGACTCCCCCTTCTAAAGGGCTGCTAGTAAAAAGTTGTGAAATAATACTATTGGAGGGTGCCTTTGGCACATGGATCTGGACAGTTAGAAGTCCTCAATTGCTGCCTCTGAACACACAGCCAGCGCTGAGGACTTCTAACTGTCCAGATCCATGTGCCAAAGGCACCCTCCAATAGGATCATTTCACAACTATTTTTACTAGCAGCCCTGATGAAGGGGGGGTCTCTAGTCCCGGGAACGTTTTGGCCTCTTTTAAAACTTCAAATAAAATGCAAATTAATTACTTCTTTGATCACCGGGTGCTCGTTTATCCTCATTTCTTCTACATTACATGCTGAGTCGACCATAAGGACGCACACTGAGGTAGCAGCCCAAGCCCATAACAGGGCTCATCACCACCTTTTTCAAAACTGGGCACGGACTTCTGGAAACAAATTCTTTCCCTCTGCCCACATCCTACCAATCTACAACACCGACTGATAGAGTCAGTCCAGCGCGATCTACACCCATTCTTCTCAACCATTTGAAAACTTTAGGCACAGTTGTTAAGTTGATCTTAAGACATCTCTACAGGTCTTTTACTGACATCCTATGTTCTTGCTGTGAACTTTGCAGCAAATTTCCTTTATCTTTATTTTAACATCAAGGCCTTTAGATATGCTTTTGTGGCACTTTTGTCTTCACATATCTTTACAATTCTTCATCCAAAATCCTCTCCAGTGTCCTTTGATCATGGCTTGAGTCACATGAACAGAACCTTCTTTAGTAGAATAGACTCTACCAGACATTTATTGATCTTTTTAATTGGGCAACACACCAATAAGCCACACCTCCAGCTTCCTAATCATTGGGGTAATGGAGTCTATATACTAAGAGGTTATTGATAGACATGTGCACACTGAAATATTTTGTTTCGGAATTTCGTTTTCGTTCGAAAAATAAATTTATTTAGTTACTCCCGAAATTCGTTTTTATTTATTTCGTTTTTCATTAGAAATTGCATTAGTCCGAAAGTCTGAATTAATTAAGGTCGAATCTGTCATTGAAGGCTTTTGTTGTCTGTTGAATGTTCTAAGAAGATTCGACGGAGCAGCGAAACTGTACGACGCCGCAATCGTACATTTCCGGTCGAATGTTCCGCCTACAAGCTATAGTAGAATTCTAATGGTGTATGACACTAGTAATAATTATATTTATTAATTATTATTACTAGTCAACCAACATTAGAATTTTTCTATAGCCTATGGGCAGGGTATTTAACTGGAAATGTACGATTGCGGCGTCGTACAGTTTATCTGCTCCATCAAATCTTCTTAGAACTTTCAACAGACACCATAAGCCTTCAATGACAGATTTGACGTTTGTATGTTTTTCGATGCTTTGTCGAATCTTTGTCGGTCACGTTGAATTGTCAAGTTAGTTCTAGCTATTTTACTGCTCCTCCTCTTTGGTTACAATCAGCCAATAACATTCATCATCATCATTATTTTTATTTTACTTCCCCCACCCAATTCCAGCAGCAATCTTTTCTCTCTATAATGTTGAATCTTTTCTCTCTATAATGTCGAATCTTTTCTCTCTATGTCGAATCTTTTCTCTCTATGTCGAATCTTTTCTCTCTATGTCGAATCTTTTTTCTCTATAATGTCGAATCTTTTCTCTCTATGTAGAATAATCTTGGACTAATAGAGTTAAGGTTAGGCACATTCGACCACAGGTTCGATGGACACAGATTGTTATTGTCAGCCTCATGTCGAATCTCCTATCTATATCGAACTGTTGTTGCAACGAAAACGAAAATTAAGCATTTGTTTATGTTAGATCTTTCGGTTTTCGGATTCTGCATTTTCGTTTTCGTTTGTTAAAATGAAAATGCTTTTGGACGAAAACGAATGCACATGTCTAGTTATTGATTGCTTCAACTAGCTGGCCACCAGTATATATGGCAATGTAAAATGCTGTGTGTGATATTTTGTTCCTAGATTTTTTTTTTTTTATTTGACCTCATTTTGGGAGTCACTCATACAGAAATCCAGGTAGCTCCTTGTTTTTTGTTTTTTAACCACTTCAACACCAGGCTTTTTTTACCACCTCAATATTGGGCCTATTCTGGCATTTCTCTCCTACATGTACAAATCATCATTCTTTTGCTAGAAAATTACTCAGAACCCCCAAACATTATATATGTTTTTTTAGCAGACACCCTAGGTAATAAAATGACGGTCATTGCAACTTTTTTTCTTGCACGGTATTTGCGCAATAATTTTTCAAACGCCTGTTTTTTTTTTTAAATGGTTTCATGAATTAAAAAATAACAAAACAGTAAAGTTAGCCCAATTTTTTTGTAAAATATGAAAGATGATGTTATGCCGAGTAAATATATACCTAACATGTCACGCTTTAAAATTGTGCACACTCATGGAATGGCGCCAAACTTCGGTACTTAAAAATCTCTATAGGCAACGCTTTTAAATTTTTTACAGGTTACCAGGTTAGAGTTACAGAGGAGGTCTAGATCTAGAATTGTTGCAAGCGCTCTAACGCATGCGGCGATACCTCACATATGTGGTTTGAACAGCGTTTAAATATGTGGGCGGGTCTTACGTGTGCGTTCGCTTCTGATCGCGAGCTATCAGGGACCAGGGCGTTTTAATTTTTTTTTTATATATATATATTTTTTTTTACTTTCTTTTTTTTAATTTTTACACTTTTTTACATTTTTTTTGATCACTTTTATTCCTATTACAAGGAATGTAAACATCCCTTGTAAAAGGAATTGTTAGTGACAGGTCCTCTTTATTGAGAGATGCGGGGTCAATAAGACCCCACATCTCTCCTCCAGGCTGGAAAGCATGAGATCGTGAAAAAAATTCCACCGATCTCATGCTTTCTAGCCGCAATGGTGGCTTTGTTTACATCTGAGGACCCGGGCGTGACGTCATCACATCGCGCCCGGGCCTCCAGATGGTCACCTGTCATCTCTATGGTTCACCTCCGGCACCGGACGATTCATTCTCCGGACCCCCGATGGCACGGGAGAGCCCGGAGATGCACCGGATGGCGGCAGGAGGGGGTGTCCCCTCCCGCCGCCTATAAGAACGATCAAGTGGCGGAACCGCCGCTATGATCATTCTTATGGTGCGCAGAATCGCCGGCAGAAGATAAGGATATCTGAATGATGCCTCTAGCTGCAGGCATCATTCAGATATCCCCCCACAAAGCCCAGGACGTCATATGACGTCCACCCAGGATGGGAGATCCCATCTGTGGACGTCATATTACTATGGGCGGGTAGGGAAGTGGTTAATGTGTATACAAATTTCTGATCGGAGAATTACTACTCTAAACTGTTTTTTTCTTTTTATAGTCAGATGAATTCAGAAGGTCTGGGAAGAATCTGTCCATGGATAATACTGGCGGTCATTCCACTCCAAAGTCTTTTATCTTCTTCTGTGCTCAGGAGTCGGGATCCTTCTATGAGTGGCTATGTCCCGGTCTGTGTGATGAGGAGGGGGGAGGTATTAGTAGTCAGTCACATTACGCTGGACTTGTTCTGTAATGTAGAAGATTTTTTGTAGTTCACATCCACACAACCAGCACTGACACCTTCATCTAATCACCATGGAATGGGTCAGGGCAGATGTTTCCCGTCTATGAACGGATGGGGGGAGGGGTTAGGTTTTGTCTGGAGATGGGCTTTAGGGTGAAAACTAGTATGTTTCTTGTATAAGTTCTGGATCAGCTTCCCCAGTGTAACTCACCTTGTCTCCTTTCCATGATATTCGCTCTGGTTCTAGTGTAAGTTGCGGACCCTCTGAAAGGGACCCATCAAAGTTACCAACAATAATACAATCAGCAATATTACTTTCATTAATACTTGTAATCCAATTTACAATTTCCAGTGGTCTGGGCAGTTGTCCTTTATCATTAAAAATCATGACGTTGCCATTCGGATCCTTGTACTGAACTTCTTTTACATAGCGGGACAGCTTAAAAAAAGACATAAATGATTATAGGTAACAAGGATATAGAATGTTTAGTAATTGTTTGATTATAGATTGTTTATCTTGTTATATCTCATTTAGAGAATGTCATCAGGATGAGATGACCTGTTTGCTGAGCATTTATAATACATTTTATTGGGACTATTTATAAACAATTTGCTTTGCGGATGCGAACGTTCCAGAGATAAATCAATAATTCTACCCCTTTACAATACACTGGCTCAGCCTCATCTTGGATATACAGTTCAGTTTTGGTCACCAATCCTCAGGAAAGATGTCGATGAATTAGAAAGAGTTCAGCAAAGGGCAACAAAATGAACAAGGAGGACAGAGGATCTCATCTATGAGGACTTATAGATTACAGTTATTCACTCTGGAGAAGAGGCACTTAAAGGGCAATTCCACTTTCATGAGAAAAAATTAGCAGATAAAAAAAAAATAATATAGTGTATACAATAGCTCAAGTCATATTGTAATTGAAGTTTATTAAAAAATACCTTTTCTTTCAATCTGCAGCTATGTAATGTTCTGTAAAATGCAATATGGCCACCTGGAGGCGTTCTTTACACAGATGTACAGATCGCCCCTCCCCCCCAGAAATGTAATTTCCTGCTTGTGTTATTGGCTCACTGATTTTCCCAGAAGTCAACTACAAATCAGTCAGATACAAATCAGATTTTGTGCATCCCCTGCAACAAAAATGTCCTTTTTGGTAAGATACTCCTAAAGTAAAATCACATCTAAAGGGATGCAGACTAGGGATGAGCCGAACACCCCCGGGTTTGGTTCGCACCAGAACCCGCGAACGGACCGAAAGTTCGCACGAACATTAGAACCCTATTAAATACAATGGATGCGAACGTTCGAAATCTAAAGTGCTATTTATAACGACTAATATGCATGTTATTGTCCTAAAAAAGGATTTAGGAACCCGGGTTCTGCACCAGGGGACATGTATCAATGCAAAAAGAAGTTTTAAAAACGGCCGTTTTTCGGGAGCAGTCATTTTAATGATGCATAAAGTGAAAAAAAAGTCAAATATTCCTTTAAATATCGTACCTGGGGGGTGTCTAAAGTATGCCTGTGAAGTGCCATGTGTTTCATGTGTTTAGAACTGTCCCTGCACAAAATGACATTTCTAAAGGAAAAAAAAAGCCATTTAAAACTGCTTGCGGCTTTAATGTAATGTCTGGTCCCGGTAATATGGATGAAAATCTTTAAGAAAAATGGCATAGCTACCCCATGACCCCCCCCCCTACCCCAGCCCATTACCAGCCCCTTTGGGTCTTGTATGGATATTAAGGGGAACCCTGCACACAAAATAAAAAAGGCCCTATATACTCTGAACAGCCGTATACAGGCGGTGCATACAAGCTAGGGATTGTAGGTTTGTTCTTATGTAGAATCTGTTTGTAATTTTGAACAGGTACATTGTTTAAGTGTAGCTCCAGCCAAAAAATCTATTTTCAAGCTTTTTGGAAAACATAGGGAAGGGTTATCACCCCTGTAACATTTGTTTTGCTGTCTGTGCCCCTGTTCAGAACATTTCACCTCACTTTCCGTCCCAATGACAAATGTTTTTGAAAAGTGGGGTTTTTATTGAAACAAGGATTGGTGATAAAGCATCAGTAGAGAGGAGACACCTTTTTCCCATATCAACTCTTACAGGAGAGAATTTCCCTTCCATGGGGTAGATTTCCTCTCACTTGCTATTGTCTCCTTCAGTTTGCAAGTAGGAGTCGTTTGTAAGTTGGATGTTTGAAAGTAGGGGCCTGCCCTATATACTCTGCTGAAATTTGCCCCTTACATGTTGGTGTTGCCACAACACTGTAAGCCCTCACAGTTACTCTTGGTGGGTGCATGAATGGGCTCTGCTGTGAATTATTAGATCAAGAATTGTAATTGCATGCCCCTGCTGAACAGGGGCTGACAAATTGGGCCTTTGGTGGTGGTGGTGGTGGTGTTGACACAACACTGTAAGGCCTCACAGTTACTCTTGATGGGCGCAGGAATGGGCCCTGCTGTGAATTATTAGATCAAGAATTGTAATTGCATGTCCCTGTTGAACAGGGGCTGAAAAATTGGGCCTTTGGTGGTGGTGGTGTTGACACAAAACTGTAAGGCTTCACAGTTACTCTTGATGGGCGCAGGAATGGGCCCTGCTGTGAATTATTAGATCAAGAATTGTAATTGCATGCCCCTGTTGAACAGGGGCTGAAAAATTGGGCCTTTGGTGGTGGTGGTGTTGACACAACACTGTAAGGCCTCACAGTTACTCTTGATGGGCGCATGAATGGGCCCTGCTGTGAATTATTAGATCAAGAATTGTAATTGCATGCCCCTGTTGAACAAGGGCTGAAAAATTGGGCCTTTGGTGGTGGTGGTGGTGGTGTTGACACAACACTGTAAGGCCTCACAGTTACTCTTGATGGGCACAGGAATGGGCCCTGCTGTGAATTATTAGATCAAGAATTGTAATTGCATGCCCCTGTTGAACAGGGACTGAAAAATTGGGCCTTTGGTGGTGGTGGTGTTGACACAACACTGTAAGGCTTCACAGTTACTCTTGATGGGCGCAGGAATGGGCCCTGCTGTGAATTATTAGATCAAGAATTGTAATTGCATGCCCCTGTTGAACAGGGGCTGAAAAATTGGGCCTTTGGTGGTGGTGGTGGTGGTGTTGACACAACACTGTAAGGCCTCACAGTTACTCTTGATGGGCGCATGAATGGGCCCTGCTGTGAATTATTAGATCAAGAATTGTAATTGCATGCCCCTGTTGAACAGGGGCTGAAAAATTGGGCCTTTGGTGGTGGTGGTGGTGGTGTTGACACAACACTGTAAGGCCTCACAGTTACTCTTGATGGGCGCAGGAATGGGCCCTGCTGTGAATTATTAGATCAAGAATTGTAATTACATGCCCCTGTTAAACAGGGGCTGAAAAATTGGGCCTTAGGCACTGGTGCTGGTGCCACGAGACTGCAAACTCTCCCAGATACTCTAGTTGGAGTGCAGGAATGAGCCCTGCTGCAAAGCATTGCATAAAAAATTGTAATTACATGCCCCTGTTAAACAGGGGCTGAAAAATTGGGCCTTAGGCACTGGTGCTGGTGCCACGACACTGCAACCTCTCCCAGATACTCTAGTTGGAGTGCAGGAATGAGCCCTGCTGCAAAGCATTGCATAAAAAAAATTGTAATTACATGCCCCTGTTAAACAGGGGCTGAAAAATTGGGCCTTAGGCACTGGTGCTGGTGCCACGACACTGCAACCTCTCCCAGATACTCTAGTTGGAGTGCAGGAATGAGCCCTGCTGCAAAGAATTGCATAAAAAATTGTAATTACACGCTGAAAAATTGGGCCTTAGGCACTGGTGGCGCCAACCAAAATGTTCTTCCAAGCTAACATCATCAATCGGATCATTGAGGAGGAGGAGGATAGCCAGTCAACATAACAGGACAGTCACTCAGCATCAGCATTAGTCTTGAAGGGATGTGACATTTGAAAATAAATGAGTCTGTTATATCAGCTTCAGGTGTGTGGTAGCTGGTGGTGATCCAAGACTGGTTCATCTTTATGAAAGTCAGTCGATCAACCGAGTTGGTGGACAGGCGCACCCTGTGATCCGTGACAAATCCTCCAGCAGCACTGAATGTGCATTCTGAAAGAACGCTGGATGCAGGACAGGCCAGTAGCTCAATTGCATACTGTGCAAGCTCTGGCCAGTGATCCATCCTCAAGACCCAGTAAGCCAGAGGATTTTCGGTGGGGAAGGTGTCCAAGTCTGACCTTGCCCCTAGGTATTCCTACACCATGTATATCAGACGCTGGCGATGGTTGCTGGAACCGATCATACCATGGGGCTGCGGACTAAAGAATTGTCTGAATGCATCGGTCAGATGGCCACCTTCCCCACCGCTCCTTCTTTGACTGACCAAAGCCTCAGCAACTCGTTGTCCAGGACCAGGAGTTTGTAACCACCAGTCTCTGGGAACGCATTGCACAGACCTTTCTGCAAGGCCTCCCGGAGTTGTCTCATCCTCTGCTCCCTCTGCGACGGTAACATAAGGTCCGCAACCTTACCCTTGTACCGTGGATCAAGGAGAGTGGCCAGCCAGTAATGGTCCCTCTCCTTGATCCGAAGAATACATGGATTCTTCTGCAGACTTTGCAGGATCAGGGAGGCCATGCAGCGTAGGTTGGCTGAGGCATTCAGTCCGGAGTCCTCTGGGTCACTAAGGACGACATGATCCGCAGCCACCTCCTCCCAGCCACGTACAAGTCCACGGGTTTCTTGGGACTGTAAATCATCCCTAAAATACTGCTGCTGATGATGCTGAGTGCCAGGCTATACCTCCATGCTGACACAATCCTCCTCCTCCTCCTCCTACTCTTCCTGTGCGATGGGTGGGACAGAAGGAACACTGTCTGGGTAAAGGGGGCCTTGAGAGGCAAGGAAGTCCTCCTCTTCCTGCCTCTGTTCTGCCTCAAGTGCCCTGTCCATTATTCCACGCAGCGTATGTTCCAACAGGTGGACAAGAGGTACAGTGTCACTGATGCATGCACTGTCACTGCTCACCATCCTCGTGGCCTCCTCAAATGGTGCCAGGACAGTGCATGCATCCCTGATCATGCCCCATTGGCTGGTGAAAAAAACCCGAGCTCCCCTGACCCTGTCCTGGTGCCGTAGTCGCACAGGTACTCATTGATGGCCCTCTGCTGCGTGTGCAGCCGCTGCAGCATGGCCAACGTTGAGTTCCACCTGGTGGGCATGTCACATATAAGGCGGTTCTTGGGCAGGTTCAACTCCTTTTGCAGCTCAGCCAGGCGAGCACTGGCATTATAAGATCTGCGGAAATGCACACTGATTTTCCTGGCCTGCCTCAGGACATCCTGTAAGCCCGGGTACCTGCCCAAGAACCGCTGCACCACCAGGTTAAGGACGTGAGCCACACAGGGCACATGGGTCAGTTGTCCCTGTCGGAGGGCGGAGAGGAGGTTGGTGCCATTGTCGCAAACCCCCATTCCTGGCTTAAGCTGGTGTGGCGTCAACCACCTCTCGGCCTGCCCCTGCAGAGCAGACAGAACCTCTGCCCCAGTGTGGTTTCTGTCCCCCAAACACACCAGCGCAAGCACGGCATGGCATCTTTTTGCCTGCGTACTTCCGTAGCCCCTTGAACGCCTACGGAGCACCGCTGGTTCCGAGGACAAAGCACAGGAAGAGACCATGGAGGAAGAAGAAGAGGAGGGGGTGGAGGAGAGAGGAGTGTCACAACCAGTAGTCGCATTTTGGAGGCGTGGCGGCAGAACAACCTCCAACACTACTGCACCTTGTCCTGCATCCTTCCCAGCTGCCAAAAGAGTGACCCAATTGGCCGTGAAAGAAAGGTAACGTCCCTGTTCATGCCTGCTGGACCATGAGTCAGCGGTAATATGCACCTTACCGCTGACCGTCCTGTCCAGCGAGGCATGGACATTGCCTTCCACATGCCGGTAGAGAGCCGGAATCGCTTTAGTGAGAAAAAGTGGCGTTTGGGAACCTGCCACTAAGGAACCGCACATTGCACAAACTCACGGAAGGGGGCCAAGTCTACCAACTGAAAAGGCAGCAGTTGAAGCGCTAGCAATTTAGCCAAGCTAGCATTCAACCGCTGGGCATGTGGATGGCTGGGAGTGAACTTCTTTTGACGGACCAGCAGCTGGGGCAGGGAAATTTGCCTGCTAGAATCGGACGTCGGTGTACTGCTAGCAGAGTGCCCGCAAGTACTTGGCTGTGACACACCTAATTCTACACCTTTATTCCTCTCAGTGCAGGTTTCAGAGAGGACTGAAGGTATACTGGGGTTGGAGATCCCAGCTGATGCGGTGCAAGGAGAGGTCCGCTTTGTTCTTTGGTGTGGGTCTTTAAGGTAGGCTTGCCAACGAGCTGCATGGCAGGTCAACATATGTCTGGTCAAGCATGTGGTGCCCAAGCGGCTGATGTTTTGGCCACATGATATACGCTTGAGACATATGTTGCAAACAGCAGCTGTGCGATCTGATGGACTCGACTCAAAAAAGGCCCACACCAAAGAACTTTTTGAATAACGGGCAGAGGCAGCGCCCTGCACAGGCGGAGCTCTGCGGTGTGATTCCGTCGGTGTGCTGCCCTTACGCTGCCCCCCCAAGGGCATTCTGCCTCGTTGGAGATGTGCCTCCTCCTCTCTCCTATTAGGCACCCACGTGGAGTCAGTGACCTCATCATCCCCTCCCTCATCACTGGAGCCAATCTGGCAGTATGCTGCAGCTGCTGGAACATGACTGCCAGATTTGTGTCCTTCTTGAGCATCCCCTCTCTCTGCTCTCACGCTACTGCCTTCCTCTAGCTGGGTATCATCATCAGACCCTTCGAAACGCTGGGCATCCTCCTGGAGCATGTACCCAACACTGTGCTCAAACAGTTCGGGGGACTCCTCAGGAGGACATGGTGGGTATAAGGAAGGAGTGACTGATGATGACATTGATACCAGGGATGAGGACGCTTTGGTAGCTGCTTTGCCAGTACCCTGAGCCTGGGTGAGAGAGGATGAGGAGGATGAGGGGGGCTTGGTCATCCACTCTACCAAGTCTTCGGCATGATGCGGCTCAACACGTCCAGCTGCCGAAAAGAAGGACAAGCGTGTCCCGTGGCCACATGCTGATGGCGATGCACCGCGTCAATGACCAGCACTGTTGTCTCTAGGCACTGAGCCTGCTTGCCCTCTTTTATTGGCTCCTGACTGTCTGCCTCTCCTTGTTTGCCTTCCAGACATTCTAATGGCCTGCAGGGAGATGGGAAAACCAGCAATAAGGCCTAGCTTCAGGAGTATATTTTGCAGGAATGACACTACGCCTGCTGTAAGTGCTGCAAATGCCTGTTGGTGTAACACACTAGGAAAACACAGCAATACGGCCTAGCTTCAGGAGTATATTTTGCAGGAATGACACTATGCCTGCTGTAAGTGCTGCAAATGCCTGTTGGTGTAACACACTAGGAAAACACAGCAATACTGGCTAGTTTCAGGAGTATATTTTGCAGGAATGACACTACGCCTGCTGTAAGTGCTGCAAATGCTGCAAATGCCTTTTGGTGTAACACACTAGGAAAACACAGCAATACGGCCTAGCTTCAGGAGTATATTTTGCAGGAATGACACTACGCCTGCTGTAAGCGCTGCAAATGCCTGTTGGTGTAACACACTAGGAAAACACAGCAATACGGCCTAGCTTCAGGAGTATATTTTGCAGGAATGACACTACGCCTGCTGTAAGTGCTGCAAATGCCTGTTGGTGTAACACACTAGGAAAACACAGCAATACGGCCTAGCTTCAGGAGTATATTTTGCAGGAATGACACTACGCCTGCTGTAGGTGCTGCAAATGCTGCAAATGCCTGTTGGTGTAACACACTAGGAAAACACAGCAATACTGGCTAGTTTCAGGAGTATATTTTACAGGAATGACACTACGCCTGCTGTAAGTGCTGCAAATGCTGAAAATGCCTGTTGGTGTAACACACTAGGAAAACACAGCAATACGGCCTAGCTTCAGGAGTATATTTTGCAGGAATGACACTACGCCTGCTGTAAGTGCTGCAAATGCCTGTTGGTGTAACACGCTAGGAAAACACAGCAATACGGGCTAGTTTCAGGAGTATATTTTGCAGGAATGACACTACGCCTGCTGTAAGTGCTGCAAATGCCTGTTGGTGTAACACACTAGGAAAACACAGCAATACGGGATAGTTTCAGGAGTATATTTTGCAGGAATGACACTACGCCTGCTGTAAGTGCTACAAATGCTGCAAATGCCTGTTGGTGTAACACACTAGGAAAACACAGCAATACTGGCTAGTTTCAGGAGTATATTTTGCAGGAATGACACTACGCCTGCTGTAAGTGCTGCAAATGCCTGTTGGTGTAACACACTAGGAAAACACAGCAATACTGGCTAGTTTCAGGAGTATATTTTGCAGGAATGACACTACGCCTGCTGTAAGTGCTGCAAATGCTGAAAATGCCTGTTGGTGTAACACACTAGGAAAACACAGCAATACGGCCTAGCTTCAGGAGTATATTTTGCAGGAATGACACTACGCCTGCTGTAAGTGCTGCAAATGCTGCAAATGCCTTTTGGTGTAACACACTAGGAAAACACAGCAATACGGCCTAGCTTCAGGAGTATATTTTGCAGGAATGACACTACGCCTGCTGTAAGCGCTGCAAATGCCTGTTGGTGTAACACACTAGGAAAACACAGCAATACGGCCTAGCTTCAGGAGTATATTTTGCAGGAATGACACTACGCCTGCTGTAAGTGCTGCAAATGCCTGTTGGTGTAACACACTAGGAAAACACAGCAATACGGCCTAGCTTCAGGAGTATATTTTGCAGGAATGACACTACGCCTGCTGTAGGTGCTGCAAATGCTGCAAATGCCTGTTGGTGTAACACACTAGGAAAACACAGCAATACTGGCTAGTTTCAGGAGTATATTTTACAGGAATGACACTACGCCTGCTGTAAGTGCTGCAAATGCTGAAAATGCCTGTTGGTGTAACACACTAGGAAAACACAGCAATACGGGCTAGTTTCAGGAGTATATTTTGCAGGAATGACACTACGCCTGCTGTAAGTGCTGCAAATGCCTGTTGGTGTAACACACTAGGAAAACACAGCAATACGGGCTAGTTTCAGGAGTATATTTTGCAGGAATGACACTACGCCTGCTGTAAGTGCTACAAATGCTGCAAATGCCTGTTGGTGTAACACACTAGGAAAACACAGCAATACTGGCTAGTTTCAGGAGTATATTTTTCAGGAATGACACTACGCCTGCTGTAAGTGCTGCAAATGCCTGTTGGTGTAACACACTAGGAAAACACAGCAATACTGGCTAGTTTCAGGAGTATATTTTGCAGGAATGACACTACGCCTGCTGTAAGTGCTGCAAATGCCTGTTGGTGTAACACACTAGGAAAACACAGCAATACGGGCTAGTTTCAGGAGTATATTTTGCAGGAATGATACTACGCCTGCTGTAAGTGCTGCAAATGCTGCAAATGCCTGTTGGTGTAACACACTAGGAAAACACAGCAATACGGCCTAGCTTCAGGAGTATATTTTGCAGGAATGACACTATGCCTGCTGTAAGTGCTGCAAATGCCTGTTGGTGTAACACACTAGGAAAACACAGCAATACGGCCTAGCTTCAGGAGTATATTTTGCAGGAATGACACTACGCCTGCTGTAGGTGCTGCAAATGCTGCAAATGCCTGTTGGTGTAACACACTAGGAAAACACAGCAATACTGGCTAGTTTCAGGAGTATATTTTACAGGAATGACACTACGCCTGCTGTAAGTGCTGCAAATGCTGAAAATGCCTGTTGGTGTAACACACTAGGAAAACACAGCAATACGGCCTAGCTTCAGGAGTATATTTTGCAGGAATGACACTACGCCTGCTGTAAGTGCTGCAAATGCCTGTTGGTGTAACACGCTAGGAAAACACAGCAATACGGGCTAGTTTCAGGAGTATATTTTGCAGGAATGACACTACGCCTGCTGTAAGTGCTGCAAATGCCTGTTGGTGTAACACACTAGGAAAACACAGCAATACGGGCTAGTTTCAGGAGTATATTTTGCAGGAATGACACTACGCCTGCTGTAAGTGCTACAAATGCTGCAAATGCCTGTTGGTGTAACACACTAGGAAAACACAGCAATACTGGCTAGTTTCAGGAGTATATTTTGCAGGAATGACACTACGCCTGCTGTAAGTGCTGCAAATGCCTGTTGGTGTAACACACTAGGAAAACACAGCAATGCTGGCTAGTTTCAGGAGAATATTTTGCAGGAATGACACTACGCCTGCTGTAAGTGCTGCAAATGCTGCAAATGCCTGTTGGTGTAACACACTAGGAAAACACAGCAATACGGCCTAGCTTCAGGAGTATATTTTGCAGGAATGACACTATGCCTGCTGTAAGTGCTGCAAATGCCTGTTGGTGTAACACACTAGGAAAACACAGCAATACGGCCTAGCTTCAGGAGTATATTTTTCAGGAATGACACTACGCCTGCTGTAAGTGCTGCAAATGCCTGTTGGTGTAACACACTAGGAAAACACAGCAATACTGGCTAGTTTCAGGAGTATATTTTGCAGGAATGACACTACGCCTGCTGTAAGTGCTACAAATGCCTGTTGGTGTAACACACTAGGAAAACACAGCAATACGGCCTAGCTTCAGGAGTATATTTTGCAGGAATGACACTATGCCTGCTGTAAGTGCTGCAAATGCCTGTTGGTGTAACACACTAGGAAAACACAGCAATACGGCCTAGCTTCAGGAGTATATTTTGCAGGAATGACACTACGCCTGCTGTAAGTGCTGCAAATGCCTGTTGGTGTAACACACTAGGAAAACACAGCAATACGGGCTAGTTTCAGGAGAATATTTTGCAGGAATGACACTACACCTGCTGTAAGTGCTGCAAATGCTGCAAATGCCTGTTGGTGTAACACACTAGGAAAACTCAGCAATACTGGCTAGTTTCAGGAGTATATTTTTGCAAGAATGACACTACGCCTGCTGTAAGTGCTGCAAATGCCTGTTGGTGTAACACACTATGAAAACACAGCAATACTGGCTAGTTTCAGGAGTATATTTTGCAGGAATGACACTACGCCTGCTGTAAGTGCTGCAAATGCTGCAAATGCCTGTTGGTGTAACACACTAGGAAAACACAGCAATACGGCCTAGCTTCAGGAGTATATTTTGCAGGAATGACACTACGCCTGCTGTAAGTGCTGCAAATGCCTGTTGGTGTAACACACTAGGAAAACACAGCAATACGGCCTAGCTTCAGGAGTGTATTTTGCAGGAATGACACTACGCCTGCTGTAAGTGCTGCAAATGCCTGTTGGTGTAACACACTAGGAAAACACAGCAATACTGGCTAGTTTCAGGAGTATATTTTGCAGGAATGACACTACGCCTGCTGTAAGTGCTGCAAATGCTGCAAATGCCTGTTGGTGTAACACACTAGAAAAACACAGCAATACGGCCTAGCTTCAGGAGTATATTTTGCAGGAATGACACTACGCCTGCTGTAAGGGCTGCAAATGCCTGTTGGTGTAACACACTAGGAAAACACAGCAATACGGCCTAGCTTCAGGAGTATATTTTGCCAGAATGACACTACGACTGCTGTAAGTGCTGCAAATGCCTGTTGGTGTAACACACTAGGAAAACACAGCAATACGGGCTAGTTTCAGGAGTATATTTTGCAGGAATGACACTATGCCTGCTGTAAGTGCTGCAAATGCTGCAAATGCCTGTTGGTGTAACACACTAGGAAAACACAGCAATACGGCCTAGCTTCAGGAGTATATTTTGCAGGAATGACACTATGCCTGCTGTAAGTGCTGCAAATGCCTGTTGGTGTAACACACTAGGAAAACACAGCAATACAGCCTAGCTTCAGGAGTATATTTTGCAGGAATGACACTACGCCTGCTGTAAGTGCTGCAAATGCCTGTTGGTGTAACACACCAGGAAAACACAGCAATATGGGCTAGCTTCAGGTGTATAATGTGCAGGAGGCTTAGCAACAATGACACTGACACTGTCCCCTGCCTATCCTTCTCTCTCCCTGCACACAATCTTTAGCAAAGAATATGACACTGACACTCTCCCTGCCTATCCTTCTCTCTCCCTACACACAAGGTTTAGCAAAGAATATGACACTGACACTCTCCCTGCCTATCCTTCTCTCTCCCTACACACAAGGTTTAGCAAAGAATATGACACTCTCCCTACCTATCCTTCTCTCTCCCTACACACAAGTTTTAGCAAAGAATATGACACTGACACTCTCCCTGCCTATCCTTCTCTCTCCCTACACAGAAAGTTTAGCAAAGAATATGACACTGACACTCTCCCTGCCTATCCTTCTCTGTCCCTACATACAAGGTTTAGCAAAGAATAGATATGACACTGTCCCTGCCTATCCTTCTCTTTACCTGCGCCGGAACACACTACACGAGGCCGCCGCGCTGGCAGCCTTTTATAGTGTGAGGCGTGTACTAAACCCCCTCAGCTATAATTGGCCACAATTATCCTGCCTGTGGCCAATCATTGCTCTCCTCGCTGCCGGTGCTGTGATTGGCCAAGCATGCGGGGTCACAGTGCATGCTTGGCCAATCACAGCGCCGGGATTGCACTGCGATGGCGCAGTGTATTGTGGGCCGTTCGCGTCACTCGAATATGGCGCGAACGGCCCAAATAGTTCGATGTTCGCCGAACGATCAAACAGCCAATGTTCGAGTCGAACGTATGTTCGACTCGAACACTGAGCTCATCAATAATGCAGACCCTGACACTTTCAACATTAGATCCCTTCAGGTGCAACAGCTGATTGATAATTATGTAGAGCACCCCCTAAGGAGCCGCAAGTGTAAAGGGATCCCCCACCCTGCACAGCCAGGCACACCACATCTTCACAGCACAGTTGAGTCAGAAGAACAGTTCAATGCTTTGTTTTATGTTTTATTAAGGGTAATAAACAAGGATAGGGATAGGGATATTATGGGATGCTTAAAAGATGGATCTCAAACTACTGCTAATTTTTGGGCATAAACAGAAACCAATGTGTCTAAGTAAGACCTCCATAACTAAATGCATCATAACAAAAATAAAAGGGAAAGCAAAGATGGGGAAAGGGGAAAGTAGTCAATTGGAGGACCAGACCATGGTATTCATATGCCATACAAAGTTTAATAGTAAAAAATATATATAATAGTGAAAATAAACCCTCTTGGTACTATAACATTGATAAAAATATATTAAAGGGACAACGTTGTCACTATAAAATATTGGACACACAGGACATTTCTGCAGAAAAGGAAAATAACCGCATAAAACCTGGAGCTCGTATTTTTCCTTTGTACCACAGCCACAATGGTCTATGGGTGCATATATCCAGAGCGGATATATACACTGATCCCTTCCGGGTAAATTGTATGCTTCATGTGTCATAGATTTCCACCTAACTTGACCAAATAATGGACTATAGGTCCATGGCTCCTGGGTAACTAAGGGAATTTAACACCATTGATGATTCCTTATGCACAAGGCTGTGATGCAATTAGCATGCAATAATACAAAAGTCAGTTCAAGAGAGATCCTTAGATATTCTCACAGAGAGCACAGCTACTATATTGCACTAAGGGTGTGGATCCAATCAAGTAAAACCTTTCTTATGGAACCGTCAATTAGAGATAGTTTCCTCCTAGAGTGTGTCTCAAACTGACACAAAAGCATACATAGTAGAATAGATTTGTGTCTGTGTCCCAGACTAACAGAAGTCCAGATAGCTCAAGAGAATCTATTAAGCTTTATGTAGCCAAGTCCAAGTGTGTCAGATTGCTAGCATAGCCATTGGCTTAGATTATAGCCTGTATTGGAGGCTATGTAGAGACAGTGCAAGTTCACATCAGGGACGCATCAGTGTGGATGGATCAAAAGAACAATCAATAAACAATAGGGATGAGCTCCGGCGTGTTTGCATTGAACACGTGCAGAGCCCGCCAGGAAGTCGGCACCGCGCTGTGCTAATCACAGCCAGGGAGACATTTCCCGATCTCTGCCTGTCATTAGCACAGCGCGGTGCCGACATCCTGGCGGGCTCTGCACGTGTTCAATGCGAACACGCCGGAGCTTATCCCTAATAAACAACAGGAGAAACCCCTGTACATGCCGCCTCCAGGTGTCCAGTTAGGGTGATCCACAGAATTAAGTACGGGTCAGTAGGGATGAGCCGAACACCCCCCGGGTTCGTTTCGCACCAGAACCTGCGAACGGACCCAAAGTTCCCGCAAACTTTAGAACCCTATTAAATACAATGGACGCGAACGTTCAAAATCTAAAGTGCTAATTATAACGGCTAATATGCATGTTATTGTCCTAAAAATGGTTTGGGGACCCGGGTTCTGCCCCAGGGAATATGTATCAATGCAAAACAAAGTTTTAAAAACGGCCGTTTTTCGGGAGCAGTCATTTTAATGATGCATAAAGTGAAAAAAAAAGTGAAATATTCCTTTAAACATCGTACCTGGGGGGTGTCTAAAGTATGCCTGTGAAGTGGCATGTGTTTCCCGTGTTTAGAACTGTCCCTGCACAAAATGACATTTCTAAAGGAAAAAAAGCCATTTAAAACTGCTTGCGGCTTTAATCTGATGTCTGGTCCCGGTAATATGGATGAAAATCTTTGAGAAAAATGGCATGGCTACCCCATCAGCCCCACCCCAGCCCATTACCAGCCCCTTTGGGTCTTGTATGGATATTAAGGGGAACCCCGCACACAAAATAAAAAAGGCCCTATATACTCTGAACAGCCGTATACAGGCGGTGCATACAAGACAGGGACTGTAGGTTTGTTCTTATGTAGAATCTGTTTGTAATTTTGAACAGGTACATTGTTTAAGTGTATCTCCAGCCAAAAAATCTATTTTTAAGCTTTTTGGAAAACATAGGGAAGGGTTATCACCCCTGTAACATTTGTTTTGCTGTCTGTGCCCCTGTTCAGAACATTTCACCTCACTTTCCGTCCCAATGACAACTGTTTTTGAAAAGTGGGGTTTTTATTGAAACAAGGATTGGTGATAAAGCATCAGTAGAGAGGAGACACCTTTTTCCCATAATAACTCTTACAGGAGAGAATTTCCCTTCCTAGGGGTAGATTTCCTCTCACTTCCTGTTGTCTCTTTCCGTTTGCAAGTAGGAGTCGTTTGTAAGTTGGATGTTTGAAAGTATGGGCCTGCCGTATATACTCTGCAGAAATTGACCCCTTAGGTGTTGGTGTTGGCACAACACTGTAAGCACTCACAGTTACTCTTGGTGGGCGCTGGAACGCCCTGCTGTCAACTATTATATCAGGAATTGTAATTACATGCCATTGTTGAACAGTGGTAGGAAAAATTGGGCCTTTGATGGTGGTGCAGGTGCCACAACACTGTAAGCCCTCACAGTTACTCTTGGTGGGTGTATGAATGGGCCCTGCTGTGAATTATTAGATCAATAATTGTAATTTCATACCCCTGTTGAACAGGGGCTGAAAAATTGGGCCTTTGGTGGTGGTGGTGGTGGTGGTGGTGGTGTTGTCACAACACTGTAAGCCCTCACATTTTCTCTTGGTGGGCGCATGAAGGGGCCCTGCTGTGAATTATTAGATCAATAATTGTAATTGCATGCCCCTGTTGAACAGGGGCTGAAAAATTGGGCCTTTGGTGGTGGTGGTGGTGGTGGTGGTGGTGTTGTCACAACACTGTAAGCCCTCACAGTTACTCTTGGTGGGCGCAGAAATGGGCCCTGCTGTGAATTATTAGATCAAGAATTTTAATTACATGCCCCTGTAGAACAGGGGCTGAAAAATTGGGCCTTAGCCACTGGTGCCACAACACTGCAACCCCTCACAGATACTGTACTTGGAGCACAGTAATGAGCCCTGTTGCAAAGTATTGCATCAAAAATTGTAATTACACGCCCCTGTTAAACAGGGGCAGAAAAATTGGGCCTTAGGCACTGGTGCTGGTGCCACGACACTGCAACCTCTCCCAGATACTCTAGTTGGAGTGCAGGAATGAGCCCTGCTGCAAAGCATTGCATAAAATTTTTTAATTACATGCCCCTGTTAAACAGGGGCTGAAAAATTGGGCCTTAGCCACTGGTGGCGGCACCCAGAAACAAAAATGTTTTTCCAAGATATCATCATGAATCGGATCATTGAGGAGGAGGAGGATAATCAGTCAACATAACAGGACAGTCACTCAGTCAGCATCAGCATCAGTCTTGAAGGGATGTGACATTTGAAAATAAATTATTCTGTTATATTAGCTTCAGGTGCTTGGTAGCTGGTGGTGATCCAAGACTGGTTCATCTTTATGAAGGTCATTCGATCAACCGAATCGGTGGACAGGCACACCCTGTGATCCGTGACAAATCCTCCAGCAGCGCTGAATGTGCCTTCCGAAAGAACGCTGGATGCAGGACAGGCCAGTAGCTCAATTGCATACTGTGCAAGCTCTGGCCAGTGATCCATCCTTAAGACCCAGTAAGCCAGAGGATTTTCGGTGGGAAAGGTGTCCAAATCTGACCTTGCCCCTAGGTATTCCTCCACCATGTATATCAGACGCTGGCGATGGTTGCTGGAACCGATCATACCTTGGGGCTGCGGACTAAAGAATTGTCTGAACGCATCGGTCAGACGGCCACCTTCCCCACCACTCCTTCTTTGACTGACCGAAGCCTCAGCAACTCGTTGTCCCAGACCAGGAGTTTGTAACCTCCCAGTCTCTGGGAACGCGTTGCACAGACCTTTCTGCAAGGCCTCCCGGAGTTGTCTCATCCTCTGCTCCCTCTGCGACGGTAAGATAAGGTCCGCAACCTTAGCCTTGTACCGTGGATCAAGGAGAGTGGCCAGCCAGTAATGGTCCCTCTCCTTGATCCGAAGAGTACGAGGATTCTTCCGCAGACTTTGCGTAGGTTAGCTGAGGCATTAGGTCCGGAGTCCTCTGGGTCACTAAGGACAATATGATCCGCAGCCACCTCCTCCCAGCCACGTACAAGTCCACGGGTTTCTTGGGACTGTAAATAATCCCTAAAAGACTGCTGCTGTTGATGCTGCTGAGTGCCAGGCTCCACCTCCATGCTGACACAATCCTCCTCCTTCTCCTCCTCCTCCTCGTCCTCTTCCTGTGCGATGGGTGGGACAGAAGGAACACTGTCTGGGTAAAGGGGGCCTTGAGAGGCAAGGAAGTCCTCCTCTTCCTGCCTCTGTTCTGCCTCAAGTGCCCTGTCCATTATTCCACGCAGCGTGTGCTCCAACAGGTGGACAAGAGGTACAGTGTCACTGATGCATGCACTGTCACTGCTCACCATCCTCGTGGCCTCCTCAAATGGTGCCAGGACAGTGCATGCATCCCTGATCATGCCCCACTGGCGTGGTGAAAAAAACCCGAGCTCCCCTGACCCTGTCCTGGTGCCGTAGTCGCACAGGTACTCATTGATGGCCCCCTGCTGCGTGTGCAGCCGCTGCAGCATGGCCAACGTTGAGTTCCACCTGGTGGGCATATCACATATAAGGCGGTTCTTGGGCAGGTTCAACTCCTTTTGCAGCTCAGCCAGGCGAGCACTGGCATTATAAGATCTGCGGAAATGCACACAGACTTTCCTGGGCTGCCTCAGGACATCCTGTAAGCCCGGGTACCTGCCCAAGAACTGCTGCACCACCAGGTTAAGGACGTGAGCCACACAGGGCACATGGGTCAGTTGTCCCTGTTGGAGGGCAGAGAGGAGGTTGGTGCCATTGTCACAAACCACCATTCCTGCCTGAAGCTGGCGTGGCATCAACCACCTCTTGGCCTGCCCCTGCAGAGCAGACAGAACCTCTGCCCCAGTGTGGCTCCTGTCCCCCAAACACACCAGCGCAAGCACGGCATGGCATCTTTTTGCCTGCGTACTTGCGTAGCCCCTTGAACGCCTACGGAGCACCGCTGGTTCCGAGGACAAAGCACAGGAAGAGGCCATGGAGAAAGAAGAAGAGGAGGGGGTGGAGGAGAGCGGTGTGTCACAACCAGTAGTAACATTTTGGAGGCGTGGCGGCGGAACCACCTCCAACACTACTGCACCTTGTCCTGCATCCTTCCCAGCTGCCAAAAGAGTGACCCAATGGGCCGTGAAAGAAAGGTAACGTCCCTGTTCATGCCTGCTTGACCATGAGTCAGCGGTAATATGCACCTTACGGCTGACCGCCCTGTCCAGCGAGGCATGGACATTGCCTTCCACATGCCGGTAGAGAGCCGGAATCGCCTTCCGTGAGAAAAAGTGGCGTTTGGGAACCTGCCACTGAGGAACCACACATTACACAAACTCATGGAAGGGGACCGAGTCTACCAACTGAAAAGGCAGCAGTTGAAGCGCTAGCAATTTAGCCAAGCTAGCATTTAACCGCTGGGCATGTGGATGGCTGGGAGTGAACTTCTTTCGACGGTCCAGCAGCTGGGGCAGGGAAATTTGCCTGCTAGAATCAGACGTCAGTGTACTGCTAGCAGAGTGCCCGCAAGTACTTGGCTGTGACACACCTAATTCTACACCTTCATTCCTCTCAATGCAGGTTTCAGAGAGGACTGAAGGTATAGTGGGGTTGGAGATCCCAGCTGATGCGGTGCAAGGAGAGGTCCGCTTTGTTCTTTGGTGTAGGTCTTTAAGGTAGGCTTGCCAACGAGGCGGAGCTCTGCGGTGTGATTCAGTCGGTGCGCTGCCCTTATGCTGGCCCCCCGAGGGCATCCTGCCTCGTTGGAGATGTGCCTCCTCCTCATCCTCCTCCTCCTCCTCCTCCTCTCTCCTATTAGGCACCCACGTGGAGTCAGTGACCTCATCATCCCCTCCCTCCTCATCACTGGAGCCAATCTGGCAGTATGCTGCAGCTGCTGGAACATGACTGCCAGATTAGTGTCCTTCTTGAGCATCCCCTCTCTCTGCTCTCACGCTACTGCCTTCCTCTAGCTGGGTATCATCATCAGACCCTTCAAAACGCTGGGAATCCTCCTGGAGCATGTACCCAACACTGTGCTCAAACAGTTCGGGGGACTCCTCAGGAGGGCATGGTGGGTCTAGGGAAGGAGTGACTGATGATGACATTGATACCAGGGAAGAGGACGCTTTGGCAGCTGCTTTGCCAGTACCCTGAGCCTGGGTGAGAGAGGATGAGGAGGATGAGGAGGGCTTGGTCATCCACTCTACCAAGTCTTCGGCAGGATGCGGCTCAACACGTCCAGCTGCCGAAAAGAAGGACAAGCGTGTCCCATGGCCAAGTGCTGATGACGATGCACCGAGTCCACAACCAGCACTGTTGTCTCTAGACACAGAGCCTGCTTGCCGTCTTTTATTGGCTCCTGACTGTCTGCCTCTCCTTGTTTGCCTTCCAGACATTCTAATGGCCTGCAGGGAGATGGGAAAACCAGCAAAAAGGGGTAGATTCAGGTGTATATTTTGCAGGAAGCACACAGCGCCCGCTGTAAGTGCTGCAGATGATTGCCTGTGTTACACAACAGGAAAAAACAGCAATAAGGGCTAGCTTCAGGTGTTTATTTTGCAGGAAGCACACTACGCCCGCTGTAAGTGCTGCAAATGCCTGTTAGTGTAACACAAAAGAAAAAAAGCTCGAGCAATAAGGGCTAGCTTCAGGTGTATAATGTGCAGGAGGCACACTACGCCCGCTGTAAGTGCTGCAAATGCCTGTTAGTGTAACACACCAGGAAAACACAGCAATACGGGCTAGCTTCAGGTGGATAATGTGCAGGAGGCACACTACACCCGCTGTAAGTGCTGCAAATGCCTGTTAGTGTAACACACCAGGAAAACACAGCAATACGGGCTAGCTTCAGGTGTATAATGTGCAGGAGGCACACTACGCCTGCTGTAAGTGCTGCAAATGCCTGTTAGTGTAACAAACTAGGAAAACACAGCAATAAGGCCTAGCTTCAGGAGTATATTTAGCAGGAAGCACACTACGCCCGCTGTAAGTGCTGCAAATGCCTGTTAGTGTGACACACCAGGAAAACACAGCAATACGGGCTAGCTTCAGGTGGATAATGTGCAGGAGGCACACTACGCCCTCTGTAAGTGCTGCAAATGCCTGTTAGTGTAACACAAAAGAAAAAAAAGCTTGAGCAATAAGGGTTAGCTTCAGGTGTATAATGTGTAGGAGGCACAGTACGCCCGCTGTAAGTGCTGCAAATGCCTGTTAGTGTAACACACCAGGAAAACATAGCAATACGGGCTAGCTTTAGGTGGATAATGTGCAGGAGGCACACTATGCCCGCTGTAAGTGCTGCAAATGCCTGTTAGTGTAACACACCAGGAAAACACAGCAATACGGGCAAGCTTCAGGTGGATAATGTGCAGAAGGCACACTACGCCTGCTGTAAGTGCTGCAAATGCCTGTTAGTGTAACACACCAGGAAAACACAGCAATACGGGCTAGCTTCAGGTGTATAATGTGCAGGAGGCACACTACGCCTGCTGTAAGTGCTGCAAATGCCTGTTAGTGTAACAAACGAGGAAAACACAGCAATAAGGCCTAGCTTCAGGAGTATATTTAGCAGGAAGCACACTATGCCTGCTGTAAGTGCTGCAAATGCCTGTTAGTGTAACACACCAGGAAAACACAGCAATACGGGCTAGCTTCAGGTGGATAATGTGCAGGAGGCACACTACGCCCGCTGTAAGTGCTGCAAATGCCTGTTAGTGTAACACACTAGGAAAACACAGCAATAAGGCCTAGCTTCAGGAGTATATTTAGCAGGAAGCACACTACGCCCGCTGTAAGTGCTGCAAATGCCTGTTAGTGTAACACACCAGGAAAACACTGCAATACAGGCTAGCTTCAGGTGTATAATGTGCAGGAGGCACACTACTCCCGCTGTAAGTGCTGCAAATGCCTGTTAGTGTAACACACTAGGAAAACACAGCAATAAGGCCTAGCTTTAGGAGTATATTTAGCAGGGGGGGCGTGGCGACCGGACTCCAAGATGGACGCTTAGCCCAGGAGCTCCGCTTGTCAGCCTGAGATAACATCAGCCTCCACAGCCCACCGGCGATCCTGCGAGCCCTGCGATCGGTCATCCGATCACTGACCTGCCGAGGAACAACCCGGTGATGCCCAGGAATCGTAAATCACCGCTGCAGCCCCAGAAACTAGACAGCTTCTTCGGAGCAGCAGCGAGGGGAATGCAGCAAAATGGCGGCGGCGACGGAGCGCGAGTCCCACAGCACGCCTCGCAGCCAGGAGCACTTACCACAGGCAACGGCCCGCCGTCCGTCGCCATCCGCTCGGCTACAGCACACAGCGCTTCCTCCTCCGGGACATCCAGCCCCTCAACGCGGAGCCCAGCCAAATCGAGGCCGAGGAGGGACTCCCCAGCTAGGCCGCAGCCGGATCTCAACATGGAGGTAAGCGGGCCGCAATCCACCAGCACTAGCCAGCGGCAACAGAGGGGGGACCCCATATCAGAATTCCCCACGGCAGATAGACCAGTATCCGACACCGTGCTGAAGGACATGCTCCTTTCACTGAGAACATCCCTGCAGTCAGATATATACAGTGGGATCACTGCATGCCAAAAAGAGGTACAGGCCATAGGACAGAGGGTCCATGTTGTGGAAGACAAAGTGGAAGAGCACACTTCTGCATTTAACATGATGGTGGATGCCATCAAGGCACAGGGGAGGAAATAGTTTGGCTCAAGGATAAGATGGCGGACCTCGAGGACAGATCAAGAAGGAATAACCTCAAACTGAGGGGTGTCCCTGAAAATGTTCCCCCCACACAGCTCCTTCAATACACCCAGACTCTGTTCTCCACGTTGCTGCCAGATGCAACAGCACAGGATCTTATCATTGATAGAATCCATAGGGTCCCTAAACCGTCGTTCCTCCCTGACGAGACTCCCAGGGATGTACTGATGAGGGTACACTTTTTTCACGTCAAAGATCGCATACTACAAGCGTCACGTACCCCAGGGAAAGTCCCGCCACAATACGCCAACATCAGGATGCTACCTGACCTGTCCAGACACACTCTTCAGCGCAGACGCAATCTACTCACTGTAACCAAAGCATTGAGGAATCACAACATACCGCATAAGTGGAAATATCCAGCCACTCTTATTATCACCTACAATGGGACCAGTGTCTCAGTGTCCAAAATAGAGGAAGGGCTGGCTGCTCTACGCCAATGGGGGATTCTCCCGGAACAAGTTCCTCAATCCCAATCCTCTGCAAGCCCACGGCCAATACAGAATGACTGGCAGGTAGTGTCACACAAGAAGGCTAGTAAGAAAAAAGCCGGTGAAGCAACATAATTACTTACACTCACCAATCTCGTTTATCTCAGGTGCACAGGTACCGCAGTGAGGTACCAACTGTACACCCTCCGTTCTGCACTTGCAGCTACGTCTGCTCGAGGATCAATTTATGGATCCATTTCTTATGCAAATCCAGTTATATCTATTTTTTTTTCTTATGTCTCCGTTGCTGTTTTCCTTTTTTCTCCCCAGTGTCCCTTTTGATATACACAGAAACGCTCAATGTATAATGACAGCGGTAAATGAAGAACATGTTAGACTACCCTCAGCATACCGAAAGGATGGACAAAGCCAACCAACTTTCTCCGAGACGAGTAAGTGCCTAACCAGTTTCCTCACACACGATACCAATCCAATAACACTATGACGATTAAGATCCTATCTATTAATGCCCGGGGCCTGACCACCCGGTAAAACGCTTCTCCATGTGGAAGGAAGCCGGCATTCAGAGAGCTGACATACTCTGTGTGCAGGAAACACATTTCCAAAGAGATGCTGCCCCGAAGTGTTCACATAAGGACTACCCTTTCATATATACGGCCTGTACGCCTGACAACAAGAAGGGAGGAGTCCTATTAGCCATCAAAAACTCCCTATCATTCCAACCGAAAACGACTGTTCTGGACGAGGGAGGCAGGTATATAATCCTTACGGGAGACATCAATTCCAAACCATACACGATTGTGTCAGTATATGCCCCTAACACTCACCAACTCCGCTTCTTGAGGACAATCCTTACCAAAGCCCAAAATTTGCAATATGGCAACCTCCTGATATGCGGCGATTTTAACATGACATCGGACCCGCTACTGGATACTACCTCTGGCAAACCCAGGACCCACCTGTCTCTGCAACCTTTGTTACACAAAGTGGAACTCTTTGATGTATGGAGATGTCTCCACGCCAACGAACGTGACTATACTTTTTTCTCGAACAGACACAGTTCATATTCTCGTATAGACATGTTCCTAACTGATAAATGGTTGCTGCAGAACGTTGAAAAAACTAGTATACACAATATTACATGGTCAGACCATGCTGCTATATCTTTATCTATTATAGAAAAGGGTGTCTCCCCTTCTATCCCCATCTGGCGTAGTAACAATAGGGTTCTTCAAGAACCAATCCTCCAAAAGTCTATAGCCCAACACCTAACGAATTACTTCGCAGAAAATGCTGATTCTGTAACTGATCCAAACATTCTGTGGAATGCACATAAAGCCTATATTCGAGGGGTATTAATCCAAATTGGCGCTAGGGAAAAAAGAAAACTAACGCACTCACTTAACTCAACTATTGCTGACATACAGATTCTAGAAACCATGCATAAGCAGTCACCGTCAGAACCCTTAACTAGTAAACTGTGCGCCAGCAGAGAAAAGCTTAGAGAACTTCTATCGCGCCAATTTGATAGGCACCTAAGACGCCTGAAACTCCTACACTATGCCAACGCGGACAGAGCAGGCAAATATTTAGCAAATAGACTCAAAGCCACTCGTTCCAAAACTAGAATACAATACCTGAAACACCCATCCACTTCACTAAAAATTATTCACCCCCAAGATATAGCCGATCAATTTGCTGACTACTATAGCTCGCTTTACAACCTCCAGAGAGACTCCAATACCCCTCAACCGACAACAGAAACAATACAAACGTTCTTGCACACGCTGAAACTCCCATCCCTTTCCCAAACACAACTGGAGGACCTAAACAGCCCAATCACGGCACTAGAAATAGAACACATAATTGACTCTTTACCAATCGGGAAATCCCCCGGCCCAGATGGCTTTTCCAATGAATATTTCAAAACATTTAAACAGATCCTTTCGCCCCACATGTCTAAAGTCTTCATTAAAGCCACAGAAACAGCGACACTTCCACAAGAATTGCTAAAAGCACACATAGTCACACTCCCTAAACCAGGGAAAGAACCCCACACACCAGCTAACTTCAGACCCATTTCACTCTTAAACACTGACACAAAAATATTTGCAAAATTACTGGCTAAAAGACTTACGCATATAATACCACTAATCATCAAAAAAGACCAGATGGGCTTTATAAAGGGGAGGCAGACCTCTGACGCTACCAGAAGAATCATCAAAGTAATACATCAGGCTGAAAGAACTCGAACGCCTTCTCTGCTGCTCTCTATCGATGCAGAGAAGGCGTTCGACAGGGTCCATTGGACCTACATGGAAATGGTTCTGGAAAAATTTGGGTTCAAAGGATCAATTTTAAAAGCTATTCTATCTCTATATTCATGTCCATCCGCCCAGGTGTACTCTGCAGGCCTACTGTCTAAATCATTTGACATATCAAATGGGACCAGACAGGGCTGTCCCCTGTCCCCAACTATTTTTAATCTTATGATAGAACCACTAGCTGAAGCAATCAGATCAACACCCTCGATCACGGGCTTCCAGCTTGGTTCCAATATGCATACCATTAATCTATTTGCGGATGATGTAATTCTAATTCTGACTAATCCTTTACAGTCCCTAAAAGAGGCGCACAAAATACTAACAACATTTGGGGATATATCCTACTATAAGGTCAACTTTACAAAATCTCTCATCCTAGACCTAGGAGTACAGTCTCAAATGAAACAGTCCCTTCAAAAACAATTACCATATACTTGGAGCGCGGGTAGTATCACGTACCTGGGTATCTCACTCACTAGTAAAATAGCTGCCCTCGCTAAAACTAACATGACTCCGCTGGTAACCAAACTGGAAGCCCAACTCAAGGCCATTTCGAGAACTGAAATCTCATGGATGGGTAGAATCTCCGCATATAAAATGTTCATCTTACCACAAATTTTGTATGTATTTCGCACTCTGCCTATTCATATCCCTATTCATTTCATCAATAGTCTCGCTAGAATAGGTTGGAAGTACATATGGAAGGGAAAAAGAGCTAGGTGTTCCAGGAACAACTTGACTTCACATAAACAAGCAGGAGGGGCGGGTTTCACGGACATTTATGACTACCTATGGGCGGTGCGCCTAGACCAAATTAAATTCTGGTTTCAACAATCCGACGCACCTCTTTGGGTTGACATAGAAACTTATTTATCCCCAACGAAAGATCTTACCCAATTACTCTTAGGAGACCGTTGGATTCCATGGAACATATCTCTTCTCCCGCCTACCATGCAGACATCACTGAGAGCATGGAGACTCCTTTTAGATAAGCGTTACACGGACGCACAAACCATGGACTTCGACCTTCCCCTGAATATATTGGAATCCAAGATCCCAATGTTGGACGTCACTGACATGATAGACAAAGGCATATATCACATATCGGACCTATATGAAGGCCCATGACTCAAACCCATAGAACAAATCATGACACAATATAAGATCTCCCCACAGGGCACTTACAAATGCCTCAGAATTACACACTTCTTGAGATGTCAGGCACCCTCATTAGCGACAATGCCGATTAAAATTTGGCAGTTCTATTCCAATGCAGTAATAGACAAGAAGGGTATCTCCTTTTTCTATAACCTACTGCAAGACAGACTGACATTCAAGAAGACAACAGCAATGCAGAAATGGGAGGTAGACATAGGCGATACATTCTCGGACAAACAATGGCACAGGGCCTTCATGGAAGTACACAAGTCTTCCCACTGTGTGAAGCACTGGGAACTGATGATCAAGATAACAAATAGATGGCACTATACTCCTTTCCGACTTGCCACGTTCTTTCCGGGAACATCCTCGCACTGCTGGAGGGACTGTGGGCACGTTGGTAACTTATTACATATGTTCTGGCACTGCCCCAGCATAAGAAGTCTATGGAACCAGGTTTTCCAGCAGATTTCCTCCATGACTGGAATACTGACACGACCCGATTCAGCTTTAGCATTACTGCACCTAAACATTGACAAATTCCCACGGACTGTTAGGCCAGTCGTGACACACATGCTTCTGGAAACTCGCCTGTTGATATTGCGCAATTGGAAATCTAATAAAACTACAAACATCTCTGAAGTCATAGCAGCAGTTCATAGAAATTATACGTTCGAACGCCTACTAGCGATCAATTCTCTAACATGTAAAAAATTTGATGATGACTGGGCTATCTGGCCCAAGTCCCTTGGTTAAATTGTACACTTACCACAACTGTGTATCACCTTTTGTGTATATCTCTTTATGTACCCCTTGTTTATATTCTATCCTCTATCTCTGTCTATTATATGTAAAAGAAAATCTTCAATAAAAAAACTATTGCTTTAAAAGGAGTATATTTAGCAAGAAGCACACTACGCCCGCTGTAAGTGCTGCAAATGCCTGTTAGTGTAACACACTAGGAAAACACAGCAATAAGGCCTAGCTTCAGGAGTATATTTAGCAGGAAGCACACTACGCCCGCTATAAGTGCTGCAAATGCCTGTTAGTGTAACACACCAGGAAAACACAGCAATACGGGCTAGCTTCAGGTGGATAATGTGCAGGAGGCACACTACGCCCGCTGTAAGTGCTGCAAATGCCGGTAGTGTAACACACCAGGAAAACACAGCAATACGGGCTAGCTTCAGGTGTATAATGTGCAGGAGGAACACTACGCCCGCTGTAAGTGCTGCAAATGCCGGTAGTGTAACACACCAGGAAAACACAGCAATACGGGCTAGCTTCAGGTGTATAATGTGCAGGAGGAACACTACGCCCGCTGTAAGTGCTGCAAATGCCTGTTAGTGTAACACACTAGGAAAACACAGCAATAAGGCCTAGCTTCAGGAGTATATTTAGCAGGAAGCACACTACGCCCGCTGTAAGTGCTGCAAATGCCTGTTAGTGTAACACACCAGGAAAACACAGCAATACGGGCCAGCTTGAGGTGTATAATGTGCAGGAGGCACACTACGCCCACTGTAAGTGCTGCAAATGACTGTTAGTGTAACACACCAGGAAAACACAGCAATACGGGCTAGCTTCAGGTGTATAATGTGCAGGAGGCACACTACGCCTGCTGTAAGTGCTGCAAATGCCTGTTAGTATAACACACCAGGAAAACACAGCAATACAGGCTAGCTTCAGGTGTATAATGTGCAGAAGGCACACTACGCCCGCTGTAAGTCCTGCAAATGCCTATTAGTGTAACACACCAGGAAAACACAGCAATACGGGCTAGCTTCAGGTGTATACTGTGCAGGAGGCTTAGCAACAATGACAATGACCCCTGCCTATCCTTCTCTCTCCCTGCACACAAGGTTTAGCAAAGAATATGACACTGACACTCTCCCTGCCTATCCTTCTCTCTCCCTACACACAAGGTTTAGCAAAGAATAGCACAATGACACTGTCCCTGCCTATCCTTCTCTTTCCCTGAGCCGGAACACACTACACAAGGCCGCCGCGCTGGCGGCCTTTTATAGTGTAGGGCGTGTGCTAAACCCCCTGAGCTATAATTGGCCACAGGCAACCTGCCTGTGGCCAGTTATGGCTCTCCTAGCTGCCGGCGCTGTGATTGGCCAAGCATGCGGGGTCACAGTGCATGCTTGGCCAATCACAGCGCCGGGATTGCACTGCGATGGCGAAGTGTATTGGGGGCCGTTCGCGTCACTCGAATTTGGCGCAAACGGCCCAAATCGTTCGATCTTCGTCGAACGATCGAACAGCTGATGTTTGAGTCGAACGTATGTTCGACTCGAACACCGAGCTCACCCCTACGGGTCAGTTTAGACGCACATCTCTGAACAGTTTGTTTGCTCTGGTGGATTGTCTTCCTGCTGCTGTTAGGACACTCCAGCATTCACAGGCACTTCCTGGTTTTCTTAGTGGGCAGTTCTCAGTACAAGGGACGGGTCAGTTTGGACATATGACCCCGGGAAGCTTGAAATCAAGTAAACTAGTCTCCTGTAGTTATCTAGATATTCCAACATCCATATAGTAAAGTGATGCGAAAAAGCGGAATCCCTCCCGCAGAACTTGCCAAGACCCACCCCATACTCAGCAGCCTTGCCTGTCGTCCACTCGCAGGGGAAAGAAACACATATTCTAACACAGTGTGTAATTTAGAATGAACAGGTTCATCCCTAAGGAAGAACCTCCTCGCTCTAACAGTGAGTGCAGTGTGAGATTAACAGTATCACAGTTGCACAGTACCGCCACCTGGTGGTGGCACTGTGATGAACCCACTGGTCCCTGGAGAACTTTTTTTCTTCTTGAACTGTGGCCCTAAGCTGACTACACCCCAAAGTCTCCGTCATCCCTACGGCGGGAAGAGAAGGGAGAACAACAACAGCAACAGCTCCCGCTCCTCCAAAGAGTAAGGTACCCCCCAACATAGGGCAAAGTTCCTGGCTTGAAAAAAAAAAAAGTTCAAACGCTCAAAAAAACCCCACAAGAGTCTGGTCTCTCACAAATAGCAGTGTGGATCTGGCGACACCAGCGGCCTCCAACGTCCGTCGAAAGTATCCACGTGGTACTCCACACTGTCCCCGTCCCCCCGGCAGATAAGCACCCTATCCACATGAATGTGCCAACCCAACATCCAGGCAGCCCCGCATTCTTCATACTGCAGAGTGGCTGCGGGTGAACACGAAAAGTACCCTCCAGCGTGGGGCACCCCGAGGCGTGCCCACACAAACTCCGAGCGCCACCAATCTCCACAGGCCCCAACCTCGAACAACAGTTCTTTGGGCAAGTACAAGTACTCCCACCCATACTCGCTGGCAACCTTCTGGTTGAAGAGTCTCTGGAGACGGGACAGCGGTGACATAGTGGCGCGGTCTCCTGCGCCAGGCAAAACAACAGCATCTGGGTGTCGAGGCACTTTAACTTCCTCCGGGCCTGTCACGGGGGCCCGCAGTGACACCCATCTCGTAGCGGCAGTAGTGGCGGAAGCAGGTGCTCCCGACGGTGGAAGGGCAGGCAAGGGGACAGATCCCTCCTCAGGCTCAGAGGCCACCACCCGGGGTGTACTTTCCCCAGTAGACATGGGTGGGTCCCTAGGCCTACGGAACAAGGACAAGGGCATCTTGTCCCATCCCTTCCTCTCAAATAACTTGTCAATTTCAGCGTCATCCCCCGCATCAGAGATGGACTCCAGGTCGGAGGTGTCA
Source organism: Rana muscosa (assembly GCA_029206835.1). Taxonomy (NCBI): domain Eukaryota; kingdom Metazoa; phylum Chordata; class Amphibia; order Anura; family Ranidae; genus Rana; species Rana muscosa. The sequence goes on along the minus strand of CM055116.1, from coordinate 30,345,648 downwards.
TACTCCTCCGCAGGGTTATAATTCTTGGGGACTGATGATTCACCCCCTCTGGCCAACTCACCAGCATGTGAATTCCCAGGGCTAGAGGCCTTTAACAAAGTCTCTCCCCCGGCTTGCCTCAGCTTGCAGCAGGACTCGGACGTCCGGGACTTTTCCCTTCAGAGACATCCGTACCGGGTAAGCGCTGGGGCGTTGCTCTGTCACGGCCACGGGAAGCTTTAACGAGACCAATCTTCCTCTTGGGCGGTGTGAGAAAATACTCCGTTGTAGCCGATGCAGCATCTTCTGGCCTCTCACTTGCCGAAGCGATCTTCTCTGTGACTTCCTTCGAAGTCCCTTAAGTGCGCGCAGGGGTGGCTGTACAAGCTTCGATTCCTCCCTCGAGAGTGGTGGCGCCCGTAAGGCAATTGAGGTGGAAGGCCCGAGGCCTCTCTGTAGGTTGCTAGACCTCAAAAAGAAACTCCTTACAGCTTTCGCATCGCCCGAATGGCTTCAGATGAACCACCAGTCCTGAGCAGCCGGGACAAATCACACCGAGGGCCTCCACGTCCTTGCGCACATAGAGGGCAAACCTTGCCCGGGACTTGAGCCAAATCCCCGTATCTGTAAGCGAAGCAGCGAATGATGTCATTTTCATGGTTGTTGAAGCTGGAACCCATGAGGCATGAGACGACATGCTGACCATTTGCTGCTCCATCGCGCACTGACTTTCCGCCCCAAAGTCTCCACGTGTAACACCATACATGGCCAGACTCCTCCCATCTCCTGCATCGTTCGCAGGCTTTTCTGAATAGACACGCCCACGAACTACACAGTCAGGGTTCTCCTCGTGGCGCACTTCCAAACATGGCCGACCTCCACGGAACTTCACTGGGGAATAAAAGTTCACCTTCTGGGGGGTTTTTCCACTCTGTGGCCGCGAACACATCCCGGACTCGAGCCCCCACGTGTAGCGCACCCACCCCAGACTTTATCTGCTGTTCTTCTCCTTGGCTCCTCCGCAGAAAAGAATGAGGCACACTGCACCACAAGCCCGTACCCTCCTGGATGGGAAGGTTGAGCGGTGTTAGTTTCTTGGGCCTGCTTGCAGCCAGTGTTTAAAACCTCTAGTGCTGACCTCGTCTCTACGGTAGTCAGAGACAAGTCCTTATTTCTCTCCAGTAAGCAACTGTCCACACCAACTGAAAGGTCCAACACGTATTTATTCTCTGTAGCACAATAAATAGTCCCTTTGAGAGCAGACTGGTTGGGACAAGACACAGGTCAGATAAGGTGGGAGGGAGGTCCAGACCCAAACTTGAATTTGGGTTTCCTCCTGTTCTGAATATCACGAACAGGCTTGGCGCACGGTCGCTGCCACCGACCATGAGGGGGTCCCTGCCAAAGACCAGATGAATAGGGCCTCTGCCACAGACCCGGTAGTTGGGTCTCTGCCACCGACCTGATTCACGATGGGTCTCTGCCACAGACCATGAGAACATGGACTACCTTCTAAAAGTAATGACCCCCTGTCAGGGAAAGGACATCCATCCGGAGAGTTACCAGAGGCCCCACCGTCACCAGCGATGCTGTACCGGGTCTTCAGGAAGGGTAACCTCCCTGGCTTCCTCGTCCTAGATTCGGGCACCCACTCCAGGGGGCACCCTAGGAGCCCTCGATCTCTTGCGGGACCCAGTCAAAGGTACTGGGCCCCGGGTCTCTTTCAAAGTACCTCACCCCAGACTGAAGGTGTCTGGGATGGAACAGCAGCCCCATCTCCGGGCCCAGGGCACCCAGAGACCACCATCACTCACCCCTAGGCCGAAGGTGCCTGGGCGTGGACCCCGAGCGGAAGATGTCTGCCCCCTCCACACCCCCTCCCAGCAGGCACAGCAGGTTCCCCCCCTCCGTACCACCGCCGCGAGAGGACACAAAAGACACAGCCCCCCAATGGGGGCCCAACCCCAGCCCACGGCAACAGCGCCACCCGTAGTCCGCAGGGACCCAGACACCAATGACATCCTCCACCGGCACAAATTGGCCCATGAACCTAACAACTATTACATCTGAGACCAGTTACCACCCAGACGCTTCCCCCAAATACAGCCACCAGTAAATGGACCTCTAAGCAAGCAGTGCATACAATTCAAATACATGTACCCAAAATGACAGCTATATATATATGCAAAAAAAAGAGTGAATAGGACTTAAACCTAAAATTCACATTAACATAACAATAAAGAAAATATTAATAAAAATGTAAAGGTTCAAGGTGAATGAAAAAACTGTAGTGGGTGTAGAAAGTCCACTACTAGCAGAAAAAAGTCCAATTCCAAAGTGTTAGGAAAGAGGGGGGTGAAGGAAAGATTGCGTTGAAAAGAAGTTGTGATTGAGGTGATAGATGTTTGTCCACCGACACCGCAGGTTAAACTTCTCCCCGTGATGAACACCAGAGGCAATGGGTAACCTTACTAGATGGGATGGACCTCCACTAGTGGCAAGGTCAACAGCGCCTGCAGATACAACCCTCTGTGGGGTCTTGAGTCGGTCACAGGACGTCGCAGCACCAAGGCTCGATCTCCTTCCTTGCCGCTGGTATCTCTCCTCCGTCAGGTGAAAAAGCGGGGTCTCCTTGTCAATGCAAGGGCCAAGTACTCCTCCAATCGGGATACAGCATATGAGGGAATCAAAGAAGAATCAAATAGTGTATTACCTCAAAAAACGCTTGTTCGTTTATTCCAAATTACAATAAAAAAAGTTACAAACATTTAAAAAAGCCAGCATAAAAAAACTCCTAGGCCCTTTGAGAACGTCACGTGTGACTAAACTGGTCAGGGCGGTGCTACGCACCGACGTCCCTACGCACCGATGTCACTACGCACTCACGTGACCTCGCAAGCACGGGTGTTCGCCTAGGAGTTTTTTTTAATGCCGGCTTTTTTAAATGTTTGTAACTTTTTTTATTGTAACTTGGAATAAACAAACAAGCGTTTTTTGAGGTAATACACTATTTGAGTCCTCTTTGATTCCCTCATACGCTGTATCCCGATTTGAGGAGTATTTGGCCCTTGTTCTGGGAAACACACGGCTCCCAGGACACAGCGGGGACCAGTGAAAGACGCGCAGCGCTGCTCGCGCATGTGCAGTAGGAAACCGGAAAGTGAAGCCGCGACGCTTCACTTCCTGATTCCCTCACCCATGATGGTGGTGGGGGCAGCAGAGAGATGAGCGATTGCTCGTCTTCTGCTGCTGACGTCGCTGGACTCCAGGACAGGTAAGTGTCAATTTATTAAAAGTCAGCAGCTGCAGTATATGTAGCTGCTGGCTTTTAATATTTTATTTACGGCGGACCTCCGCTTTAAGTTTAAGTCCTATTCACTCTTTTTTTGCATATATGTAGCTGTCATTTTGGGTACATGTATTTGAATTGTATGCACTGCTTGCTTAGAGGTCCATTTACTGGAGTATAAAAGAGCATTCCAGTATTTTTTTTCCTTCACAGGGTTTTTGTATTTTATTTTATTTTTGGAATTTTCAGCGTAAATTTTTCCTCTTTTTATTCATTTATACAGCCATAATCACTATGTGCCAGTAATTGCATTGGTTGTTGGATATACTGTTCATTAGGTTGTACTATCTGATTGTTGGTTACTATCACATGGTTGTATTCACTGTCCACTTAGCGCGACTATCTCCCCCCCCTCTTTACAATTATAGTGCTAAGAGGGTTTCTTTTCACTATTATATAATTTTTGTACTATTAAACTTTGTATGGCATATGAATACCATGGTCTGGTCCTCCAATTGACTACTTTCCCCTTTCCCCATCTTTGCTTTCCCTTTTATTTTTGATATCATGGGATACCCACTTAATTAATGCAGTAGAACTCTTCAGGGACTCACATATATACAGTTTGTATATACACTTCTCCTCTACCTCCAACACAAATCTTGCTTGTAGAACTACAACTCCCAGGACCAGCTAGCACTGTTTGGATGATCTGACAAAGGCTCAGTCAGATCAGTTGCACAAAACATTGTACAGGCAGTGACCATGGGCCCCTTGTTTGTGTAGCAAAGTCCTAGTGCCTAGCTGTCCTCCTCCTTTGGCTACTGATCCCAGAACCACCTGTCCAGGCACTGCCAGTCCACCTGGCTGCAGCTGCCCATTTCTCCAGCACTCCTGGCCAAGACTCCACAGTCCTCCCAGACTGACTCTTCATCCATCCCAGACTGCTCTCTCCCAGTCCTCTCAGGCATGCCTCTCATTCCTCCCCGTCTATAACACTCTCCTCCCTGGAGATTTTCCCAGCAGTGTTCTCCTGCTGATCTCCACCTGCTCCCATGCCTCCGGTCAGGAATAGGGGTCATTTCCACACCCAAGCCCAGGCCTTAGGTCACCCCCCAGACTAGGGGGTACCCTCAAGGGCCACCGACAGTTTAACACTCCTCTCAGGCATGCCTCTCAGTCCTCTCCGACTGTAACACTCACCAGCCCCCCTGGCTGTCATATTCCCTGGAGATTTGCCTGGAAGTGTTCTCCTGCTGTCCTCCACTCCTGTGCCTCTGGTCAGAACACCTCTGTGTGACATAAAGAGGGTTCCTTTGCACACAAATCCAGCCCTGAGGTTACCCCCCAACTATGGGGCACCCTCAAGGGCCACCAAAAGCCTAACACTTCATCTCCAGCTTCCACCATAACTTATCTGCCCCAGCTGGGCTGATCCTAAGTACTTGAGGGGACCTGCTTTCTGCCAATCCATCTGTTGGGGATTGGTCAGGGCCCGCATAAATACTCCAGGTAGCTCCTTTTGACCTCCACTCCCATACTTCTAGAAGCTTCTTCAAGTTTCTAGAAGTAGGGGGAGGTCTCAGAGATGCTACATGTTAGACATCCAGCCCTCCCTGAGTCACTCAACCATCCCAGATAAAACAACACAGGCTTGGCTGTCAGCCAAGCCTGAACAATTTTTCTACACTACAAAAATCACAGCACACTAGCGGGTGTTACAATTATTAAACCCCTTCCATTCACATTCACCCAGTACATGGACATAGAGAAACAAACAGCTATTTCTTCACAGTGACAACAGGTAGGAATCTGCAACAAAGTTTGGAAAAATCCATGCAATGTACATAGATCACCCAGAGGGGAGGGTTTTTTCTTAGCAATGGGGAGTTACTCTTTAAGAGAGGACATGATTACAATGTACAAATATATTAAAAGTGACATCAGTAACTCTGATAAAATGTTTACTGTAAGGTTCCGAAGAGGACACGTGGCCATGATTTGAGGTTAGAAGAAACAAGGCTTAACCTTAGATTGTGGAAAGAGTTCTTTACTGCTAGAGAAGTAAAAATGTGCTGACAACTTCAAAAAACATCTAGATGTCTTCCTTAGAAAGCAGAATGTATGGGGCTATGGGAAGTTGTAAAGAATAAAAATCATAAACACATACACACACACAGGACGAAATGGATGGACCTGTGTCTTTTTTCTAACTTTTAACTGGTTCCCGGCCAGCCGCCGCAGTTATACTCCCCTGGGTGAGGCTCCCCTGGGTGAGCTGTTGTAGCTGTACATCGGCCAATTTAAGGGGTATAGGGTGCACATGCGCGCTGCCCGCCACGTAACTGAGGAGCCGATGCATGTGCCCGGAAGCCGCGTAAACCACCGGACACCCGCGATCACTCCTGACAGAGCCAGAACAGGGATGTTTGTGTACACACATCCCCATTCTGGCAGGGGAGAGGAGACAGATCATGTGTCTCCTGCCCCAGGCAATCCCATCCCCCTACAGTTAGAACACACTGAGGGAACACATTTAATCCCTTGATTGCTCTCTAGAGTTAACCCCTTCCCTGCCAATGACATTTATACAGTAACCAGTGGCTATTTTTAGCTCCGATCACTGTATAAATTTCAATGGTCCCAAAAAAGTGTCAAAAGCGTCCGATCTGTCCGCCTCAATGTCGCAGTCCCAATAAAAATCGCTGATCACCGCCATTACTAGTAGAAAAAATAAAATAAATAAAAATGCCATAAATCGATCCCCTATTTTGTGGACGCAATAACTTTTGCGCAAAAATCAATATACACTTATTGCAATTTTTTTTACTAAAAATCTGTAGGAGAAGAATATATATCTGCCTAAACTGAGGAACACATTTTCTTCTTTTTTTGAATTTTGGGATATTTATTATAGCAAAAAGTAAAAAATATTGTGTTTTTTTCAAAATTGTCAGTCTTTTTTTGTTTATAGCGCAAAAAATAAAAACCACAGAGTTGATCAAATACCACCATAAGAAAGCTCTATTTGTGGGAAACGTAACATTCTCTAACATTTGAGAAAAATAGCCATGAGAACAGAACAGAAGCTTCCTTTTCTTTTACCTTATGCCAAACCATTGTCATCTCTATAGCTAAGACATACATTCCTTGCTTTCTTTATAGTCTAAACTCATGTCTAACCTTCTGTAACCCTTCCCGTCTAATACATTTTTATTGAATATCTCAACAAGGAATATAAACAGACAGAACTGCAAATAAAATCATATATAGTTTCATTTCAGTTAAATCCCCGGAAATACACATTATTTTAATAATACTATGAAAGAAACAGAAAAACAAAACAAAAAAAAAAACAAAAAAAAAAAGGGGGGGGGGTTGGTTGATCGGGTGATTATCTGGTTCCTCTTTTTCGAAATAATTTCTCAAATTAGTGGAAAGGGAAGTATATTCTGTTGAGGTTTTTTTAGGTGAAAGTTTCTCTTTAGGTTCTTTAATCTCTTTCTCTATAGTAGTTAGTCTGATATTTTTTTTTTGTTGACCAGGAAGATAAAAATATTGACTATATTAAACATTAACTAAACCAAATCTCTGTTTCAGAATCGCCTTGCTGTGGATGCACATCCGGCGTAGACTTCTAGGGACCATACGCTCCTTAGTATACTGCTGTATACTAACTCCAAGAAGGCTATATCCCATTCAAGATGAAGTTCAGTAACCATCAAATTTTTCCATCTGAGGAATAAGCCACCTAGTTCAGTGTCCGTGCCTATTGTAACAAATACACCATTTGTATTAAAAGACCGGGTGGTTCTGTAGTAAAAAATATATATCTTTCAATAATGAAAGAGAGAACAAGAAAACCTGATATGATAAATAGCAGCAATATTAAGTGTCAAAGTATAAACGCAGCAAAATGGAAGAATTATTGCGCTACTATCTGTAAAATGTAGCTGCTGGCAATACAATCTGACAAATTGTGAAGGAAATAAGATTATAAAGTGCAGCACTGAAGTTGAACCATATTGTAAGTGTGAAACAAACAAATTACTCAATAGTGCATACATACAATAAGAAAAAGAAATGTGCAAAACAAATGCATATAGATAGTGTAAACTGAGTGACTAGTATTATTGAGATATACCAATAATAAAGTAAAATGTGCAAAAATAACCATAAAGCATATGTGAATATTCAACCTGAAAAGAAAATAAGGTGAAAATAGCCACTGTATGTTCAAACAGTTCAAATAATGGAAGCAGGCTGATGGTGTAGACCAGAAACTGTGGACTCTACTGCCAGTGGCAAAGAGGCAAACAAACCTAAAGATGGAACAGCAGGTTGAAACTCTGGAGGTCCTTCACTTGAAATCAACTACACAATGTATCCCACTGTCTTGTTCACCAAAACGAATCTCAGGCTCGACCAATAATATAAGAAAAAGAACCTCCACATAGTGTAAAATTGTTGTAAATAGGTTTATTAAAAAAAACGTAGAACACTTACATCAAGGCTGATGTGTTCAAGCATAAAATCAATGTGATTACTGGGAAAATCCAAATAGCGCAATGTTATGGAGCTGGCTCAATGCAACCCGGCGTGTTTCGTCCATGAGGACATTATCTGGAGTATGAGTCAGCTCCCCCATGTCGCACATATATAATCAATAATCCAATTATCTATAACCTCCAGTGTCAGTCTGTTCATGGCACCGTAACGCATCCAACATGGCCGCTGGTGTGCGCTCCATGCCTCAATCCGAGTGCCAACACGTGGCGAGACACTGGTAGTGTGGCATCCAACATGTAATCCAAGCCTAGATCTGGCTAGATAATGTGACACTAGTAACATGGCGTAGAGCATGCTATCCATTCCTCAATATGATTGAACATTGTGAACCTCAGCCGCGATCTTGCGCTAACACGGCCGGGTAAGGAGGGAAGCAATACTGCCCCAGCTCACTATGGCCGCTGCACGTGTCAGCATAAAAAACACATATGGTCTATTCAGTTAGCCAATTAAGGCCATGAACTCATGCACTGGTGGCCAAAAAATCTACCTAATTTAAACCAAACAAGACATATGAAATTAAATTAAATGAAATGATCTCCTCAGAAAATTGTGGGGAAAAGGTGGCATTCTACATAAACTATGGAATTGTAAAAATATAAGAAGCTTCTGGAATGCAGTTTTCTCTCTGATCACTACTATTACAGGCCTTATCATACACCCTTCTCCCAAACTAGCCTTACTCAACATAGGTATACACAATATACCAACCCAGTTCAGACCTCTGATAACACATATCTTCATTGCTGCCAAACTAACCATTACACCTAAGTGGAAATCCACACTGGCTCCTAATATCACTGAGGTAATATATAGAGTAAAAACCCAATACACATATGAAAAACACTTTGCAGCAAGATGCCAAAACCTCTCCAACTTTAACTCATGCTGGAATCCATGGGCTCTGTGTCACCCTGTTGATGACTAAAAGGACAACCTAAAAGCCCCCAATGGTAAACATATGTGAACTATCTTCTTATCAATATGATACAAGTTCTTCCTTCTAACGTTAATCTGTTTGGTACGGTCCCTCCTATGTTTTTGGTTCTAATTTACCTATATTCTGAAGGTATGTAAACAATATAATTGAGTTGATTTACTAATCCATAATAAAACAATATTGGAGTGTTACAAAGTTCGGAGGGGATGCCCTTAAATCCCAATAGGGGTGCTCAGGAGGAGGGGACAATCTTAGTTTATCTAAAGCTTTGATAATTTCACAGTTCCTATGTATTATTCAATATACATTGATCACTTTGATTTTTTGATAATCATACCTTTTGTTTCTATTGTTTCTGTCATATAAACATTTTGTTCTTTTTCTTTGTGAAAACCCAATAAAAATATTTGAAAAGAAATGATCTCCTCAATCCTATAGGTGTAATGGGAATTATGGTGATTACATAGAGCGGCGAATTCGCCGTCTTACTCTTCAGTCCCCTGAAGAAGTCACGAGGTGCGTGACGTAACGCCGTAGGGAGATTGAGAGGTACCGCAGACTGGAAGTACCCGGACTAAGAGTAAGATGGCAAATTCGCCGCTCTATGTCTATACGCCTATTATTCTTTATTCGATGTAAGAGCATTATTATTCAATAAACTCCTGTACCATTATCAATACATGCTTCACTATTGGAGATTCCCTTTTCTCCTCTCCCCGGAGCCATTTTTTGGAGACGTTTCCCCTCCCCTTCCCCTGTGTTTTCCCCATCCTCACAGGATCACAGCGCTAGTTACACTAGTGGAGGAAAGAGAGAGAGCGTTCCTACATACACACATACACGCTGGAGAGCACAAGTCTAAGAAGAAAGATTACACAGATTCTGTTTTTATTCATCCATCTGGAGGTAAGAGTCCAGTGAGACTGCAATTTTGGGAAACATTCCAATAAGGAAGTTGAATACTTACAGAACAGTTCACCACAGCGCAGCAAGAAAAGACTCATTATTAACAATATTTTGCATGGAATTTTTATCATTCTATATTATTATTTAATTGATTAATACCAACACTGTCCAACACCCTTTCACTGGATATCAATATATCTGAGTTTTGGATCCTTTTGATATAGGAATCGACACTTTACCTATTTATTGCCACCACTTCACTTTATTCTGGTTTTTACATATACTGCACAGTCACCAGATATGGACTATTGATATGCAAGATTTTTTAATTAATTGATATGCACCATTGATATTTATTTGCATATATACTTGATCGAACCTATTCATGCACGTTTTTTTTATTGGTTTGTACATCACTGTTTGTGTGTTAGCATTTAGCGCGACAACACATTTTTTATTTAATACAAATATGGGGGTTTTCCCAGGGAAACACAAAGCCACAAACAAGGTCCAGAACCAAGTGAGGCACCCGAGGGGGGCGGCACATCCAAAGGAAGAATGAGAAAAACTCAGTAGGCCAAGGTATTTTCAATCTCAGTAACACTGAATTAACAGATACTGAAAAAATAACTTATGACAAAGGATTAAAATTCACCCCCCTAAGAAATTGAATACATTTGGCACGTTCATAGATGTACACTAGTATATACGTAAACTAAATATACAGCAATATTTTATCACAAATCTGATGAGACAACAATCCACAGTTGTATCTGGGGGTACGGTTTATTCAGGCCTCTCCAATCTGTCTCTTTTGATTCCTCCGGGCCCCACTGCTCCCTTTATTAATGTCTTCCGTGACTTCATTTTGAAGGATCTAGAGAACTTGCCCATCAAAAGAACACGCAAACATCCTGATATTAGAATAGGGCTTAAACAGTTTTGTGAAAGGAAAAATGTGATCTTTCGTCCCGCAGATAAGGGAGGGGGCATTATGATACTAGTCAAAACTGATTATCACAATGAGATGTTTAGGTTACGTGAATACCTATAGTCAACTTCAGAGAGATCCTTCTACCAGTTATAAGAAGGAATTTGTTGAATTCATTAGGAAAGGATTAGGAATGGGGATCCTGGATAAAAAGGAGAGGGCTTATTTGCTGTCACTTGCTCTCAGGATCCTTGTTATGTACTATCTCCCCAAAGTACGTAAGAACCTCGTACATCCCCCGAGATGTCTGATAGTTAGCAGGATTGATTCTGTCACATCCCGCATAGGGCAATACATAGATTTTCATATACCACACCTAGTCAGATGAGCACCCTCTTACTTGAGGGATACCAAAAAAGCTATTAGATTGTTAGAGAATATTGACTATCAATAATGAATCTCCTAGTGATTCACAGGTCACAGGTTAGTAATAGCCTATTTTAGATTTAATTTAGTATTGGCTCTCTAAGATTTAATAGGTGCTCAGGTCTCTCACATTGAAAATGACTTTTTACTGTTTATCTTTTGCCACAACTTAGTTTAACAAGTGTAGGTAGGATATCTGATTGCAGGCTGTATTATATGCAGACAGACTACCACAAAATGTCCGCTAAGATGGGCTACGGAAAAATGGCAGACAGGAATGATGTCCCATTGGTTATTCTGACTATAAAGGTAGAACAATGACACTAGACTCACACCTCTTGATTTAGTCACAAGTATATTGAGGAAACGCGTCAAGACGAAGCCTATGGCATCATTACATCCATCTAGGAAGCAGTTCACGAGCCGCTGGGGACATAGGGCAGAGGATCTGCAGATGTTTTAGTGATCCAGGGATTGTCCATCTTTATTATACAAGCGCTTTACCTGCATGCACCAGGACAGTGCATCTATAAATGTGAGTTCTTTACTGTGGTTTTATTAAAAGTTGTTTTTAGCCACTTCAGCCCTGGAAGGATTTAACCCCTTCCTGACCACAGCACTTTTTGCGATGCGGCACTGCGTGTCTTTAACTGACAATTGCGCGGTTGTGCGAAGTTGCACCGAAGCAAAATTGACGTCCTTTATTTCTCACAAATAGAGCTTTCTTTCGGTGGTATTTGATCACCTCTGCAGTTTGAATTTTTTGCACTATAAACAAAAAAAGAGCCATAATTTTGAAAAAAAAAGCAATATTTTTACTTTTTGCTATAATAAATATGTAAAAAAAAAGATTTCTTCCTCAGTTTAAGCCGATATGTCCTTCTGGACCATACCAGGCCACATGCCCTCAAGATGGGGAGGTTGTTTTGGGGTGATATGTATTCTTCTACATATTTTTGGCAATAAAAATCGCAATAAGAGTATATTGATTGGTTTGCGCAAAAGTTATAGTGTCTATAAAATATGGCATAGATTTATGGCATTTTTTTTTTTTTTTTTTTTTACTAGTAGTGGTGGTGATCTGCGATTTGTATCAGGACTACGACATTATGGCAGACAGATCAGACACTTTTGACACATTTTTGGGACCATTGACACATTTCTAAATTTCCACTGCATATTACTCTGCAATTTTTGTCAGGAGACTAATTTTCCTGCAGAAAACTCTCCATTTCTTTTATTAATTTTTTCCACTCTCTATTTACTTTGTGACATTTGTCCTGAATTATTTTAGTGTTTTTTTGCAACTGTTCTATTTAATTTTGCACTGTCATTATAGACTCGTGTAGCGTTACCTTCAGTTAAGAGGGGCGCAGATTAGTTTGGGCCCTGAAGACAGCTCCGCCAACCCCCGGAAATTTACTCGACCCCCTTCTGGCACAGTTAGTCTAGGGTAACTATATTTTCTTATGCTCTATGATCAAACTCAGACACCAAGGCAATAATAAAGGAATATCTGATTTACTTTAAATTGTGGTAAAAGAATCAACAATGGTAACAGTTTACATGAAATGGGTTGCAGAGCCCTGCAGCAATAAACACACTATGTATTAATAGAACAGTAAGGGCGTGTCGCGTGGGCGACCGTTAGCTAGGCGCCCTGTGGCGCAGCAACTAAATGGACTATCTAACTGACCAGGCCTGGCTCAGATACTAAGACTCAGTCTCTAGGGGATGATGTTTTCTTCACCGGCAAGTCTTTAAAGGTGGTGCACGAGGCGCATGTGCGGCTCTTGGACATGGCGGATGTGTAGAGGCTGAGCCCCGGATCCCGCCCGCACTCCTGACCCCTGTAAAGCTTCCACGAAACAACGATCGCCACGGGGGTAAGCGCATTTCAATCCGGTAAGCTTATAGCACCCCATGGGTAAAATCGGGCAGCAAAAACAGTTTTACAAACCGCAAACAGACCCACACACGCTGACCGCGATGGACAGATTCGTCACTAGGCCGCAATCCCCGGCCTTGCCTGCACTAGCGGAACCGCTCGCGGCCACGGATCCCTCGCGGGGGATAGAGGACATGGAGAGTCATGCTGCACAAAGCTCACAGTCTGGGGGCACTCGGACACCCCCCGTAGTGTCTTCCCATACTGTTCAGAACATTCTAACCCCAGAACTCATGGATGAAAAGCTCCAGGCTCTCCTCATGCAGATGACACGCAATATGGCTGCTGAAATGGGAAAACTCTCACAGGAGTTAAGGAGTGAAATAGCTCAAATTGGGGACAGAACTGATGCTCTTGAGTATAAATTTGACGACTTGGTCAATTATGTGCAGGAATTGGAGGAGGAAACTTCCACATTGAAAAACTCTTTCTCACAACTCCAACTGCAACAGGAGGACCAGGAGAATAGGGAGAGGAGACAGAACCTGAGATTCCGAGGAATACCGGAGTCAGTGGGAGACAACAATCTTCGCCAGTACTTGCCGGGGTTGTTTAACACCTTAGCCCCCAGAATTGCAGATATTGATTGGCGCATGGACCGAGCACATCGATCCCTGGGTCCCAAACCGCCCGTTGGTAACAGGCCAAGGGATGTCATAGTACGTTTTCATTACTATGAGAGCAAGAAGGCACTGACCCTTGCTACACGTAACAAATCAGCAACTGAATATAATGGGGCTAAAATACAGATCTACAACGATCTGTCTCCAGTGACCCTGGCGAAATGTAGGAACCTGCGCCCCATCACATCCCATCTGCAAAACCTGCACATCCCATACTTCTGGGGTTTCCCCTTTCGTTTGATTGTACCCCGAGATGGAAATCAACACTGTCTCCGTGATATGCACGAGGGTGAAGCATTCATTAAAAGTCTAGGCCTACCTCCCTTGCCTGAAGAGCTGATGCCAATTCCAGCAACCCAGCAAAATTGCACCAAATACGCCTTCCAGAGAATGGACCCCAGTTCGCAGAAAGCAGATGAAATCCTTCTCCACTCCACATCATGGCTCCAGACGCCCCCCTTGAAAGGTCAAGAAGTCAAGGCTGGCTCTAATCTTTTTGTGGCTGAAATAGCCTATACCCTGGTGTCAGATAATTGACCTGTGTTCTATTTGCTGTTTTTTTTTTTGTTTTTTTTTGCAGCCACCAATCTGAACAACCAGTGGTCAAGATACCCGACATTTGGAGTTCCAACTCTGCTCACCCATGGGGTAAAGTTTTTTCTTTTTTTGGAAGTTTTTGAAAGTCTCTTTCTATCTTTATTGAGATGACACTAGTGGGTTTGATAGCCCTATTAATCTTACTTTCATGAGAGTTTTCTTTTTGTTTTCTTTTTGCTGGAGAGCGGGGGGATCCCCCTCTTCACGTCTCCATGTGATGGGAGTTGCCAAGTGGCCCCATTTGGTCCCAGGCTTCGGTATGGGAATCCTGAGTGTTTTCTACTACTCAGGTGTAACAACTTTGACTCTTATGTTTTTTTTTTGTTCAGAACCCCCCCTGGGTTCATTCGTTAATATTTTTATTTTGCTTTTTTCCAATACAGCTCTACTACAACATACCAGTGCTGATTGCTTGTTAAGGTATAGGGCAACTTTATGTTCACAAGTTATACAGGTGATATGTTTTCAAGGTTTACAATGCAGTAGTTTTAATGATTCATTATGGCTTTGAAGATAGTATCTCACAACGTTAAGGGACTGAACTCAATTTCAAAACGTTGGATTGCTCCTAAAGATTTGACGGTCAGGGGCGGACATAATACTAGTTCAGGAAACTCACTTCCGTACCGGGGGTTCGATGAAATTTGCATCTAAATTCTATCCCACATCCTATGTTGCATCTGCTCCTTCTGGCAAAGCTGGAGTGGCTATTTTGATAAAAAAAATCATGCCCGGTAAAGGTCAGAGAAAAATACATCGACCCCCAGGGGAGGTTTGTCATCCTGATTTGTGAATATATGTCGTCTACATTTACTTTGGTCAATGTATATGCGCCCAATTCGGGCCAAATGGTATTTCTGAACGATTTTTTTGATAGGCTTCAAAGGTACTCTAATCCATTCATGATATTAGGGGGAGATTTCAATCTGATTATGTCCCACAGGCGCAATCGTCATACGCTCTTTGGGGACACCCCTTCCCAACGGGTGATATCTCAATCCGCCTCCTTTAGGAAACTGGTCAGAGCACACAGACTGCTGGATTCATGGAGATTGAATCAGACATCCGATCCAAAGACAGTACACCTTCTATTCTATGGCGCATAAGATGTACTCAAGACTGGATCATTTCTTTATTACGTCCCCTTTACTCCCTCTCCTAGTAGACTCCAACATTTCTCCTATTACATGGTCGGACCATGCTCCTATTTCACTAGAACTGCTATTGCATGACTCGCCCTCTAGGACTTGCCACTGGAGACTTAATGAACACTTACTCAGTTCACCCCCCATTAGGGATAGACTGACCAAAAGCTTGAATGAATATTTTGAACTAAATGTGGGTTCCGTACATAAGGTTTCTACCCTTTGGGAGGCTCATAAGGCTTGTTTCCGTGGTACATGTATTGCCGAGGGCTCTCGTCTGAAGAAGGATGGCGAGAGTCGTCGGATCTCCCTATTAGCTGACTTGAAGCGGGCGGAGCGGGTTCTGCTGGGATCCCCAACAGTTGAGGCTCTCCGTAGGGTTGTAGCTCTTCGCAACCAACTGAAAACGTTAGAGTATAGTAAGGCAACAAAATCTCTTATGTGGGTGAAACAAAAATTCTACGAGTATTCTAACAAGCCACATAGGATAAAAGGTAACAACTGCGCTAGCAAACAGTTAAAAAACTTCTGAACATTAGGCAGCAGAAATAGTGTGACAACACCTCAAACAATAAACAAAGAAAAAACTGCGCCACTTTTAACCAAAGTCTATTAGGAATTCGGAGCTTATTTAGATGTATATGGAAATCTATCAGGCATAGCACCAAAATAGTCCAGTGGCATTTAACCAATCATCTAGAGTAGTCCATAGGTCATTAAGGGTAACCCCAAACTTCACACCACCGTGATTACTCAAAACAAGCCGTGAAGAATCCACCACCAAAGAGAGGGGGAGCAGCTTACCGGAAGCCAAGCGGTTTATGGCATTGGACCTTTGACCCAGCTGCAGCCTTTGGTGATGCAAACGTCCCTTCCTCAGCCAATAGTCTCATTCGGATGGTCCGTACACACAGTATCCAAATCATACACCCAGCATGGAATAGAAAAAGGGCAGGCCAATAGCGTAATTCCGTATGGTATTAGATTTATTAAAAAATATATAGGTCATACTTACAAAGTAAAAAGTAAATTCAGCATGTAAACAGTAAAATGCCGGCCGGCATGTCGGAAGCCTCACTCCTCGAACGTGGTGACGTCACTGAGCGTCCTCCGCTCCTCAGAATTAATGTACTAAATATGTCTGTATTGCCTAGACTTCTCTATCTTTTTGATACGCTCCCTGTAGCCATTCCTACCAGTCAGCTTAAAGCTCTTCAGAAAGGGTTTTTGAAGTTCATATGGAATAATAGCACACATCGGATAGCCAGCACGGTGGTATTTTCCTTGCGGTCACAGGGGGGAATGGGAGCACCTGACATCATTAGATATTACCTAGCCACTCATTTAAGGGCGGTTGTATCCTGGTCATGTCAGAGCAGCCCTAATAGGTGGTCGGAGATAGAGAAAGGTGCCATCTATCCGGTACATTTGTGCTCTTTAGTGTGGTCTAGACCCTTACACGGCGACCCCATACTGAAGAGAATGTGTCTTGCACCTATGCTATTCACCATTTCCATTTGGAATAAATGCAAATCAAAATTTCCGCTTGCATCATTGTGCCCTCCTCTTACTAACGTACTACTGAATCCAGTATTGCCTGATAGTTTGGTCTATGGCCGTCTGTTACCATGGATGCAGTCTCCATTGTTTCAGTTGCGAAATTTGGTTAACCCGGTCACTCGCAAATTTCTTGATTTCGCAACCCTTCAAAACAAATACTATATCCCCCAAAAGTTATTTTATTTCTATCTTCAGGTTAGGCACTTTTTTCAGTCCCTGTCCCCTAATCTTACCCTAGAAAGGCCGACTCCTTTTGAACGTGTGTGTGCGGAAGGCCCTCATCAATTACATCTTATATCATCCATATATCACATTTTACACGAATCTAAAGATTTAACGGCTGACACGCACCTATACATGCGCAAATGGAATCTGCTAATGGAGCGCCCTATCCCTTTGCAAATGTGGACCGCAATATGGTCTTCAACTTTTAAATCCTCTAAATGTGTAACTCAGAGGGAAACAGCAGTGAAGGTTCTGATGTTTTGGTATAAAACCCCTGATAGACTTCATCGAGTTAACCCTACCCTCCCCCCTACATGCTGGAGATGCAAAACTGAGATAGGTTCACACTTTCACATATTTTGGTCCTGTACACTTATACGGTCATTCTGGACGGAGGTTATGCAAACTCTTCAGTCTGTAACAAGTCTATCTCTCCCTCTAGACCCTATTCACTATTTGCTCGGACTTCCCTTTCCGGGGGTCCCAAAATCTGTTAAACGTTTAATCTCATATATACTTTTGGCTGCTAAAAGGGCTATACCGATGTGTTGGTTGTCCTCCACCACCCCCCCCCCCCTCACCTGCAGTTTCTGCAATTAATTGCAGAGATTCGGAGAATGGAATCTCTTACGGCTAGAGTACATGACACAGTGATTCAATTTGACAGGGTTTGGGAACTTTGGGACTCCTCGAGTTATGGGGAACAGGAGATTTAAGATTAGACTTTCTGTACGGATCCCTTCGTTGCGAGTTGCCTTACACTGTCTCTGCAACCTGTAATCGTTCATAATGTCCTCTGCAATTTCTATTTGTTAATGACATGTATGCAATTCGTACTGGTATGGTTTTTATATTATCTTGAGTGTACTCTTAAATATGTACCAACTGCCTTTCAAATGTACTAATATCTCTCAGATAATTGCCTTGAGATGTTTATGTTTATTACGTACTGTAACTTTTTTTCTTTTGAACTAATAAAAATTACAATTATAAAAAAAAAAAAAGTGGTGCACATAACAGAACAACATTTGTAATCCAGTGGGAAGTTGTAACAGGAACAAAACACTTTACTGAAGATCCTCTGACTCAGTTCTGCTAGGACACCTCCAGTGAGAGTATCAGATACAAACTAGTGGGCCTCGGCAGTCTATAGGCACATCAGTAATAAACAGTATATGGTCTGAGCATACGCTCGCTCTCCCCTCCGGACGCGATCCCAGTCCGGGAACTTCCACCGACTGTGTCTTCACACACTGTGTCTCCAGCGATCGGGTCCCCGATCCCACCAAGGCTGTGGATAAGCGAAGTCAGATGCCACCCAGGCTCGCAGCGGGGTGGAAGGCTCTTTTGTCACTTCGCAAGGCCTCAGGCTTCAGGCCTTGCACACCAGCACATCCGCACAGGAGGATCAGTCACTGAAGTCTCGTGTCCAAAAGAGACTAAGTCCAGCCTCGCCTCCTCCTTATATAACCCCTCCCATGAGTCTCTGGGGTGGAAACATTGCCGAATGGGGTTCTGGGTAATGTAGTCTCTCACTTCTGCTTTCACTTCCAGTAATGTCTCTTCTCTACTTCCTCCCGATTCCCCTCTCACCCGGAAAGTCCTCTCTCTCTGTATTAAAGGGGAAGACCCCGCTACACACTCCCCCCACTTAAACTCTTTGGTCCCCAAAGATAACTCTAACATACACTGCGTACAACCCTAGACAATGTTGCGTATGATGTTGGCATAGGGAATTCCCACCAAAACCGAGGGGTAGAATTCCCTTGCCCACAAGTCACACTATCATGAGTGGCCTGCCTAACTGTGCCAGAGAGTGAGTTGGGGTTGCCCTCCACTGAATGGACAGTGGAGGGACCTGGATTCTCAGCACTCCTCCTGGCAGTACCTACAGAGTCTTCTGAGCTCTTCCCCATTTGTGGGTAGGTCAGCTTCTTAGGAGGCCTGATGACTCTTCGAGTTCTTTGCTCTCTTGGGTTTTCTGGCTCTGGCGCCACCGGTGCTTCTTCCAAAACAAGCTCAGGGATGGGGTCTTCCTCTGAGTAAGTATCACGGGCGTCTTCCCAGTAGTCTGATGAAGGACTAGATGGGATGAACTCTGTGACTTCTGGATTCAGTGTTCCATTTACAGTGTCTTCAGCAGTTGGGAGATCTATAGCCGAAATTCCTGGAGTTGGGGAAGGCCACAGCCAGTCAAGTTCCCCTCCTTCATCTCCACTGAGTCCAGAGGCCTTTTCATCTTCAGCTCGAGAGGTCTGGGACCGAGTGTTTGGCCTGGGAGTATCCGGTATAGAGACTGGTTCAGGGGAGTCTCTTATTGGAGGTATCCTGACTGCTTCAGTGAGTGGGAGCAGGTGATTTTGATGCCACGTCTTCAGCGGTCCTACCTTCCTTTCTGGCTTTAACTTGTAAACAGGTAGGCCTGGCAGCTTCCTACAGATGACATAGGGTTCAGATCTCCATCTGTCTGCAAGTTTATGTTTTCCAGGGACCCCCAGATTGCGCAGCAGTACTCGGTCTCCGGGCTGCAGGTCTTGCACCCGGACCTTCAGGTCGAAGTTTCTTTTGTTTCGAGCTCCCCTTTGATCTGAGGCCACTTGAGCTTGTTCATAGGCTACTTTCAGGCTGTGTCTGAGCCGGTCCACATATCCTTTGTGGGACGTGGCTGAGGAATGGTCTAAAGAGGTGCCAAAGGCCAGGTCCACAGGCAACCTTGCTTCTCGACCAAACATGAGTCGATAGGGGAAGTAGCCTGTAGCATCACTGGTGGTGCAGTTGTAAGCGTGTACTATAGCTGCTATGTGTTTGCTCCAATGTTGTTTCTTCTCACTATCCAGAGTCCCCAACATGTTGAGCAGGGTCCGGTTAAACCTCTCCGGCTGAGCAACCCCTGTGAGTGGTAAGGTGTAGTTCGGGTTTTATTGAGTCCTAACGAATCCAGGAATTTCCAGATCAGCCGACTCTCAAAGTCCCTTCCTTGGTCTGAATGAAGTCGCTGTGGCAGCCCATAATGGACAAAGTACTTCTCCATGAGTACCTTGGCCACGGTGGAGGCCTTCTGGTGTTTGGTTGGGAAAGCTTGGGCATACCGGGTGAAATGATCGGTTATCACCAGAACATTTCCTAGTCCACTCAGGTCGGGTTTGAGGCAGAGAAAATCAATGCATACCAGATCCATTGGGCCTTGACTTTGTAAATGGCCCATTGGGGCAGCTTGATGGGGCAAAGTCTTCCTCTGGATGCATCGTGCACATGAGTGGCAGTACTCTTCTACTTCTGCCCTCATGCAGGGCCAATAGAACCGACTTCTAACAAGTTGAAAGGTCCTTTCGGCCCCTAGGTGGCCATGATTGTCATGCAGGGCAATCAGAACAGTCTCTCGATGTTTCTCTGGAAGGAACAATTGCCATTTATCTTCCAGGTCATCAGAGGGGCCCCTTCGGTAGACCACTCCCTGATGCACCTGTAATCTGCCCCACTCTTTCCTCAACAGGCGAGCTTCTTTTGAAGAGTGGCTTAGGAGCCTATTTGGGTCCTGATTCTCCAGGGCTTCCAGGACCAATTTCCCCATGGGATCTTCTAATTGGTCGCATCTTAGTTCCTTCTTGGACAGTTTCGGCAGGTAGTCTTCCTCCAGTTAGGTTACTCCACAGTATTGTTTGGGGACTCCTACCATGGTAACTCCTATCTCTTCCGCCCTTGAGCCTCCTCTGGCTTGTAATTCAGCCCCTTGACAAAGGGCCCGCACCCCGTCCGGTGCCACTTGAGTCCAATCTTCTATGTCACTGGTGGGGGCATGAGAGCTCCTGGACAGAGCGTCTGGAGTACTGGACAGAGCGTCTGCGTCTCGATTCCCAGCCCCTGGCCTATACTTTAGGCTGAAGTTGAATCCAGACAGTGCGGTCAGCCACCTGTGTCCAGTGGCATCCAGCTTGGCCATGGTGAAAAGGTAGGTAAGGGGGTTGTTGCCGGTCTTCACAGTGAACTCCGCCCCATACAGGTAGTCTTTGAGCTTGTCTACTACCGCCCACTTAAGGGCCAGGAACTCCAACTTGTGAGTGGGGTAGTTCTTCTCGGGGGGGGGGGGTCAGGCTCCTACTCACGTAGGCAACAGGCCACAGTTGTCCTTCGTGTTCTTGGTAAAGTACTCCTCCCAGACCGTCATGACTAGCATCTACATGTAGTTCATAGGGTTTGGTTGGGTCTGCGAAAGCTAAGACTGGGGCAGTGGTTAGGCTCTTCTTCAATGCCTGGAAGGCCTCTTAACACTTCTGGTTATACTGATCTCTGACTGATTCTCCCGGCTTCCTGGGCCCTGAGTCGTCCTCTTCCCCCTCGGTCTTGAGCAGTTCATTCAATGGTCTGGCAATTCGGGCGAATCCTTCCACAAACCTCCTGTAATAGGAGCAGAACCCCAAGAAGGATCTGAGTTCTGTTACTGTGGTGGGCCGTGGCCAGGAGGTAACTGCCTCCAATTTCATAGGGTCTGTGGCCACCCCTTCTTCAGACACTATGTGCCCCAGATAGTTCACAGAAGACTGGTAGAACCGACACCTCTCAGGTGAAAGCTAGAGTCCCTCCTCATTGAGTCTTCTCAACACTTTTTCCAGCCTCTCTTCGTGTTCTTCGAAGGTTCTCCCAAAGACAATGACATTGTCCAGGTATACAAGGACTTTAATAAGGTTCATGTCTCCTACAGTCTTCTCCATGAGACGTTGGAAGGTGGCAGGAGCTCCAGACAGTCCCTGAGGCATTCGATCAAACTCGAAGAACCCCACTGGGGTTATGAAGGCTGTCTTTTCCTTGTCTTCCGGATGCATAGGGATCTGGTAGTATCCACTCTTGAGATCCATAACGCTGAACCACTTGGTTCCAGACAGACTCTGTAAAGCGTCCTCTATCCTCGGAGTGGTGTACTGGTCGGGATGGTTCTCCTGTTGAGGGTCCTGTAGTCAATACATAGCCTCAGCGACCCATTCTTCTTCCGGACCACCACTATCGGGAAGGCATAGGGGCTTCTAGACTCCCGAATCACACCAGTCCTCTTGAGTTCTGCGAGTTGCTCCCTCAGATCCTCCAGGTCTGCCAGTGGGACCTGCCTGTCTCTCTCTCTGAAGGGCATGTCTTCTTGGAGGCGGCTTCGATGGGTGGCACTCCTTGCACACCCCACATCGAACTCATCTTTGGAGAATATCTTCTCCCATCTAGTCAACTGGGCCTTGGCTCTCTCTTTCCAAGCCCTGGATAGATTCGGGTTCTCCATGGACAGCTTCTCCCAAACATCTCCTCTTTCACCCATCCCCTTTACTTCTGACAGGGTAACCGGGGCAGCAGGGCTCACCTGGCCCAGCAGCATTCTGGCTGGGATTTCCATGTTTCTAACACTCACTGGAACTCTACAATGGGCCTTCTTCAGAACCTTCAGCGGAATCACTTCTGGTATCACTTCCAGACCTGAGGACTCTTCCCTTGGGTCGGACTCCAGCACAACAAAGGGTCCAGGCTGCTCCCAAGTAAGCTTCACAGTGGCTCTGAGACAGGTTACTTCGCCGGGCTGCAACACTACTCCTTCTCTTCCAAGTCTCCACACCTTCCCTATCCCCTCCACCGGGGTCTTCTGCTCTAGGACCAGCCGTTGGTAAGCCGTCTTCAGCATGGGATGGATCTTGGTGGCTGCTTGCCCCTTCTCTTCCACTAGAGGGGTCAGGAGTCTTCGGACCAAGTCCGTGTTCGTCCCTATTATAAGGGAACTCTTGTTGGCTCCTGACGGCCGAGGGCACACAACCGCCAAGGTGTCAAACACTTCGGCCTTTCCAGCCACAGATGGGTCAAAGGTCATCCGGATGGGCAGACAGCCATCATAGGGGAACCTCTGGGTTCCAATCCCCCATATTTCCAGTTCCTCTATCTTCTGGATGGGCAGATGACTCAAGTGCTTGTCGTAGAAATCCCGGTATAACAGGGTCACTTGTGCCCCAGTATCCAAGATGGCTCTGGTGTAGACTCCCTCCACTTGAATGGGCACTATAGGAGATGGGCCCACCAGCTTCTCCGGATATGGCTTGGCAGGGGTCGCCTTCTTCGGACTCTCCCTCGTCCAACTCCCTTTGGACTTTAGTCTTTCTTGAGCCTGGTATGCATTGATTTCCCTCCTTTCAATGGGTGTACAGACCCGCTGAGGGATAATATTGTTTTTCTTAGGTGTGTATTCCCTTTGGGGAATGTTCTGCCTCTTCTGAGGGATCTTGCCCCCTTTCTCTGGTGTGTATCTCTGTTGAGGAATGTTGTGTTTCCTCTGAGGGGTTTTGTCTCCTTCTTTCTTCTGCTTTGCATTCAGCTTGGAGCTCACTGAAGATGATGGGCACCCGGTTGACTCCTTCACCGGTGCCCTCTGGAGTTTCCCGCCGGCTTGCGGTTATCTGTTTTCTTCTTCTTGGGACTGGAGCATGTAGCTGCAATGTGGCCAACTCCCCCACAGTTAAAACAGGTTATGTCTCCCCAGTCGTGCAGAGATGCGGGTGCCGAAGCAACTGGGAACAGTTCCTTCCTTTGTACTTCTCTCCTGGGGCCCTCTGGGTCTTTTGCTATCAGAGAGGTCAACATCTCTAGCACCTTGGACATCTGTGATTTTAAAGTGTCTACTTCTGAGTCTCTTTCAGGGGTCATTACTGGGTTGACTAACACCTGTGCGGGGGCAACATTTGTCTTAATCATTTGCTGGTCCTGTTGTAGTGCCTCCTCATCTCTGATGATTTTTATCAAATCAGAGTAAGTCAGTGATGCTCCTCCTCCCGAGGTTTTCAGGTGCAGCCAGACTGGATCCGAGCGCAATGCTCCCTTTAAGACTTGCTTCATTCTTGCCGCATCTGTATCTTGGGGCTTCATCCCCTTCAACACAATCTTGCACAGCAACCTGTTCAGTCTTCTAATATACTCTGAAAGTTTCTCCTTCGGCTGTTGGAAAGTATGTTCAAATTGGTAGACCATCTCTGTCACCTTTTCCAATTGACCAAACTCTTCCTGTAGCATGGCTAGACAGTCTTGAGCCGTGCAGTCTGCATTCCCAAACCGAAAACTTATCACTGCTTCGGCTGCTGCACCTTTAAGGCTTTCTATCACTTATTGCCTCTTCTGCGCTTCAGGCACCTCCCATGCCTCTACTGCTTGCGACGCCTGCTCCACCCAGGTATCAAAGTCTTCCTCCCCCCCGGGGACAGGGAGCTTCCCTGAGAATGTCTTTAGTCTCCGGTAGCTAGTCTCTACATGCACCGTGCTTGTCTGACATTTGGTTAGCAGATCCCCTATTGCATTTATCAATTCTGGTGATATAGCCATGGCAGGCACAGGTGCCACCGGAGGTGTCGCTCTTACTCCTTGCGGGTCCATGCCGGCACCTCTGGCGTTCGCCTGCTGCATCAGAATCCCGGACGAGAACCCCCACGTGTAGTGTTACCTTCAGTTAAGAGGGCCGCAGATTAGTTTGGGCCCTGAAGACAGCTCCGCCAACCCCCGGCAATTTACTCGACCCCCTTCTGGCACAGTTAGTCTAGGGTAACTATATTTTCTTATGCTCTATGATCAAACTCAGACACCAAGGCAATAATAAAGGAATATCTGATTTACTTTAAATTGTGGTAAAAGAATCAACAATGGTAACAGTTTACATGAAATGGGTTGCAGAGACCTGCAGCAATATACACACTATGTATTAATAGAACAGTAAGGGCGTGTCGCGTGGGCGACCGTTAGCTAGGCACCCTGTGGCGCAGCAACTAAATGGACTATCTAACTGACCAGGCCTGGTTTAGATACTAAGACTCAGTCTCTAGGGGATGATGTTTTCTTCACCGGCAAGTCTTTAAAGGTGGTGCACATAACAGAACAACATTTGTAATCCAGTGGGAAGTTGTAACAGGAACAAAACACTTTACTGAAGATCCTCTGACTCAGTTCTGCTAGGACACCTCCAGTGAGAGTATCAGATATAAACTAGTGGGCCACGGCAGTCTATAGGCACATCAGTAATAAACAGTATATGGTCTGAGCATATGCTCGCTCACCCCTCCGGACGCGATCCCAGTCCGGGAACTTCCACCGACTGTGTCTTCACACACTGTGTCTCCAGCGATCGGGTCCCCGATCCAACCAAGGCTGTGGGTAAGCGAAGTCAGATGCCACCCAGGCTCGCAGCGAGGTGGAAGGCTCTTTTGTCACTTTGCAAGGCCTCAGGCTTCAGGCCTTGCACACCAGCACATCCGCACAGGAGGATCAGTCACTGAAGTCTCGTGTCCAAAAGAGACCGAGCCTAGCCTCGCCTCCTCCTTATATAACCCCTCCCATGAGTCTCTGGGGTGGAAACATTGCCGAATGGGGTTCTGGGTAATGTAGTCTCTCACTTCTGCTTTCACTTCCAGTAATGTCTCTTCTCTACTACCTCCCGACTCCCCTCTCACCCGGAAAGTCCTCTCTCTCTGTATTAAAGGGGAAGACCCCGCTACACTCGTGATAACGATCTGCCTTTTCATTGGTCTCCTTTCTATTTTTAGTGAGCTCACATTCCTTTTCTGTTAAATGTGGCTGTGATTTTAATATATCAGTTTCCTGTTGGGTATTTTGACCTTTAAACTCTCTATAAAGATAAATCAGGATAATGCATAATTAAAAAATACTGTGATCAAGCCTTTTTATTTCCTTTGTCTCAGAGGAGCTGTCTTTTAGTGCACAGATTTGACCTTCCGCGTTCCACACGTCTTTTACTAAATGACGGGCGCGTTTTTTACAGTCTTTAATGTATGCTTTTAGATCAGTCTCATCAGACAATCTTTTTCTGACATGATCCGCCATTTCAATTTTAGAAATAATTTCCAAAATTTCCTGTACATGTACCAACTTTTTCTGAGTACTCATATTACCACTAAGGTCTGACTCTTGATAATCCCCCATCAACATAAAATTTACTTTGACCAGACATTTTTAGGCAAACAAATTTTTTTTTTTTTTTTTTTAAATTAATAATTAATAATTTCATGCAAAATATTATTTATGTCACCACCATAACTATGATTGATCTTGTACAAAACATGGACGTTATCTCAGCTCAGTGCCTCCATTTATATGTTGTGCTTATCAAGGGACAGTTTTGCCCGCACAATATTTATTATTAAGTTCTTTTTAACAAAAGATATTTTTGAATACAAGTCAATCTATATGATACAGTCTATAATATGAAACGTATTCACGGAGACTTGTGATCATACAAAATAGCTAAATTTATTGGTTGACAAAAAGCAAATATTTACATGAAATTAAAATACCAATTGCGTTACATAAACGACTTGAAAATCAATAAAAAAAACCGCAAAATGGGCATGCAGTCCCTTTTAAATAATGCTGTCATGATAGATTCTCAATAGGTTCAACAACCTTGTATAATTGACAATAAAACAGAACGTCTGTATTTCACACATCTAACTGTTACTATACTGCAGTTAAGTAAGTGGTTAACATTGTGAAATAAATTGGACGTTTGTTTTTGTCACTAAGATTGGAACTATACAAAAAGGAAAATATAATGAAAAATTGAATCTTTGCAAAAAGCATCTACCAGTTGTTGGTTAATGAGAATAAATTATAATTGCAGAATATTCAATACTTCAATATTTTTGAGAACAACAGTGAATTCAAGATAAAATCAAAAATGGCATAATTACCCATTCCACAATGGCTATTTCCTACTGGCAAGTGACCAGAGTTAAGATGGCTGCCGTGGCTTTCAGGTATCGGGTGTCTAGGAATCTTCATGAGTGTAGAAATATGTCTTCATGCATGGTGCATGTGTGTCAGTCTGTCTGAGAGTGTGGATCTCCCAGTGTGCCCCTCCGACCTCCCTGTGGGAGAGAGTGTGTGGGAGTCCCTGGGAGTCCGTCTCTGTGTCCCTCCGTCTAATTTCTCTTCCCTTAAATATTGTCTCTGGACAATAAGGTTATAAAAATTATACTAAGTTCTGCCCAGGGATGGGTGTCTTCAACTCATTAGTGGCTGCAGATATGGGTGTTACTGTCCAAAAGTGTCTGGATTCTATAGGTTGACAACTTAACCACTTAACGACTGCTCACTGTATATATACGTCGGCAAAATGGCACGGATCGGACCCCCCTCTGGTACAGTGAGTGGTGGTTTTCCATTAGGAAGCGATTCATGATGAGGGGGCGGCAATTGGTTTTCGGCCACCCCCTCACGATCGCTCCCGGCGAATGACAATCTTCCTCTGCCTGTGTAATGTAAATACAGGCAGAGGAAGTGATGTCATCTCTCCTCGTGGCGGTCTTTTCGATCCGGCGCGAGGAGAGAAGACATCTCACAGTAAGTGCACCAACACTACACTAACACCAGTACACGTAGGCACACATACACCCCCCAGTCACCCCCAGATCACCCCCCAAATCACCCCCAGTCACAGTGTCACCGGTTGCAGTGGTCATTTTTTTACTGATCACTGCAATCAGTGTCATTTGTGACAGTAAACAGTTTCAGGGCAGTTAGGTTTAGGCCCCTTTAGGTCCAGGGTAGCCCCCTAACCCCCCCTAATAAAGGTTTAACCCCTTGATCGCCCCCCAGGTAACTCTTTCACCCCCTAAAGCCAGCGTCACTAAGCGATCGTTTTTCCGATCGCTGTATTAGTGTCGGTGGTGCCCTAGGTAGCCAGTTATTTATTTTTAGGTTCGCCACAGGCTTTTATAGCGTCAGGTACCCCCATATATTATTTTAACCCCCTGATTGCCCCTAGAGTTAACCCTTTCACCAGTGATTACCATATAAGTGTCACTGGTGACACTGGTTAGCCAGTTAGTTATTTCGTTATTTAGGTTACCCGTCAGGTTTTTATATAGCGTCAGGTACCCCCAAATATAACCTAATAAAGGTTTTAACCCCCTGATTGCCCCTAGTTAACCCTTTCACCAGTGATCACCATATAAGTGTTACGGGTGACGCTGGTTGGTTAGTTTGCTTTTTATAGCATCAGGGCACCCGCCGTATATAACCCAATAAAGGTTTAACCCCCTGATCGCCCGGCGGGTGATATCAATTAGGTTTTAGTGTCAGAGAGGGTCTGCGTCACCCCAGGCAGCGTCAGGTTAGTGCCAGTAACGCTAACACCCATGCACAAAGCATACACCTCCCTTAGTGGTATAGTATCTGATCAGATCTATACTAGCATCCCCAGCCGTTTAGGGTTCCCAAAAACGCAGTGTTAGCGGGATCAGCCCAGATACCTGCTAGCACCTGCGTTTAGCCCCTCCGCCCAGCCCAGCCCAGCCCACCCAAGTACAGTATCGATCGATCACTGTCACTTACCAAACACAACACACATAACTGCAGCGTTCGCAGAGACAGGCCTGATCCCTGGGATCGCTAACAGTTTTTTTTGAAGCGTTTGATACATTTGCTGACAGTCAGGGGCTTTTTTACCTGTGAATCTTACTAGTGTACCACTAAATTTAGAGCCCAAAATGGCAAATCGAAGGTACACTAGTAAAGAGGCCTACGAGATTCTGAGCATGACAGATAGTGAAGAGGAGGTCACGTATCTGTCAGATTCAGGCTCAGAATACATTCCCGTAGAAGACAGTGAAGACAGCGGCTCCATGTCAAATAGCACTGACGACGAAGGTGGGGTCCCTGCTAAGGTCAGGCGTACCAGATCCCGATCTTTTGATGTTGTTGAGGAGCAAGAACTGCAGGGCTCTCGTATTATGGAGCAGAGTAGTACTAGCGCCGCTATTCGTTCTGGTCAACTGGCAAGCACCAGCGGCCTAGTACAGCCTGGGCGTACATCCAGCTCTGCAGTATCACGTGGTGACGTGGCGAGTCCCATAAGTGCAGTTCAAGCTATCGAGGTGGCAAGCACAAGTAGTGTCCCGCTGCCACCAAGAAGAAGACAAAGGCAGGTCCGTCGTGTTCATAGCGCCCTTCCTGCAGAATTTGCCTATCCTGATTGGGTGCCCAACACTTCTGCAGAACCCGTACTTCCCCCATTCACGGCCCAACCTGGTATTCAGGTGGAAACAGCTGATTTTACGCCACTTGATTTTTATTTGCTGTTTTTCACTGAAGATCTCTATAGATCTATTGTGGACCAGAGTAATTTATGTGCTGGTCAATTCATCGCCGCTAATCCCCAGTTGCCTTCCATTGCCAGAGATTGGAAACCAATTACGGTTTCCGAACGTAAGACCTTTCTGGGCCTTTCCCTCAACATGGGCACACATAAATTCTCGTCAATGCGTGCTTATTGGTCAACGCACCCAATTGACCACATGCCCATGTTCTCTGCCTTTATGCCCAGGAAACGATACGAGCAGATCTTGCGGTTCATGCACTTCAACGACAATGAACTTTGTCGTCCACGTGGAAACCCTAAATACGATCGGCTCTACAAAATTCGGCCCCTCATAAACCACTTCAATGAACGTTTTGCAGCCTTGTTTATTCCCGATCAAGTTGTCTGCGTAGATGAGTCCCTGATTAAATTTTCTTGCCGCTTGTCTTTCAAGCAGTACCTTCCCAGCAAGCGTGTCAGATACGGGGTCAAGCTCTATAAGTTCTGTGACAGGGCAACAGGCTATGTATGGAGCTTTACGGTTTATGAGGGAAAAGATAGACAGGTTGAGCCGGAGAACTGCCCAGATTACATAGGGAGCGCTGGCAGGATAGTGTGGAACTTGGTGTCAACCTTATTCGGAAAGGGGTACCCACTTGTATGTGGACAAATATTACACGAGCGTGCCACTGTTTAGTCACTTGTTTGATCATCAGATTGGAGCATGTGGCACCGTGCAACCTAATCGCCGGGGCTTTCCCCAGGGGCTTGTAGATTCCCGTTTAAGGCTGGGGGAGAGAGCCTGCTTGAAGTGTAATAATTTGCACGCTGTGAAGTGGAGGGATAATAAGAATGTTTTCCTTCTTACCTCCCTTCATGCAGACACGTCAGTCCAGATTCGTACGGCGACTGGTGTTGTGGAGAAACCCCTCTGTGTCCACGAATATAACCAAAATATGGGAGGGGTGGACCTCAACGACCAGTTGTTGGCGCCGTATCTAATTGCCCGTAAGGCGAGACGCCGGTACAAAAAAGTGTCTCTATCCTTATTTCAATTGGCTTTGCTGAACGCTCATGTGCTATACAGAGCTTCAGGGGGGACTTTATCTCTCCTAAAATTCCAGGATGAGATAGTCACAGAACTCTTGTATCCAGGCGGTTCTGCACCTCACCATTCCCAACCAAATGCAGTAAGCCGGCTGCATGAGAGGCATTTTCCGTATGTCCTCGAGAGTACCCCTACCCAACGAGCCCCCCCAAAAAAGATGTCGTGTCTGTAGCAAGCATGGATTTAGGCGTGACACCTGTTATTTTTGTCCACTCTGTCCTGACAATCCTAGTCTTTGCATTGGTGAATGTTTTGAACGCTACTACACAAAAGTGAAGTTTTAGCATAGGGTACAGCATTTCACAGACTAGGACACACTTACACAGGGTCTCCCAAGATGCCATCGCATTTTGAGAGACCCGAACTATTACAGTTGTTAAAGTTACAAAAAAAAGTGTAAAAAATAAAATAAAAAATTAAAAAAAAAAAAAAAATATATAAAAAAAAAAAAAAAAAAAAAATAGTTGTTGTTTTATTGTTCGCTCTCTCTCTATTTTCTCTCTATTGTTCTGCTCTCTTTTTACTGTATTCTATTCTGCAATGTTTTATCATGCTTCATTCTCAGGTATGTAATTTTTTGTTTTCAGGTGCGCCATTCAGCTGCAGCGCGGAATTATTTATCTTGACAGCAACAGCGTTTGCTCCCACGATACATAAAGCCGTGACTCCAGTGCTGTAGGAGGTGATTTCACCACCACAGTTAAAAAAAAGAGCATATATGCCAAAGCATGGGGCAGCAGGGGCGGAGGAGCGATTTTGCTCCTAATGCCGTGTACATACGGTCGAAATTCCGACGGAGGCTTGCCCGTAGAAAAGTCAGACCGTGTGTACGCGGCATAACTTTTTTGCGGGAGGATGCCCCCATGCTTCGGCATATATATATTTTAGGCACAGGTTGCGTTTAAAGAATGTTTTATTTTTTACTAGTTTTTTTTTGGTATTTGCTTTGCAGGTATGGTATGGTAAGGTCTTACTGTTGTACTGTAATGTTACTTTGTTTTAATGTTAACCATAATTTGCTTATCAGGTATGCCATTCAGTTGCAGCGCGGATTTATTTATTTTGACAGCAACAGCTTTTGCTCCCACGATACATAAAGCCGTGACTCCAAAATTGTAGGAGGTGATTTCACCACCACAGTTAAAAAAAAGAGCATATATGCCAAAGCATGGGGGCAGCAGGGGCGGAGGAGCGATTTTGCTCCTAATGCCGCGTACATACGGTCGAAATTCTGACGGAGGCTTGCCCGTAGAAAAGTCTGACCGTGTGTACGCGGCATAACCTTTTATGCCGCGTACATACAGTCGAAATTCCGATGGAGGCGTGCCCGTGGAAAAGTCAGACCGTGTGTACGCGGCATAACTTTTTTGAGGGAGGATGCCCCCATGCTTCGGCATATATAAATGGTGCATGTATGCCCATCATTAGAAGTGGGTGGATGAAGGGAGGTATTCTAATGGTGGGCATACCCACCGATCAATCTCTTTTTTTCGTTCAGCCAACAGGCTGCATGAAAAAAAAAAAGATTACAATACATGTCCAACAAGGACCAGCAACGTACTGGTATGTTGCTGGACTTTGAATGGTTATACCAGAATGATGCCTGCGGGTTTAGGTATCATCTTAGTATCATTCTTTTCAGCCAGCGGTCGGCTTTCATTTAAAAGCAATCCTAGCAGATAATTAGCCTCTAGACTGCTTTTACAAGCAGTGGGAGGGAATGTCCCCCCCCCCCGGATATAAACAGCGCCATTGGGAAATTGGGAAAGCATTTAATCACACCGATCTTAGTGTGGTCAGATGCTTTGAGGGCAGAGGAAATATCTAGGGTCTAACCCCCCAATTTTCTTCCAAAATAGAGTACCTGTCACTACCTATTGCTATCATAGGGGATATTTACATTCCCTGAGATAACAATAAAAATGGTAAAAAAAAATAAAAAAAAATGGAAGGAACAGTTTAAAAAAAAAAAAAAAAAAAACCAAAATAAATAATAATAAAAAAATTTAAAAAGCACCGCTGTCCCCCCCTGCTCTTGCGCAAAGGTGAACGCAAGCGTTTGTCTAGCGTCATATGTAAACAGCAATTGCACCATGCATGTGAGGTATCACTGCAAAGGTAAGATCGAAGGCAGTCATTTTAGCAGTAGACCTCCTCTGTAAATCTAATGCGGTAACCTGTAAAGGCTTTTAAAAATGTATGTAGTTTGTCGCTGCTGCACGTTTGTGCGCAATTTTAAAGCCTGTTGTGTTTGGTATCCTCGTACTCGGCCTAAGATCATCTTTTTTTATTTCATCAAACATTTGGGCAATATAGTGTGTTTTAGTGCATTAAAAATAAAAAAAGTGTGTTTTTTCCCCCAAAAATGCGTTCGAAAAATCGCTGCGCAAATACTGTGTGTAAAAAAAATGCAACACCCACTATTTTAATGCGTAGAGCCTTTGCTTTAAAAAAATGTATAATGTTTGGGGGTTCAACGTAATTTTCTTGCAAAAAAAATAAATATGTTTTCATGTAAACAAAAAGTGTCAGAAAGGGCTTTGTCTTCAAGTGGTTAGAAGAGTGGATGATGTGTGACATAAGCTTCCTAATGTGGTGTATAAAATGCCAGGACAGTTCAAAACCCCCCCAAATGACCCCATTTTGGAAAGTAGACATCCCAAGCTATTTTCTGAGAGGCATGTTGAGCCCATTGAATATTGTTTTTTGTCCCAAGTGATTGAATAATGACAAAAAGAAAAAAAAATGTACAAATAGTTGTCACTAAATGATATATTGCTCAAACATGCCATGGTTATATGTGGAATTACACCCCAAAATACATTCTGTTGCTTCTCCTGAGTACGGGGATACCACATGTGTGAGACATTTTGGGAGCCTAGCTGCGTACGGGACCCCAAAAACCAAGCACCGCCTTCAGGATTTCTAAGGGTGTAAATTTTTGATTTCACTCCTCACTACCTATCACAGTTTCGGAGGCCATGGAATGCCCAGATGGCACAAAACCCCCCCAAATGACCCCATTTTGGAAAGTAGACACCCCAAACTATTTTCTGAGAGGTATGTTGAGTATTTTGCAGATCTCGCTTTTTGTCACAAAGTTTTAAAAATTGAAAAAAGAAAAAAAAGAAATAAATTTTCTTTCTTCATTTTCAAAAACAAATGAGAGCTGTAAAATACTCACCATGCCTCTCAGCAAATAGCTTGGGGTGTCTACTTTCCAAAATGGGGTCATTTGGGGGGAGGTTATTATGTGCTATCTTGGCATTTTATGGCCTTCAAAACTGTGATAGGTAGTGAGGAGTGAAATCAAAAATTTACGCCCTTAGAAATCCTGAAGGAGGTGCTTGGTTTTTGGGGCCTCATAATTCCACATATAACCATGGCATGTTTGAGAAATATATAATTTAGTGACAACTTTTTGTAAATTTTTTTTTTCTTTTTGTCATTATTCAATCACTTGGGACAAAAAAAAAATATTCAATGGGCTCAACATGCCTCTCAGTAAATAGCTTGGGGTGTCTACTTTCCAAAATGGGGTCATTTGGGGGAGTTTTGTGCTATTTTGGCATTTTATGGCCTTCGAAACTGTGATAGGTAGTGAGGAGTGAAATCAAAAATTTGCGCCCTTAGAAATCCTGGAGGCTGTGATTGGTTTTCGGGGTCCCGTACGCAGCTAGGCTCCCAAAAAGTCCCACACATGTGGTATCCCCGTGCTCGGGAGAAGCAGCAGAATGTATTTTGGGGTGCAATTCCACATATAACTATGGCATGTGTGAGCAATATATCATTTAGTGACAACTTTTTGTAATTTTTTTTGTCATTATTCAATCACTTGGGATAAAAAAAAAAATATATATATTCAATGGGCTCAACATGCCTCTCAGCAATTTTCTTGAGGTGTCTACTTTCCAAAATGGGGTCATTTGGGGGGGTTTTGTACTGCCCTGCCATTTTAGCACCTCAAGAAATTAGATAGGCAGTCATAAATTAAAAGCTGTGTAAATTCCAGAAAATGTACCCTAGTTTGTAGACGCTATAACTTTTGCGAAAACCAATAAATATATACTTATTGACATTTTTTTTACTAAAGATATGTGGCTGAATACATTTTGGCCTAAATGTATTGACTTAAATTGAGTTTATTCGATTTTTCTTATAACAAAAAGTAGAAAATATATTTTTTCTTTCAAAATTTTCGGTCTTTTTCCATTTACATCGCAAAAAATAAAAAATCGCAGAGGCAATCAAATACCATTAAAAGAAAGCTCTATTTGTGGGTAGAAAAGGATGCAAATTTCGTTTGGGTACAACATTCCATATCCGCGCAATTTCCAGTTAAAGCAGCGCAGTGCCAAATTGTAAAAACACCTCTGGTCATTAAGCTGCGTAATGGTCCGGGGCTTAAGTGGTTAATGATTAACTGTTCTATGGACTTTGAGATCCTCCAGTAATATTGCTTTCAACCACTAGGACATTAATTCTTTAAATTTATATATTCTATTTTCAGAATGTGTATAATTTACCGTATATACTCGAGTATAAGCCGACCCGAATACAAGCCGAGGCACCTAATTTTACCACAAAACTGGGAAAACTTATTGACTCGAGTGTAAGCCTAGGGTGTGCCTCACTTTGCCTCACTGTGTTCATGCCTCACTGTGTCCATGCCTCACGGTGTCCATGACTAGACTGACGTTTAACATGGGAGTCTATGGAAGGGGTGCCCGGATTTGAAAAATCGGTACTAACTGTCCGTAGGTCCCCCGGACAAGAAACTTTGCAAACTTGTAGAGGAAGTCTGGGGCTATAAGTTTGGCGTCCAGAGAACCTACAACCGGCGTTACCGGGTCCCCAAAGTCACCAGAGAAATTACCGTTTAACATGGGTGTCTATGGAAGGGGTGCCCAGATTTGAAAAATCGGTGCTCCCCAGCTGTAGGTCCTCCGGACAAGAAACTTTGCACACTTGTAGAGGAAGAGTGGAGCTATATGTGTGCCAAGTTTGGGGTCCAGGAGACCTACAGACGGCCGGTACCGGCTCCCCAAAATCCGGGAGATCAGGCACAAAAAGGTGACTCGAGTATAAGCCAAGGGGGGCATTTTCAGCACAAAAAATGGTGCTTAAAAACTCGGCTTATACTCGAGTGTATACGGTATATAATGTTGGGAAGATTATATATGGATATTTATCTTCTGGTAATCCGGTATACATAACATACTTCTAATATACTTTTTGATTCAGTCACATAACATAATTTGTTTTATATTTCTGTCTAAAAATATATCTATAAGCTGTTTTTTCTAAACAGGGTACAGATTACGGTATATATCAATCAATATAACACAAAAAATATTTATCTATATATTTTGAATACGTGTTAATCTCTAAACGTAGGTTCCTTTATATTCTATAATCACAATTTGAAATTTTTCATACTGATTATTAACTCTTTAAAACACTTTTATATATAAAATCATACTGGTATCTATATTTATTTTTCTAACAAAGTCCCTAGGTCAACAGATACTAAGAAACTACTTTTCCCTATGACCTAAGATGTAATTTGATAATCTAAACATCATTTTTATTTATTACATATCAATATATGTTCTTACTTTGAATATCATGCGTATTTATAATGGAACATATTATTATTATTATTATTATTATTATTATTATTATTATTAATAAAGGAAAACCACAACAATATGCAGGTTCCGGCTCCCGGCCACTTAAATCGTGCCCTTTTGGCTTTAGACGCAATCAAGGCCTTCGATAGTGTCGAATGGCCATACCCATGGACCATCCTCGAAAAATTTGGGCTTTGCTCTGCCTTCTGCCAGTGGGTGCGTCTGTTATACTCCGCTCCGGTGGCATCGGTTAGGGTCAATGGCCTTCAAGCTCCCAGTTTTTGTCTCTTCTGGGGCACTAGGCAGGGGTGTCCACTGTCCCCCCTGCTTTTTGCCCTGGCTATAGAGCCCTTGGCATGTCTTATGCGGGCCTCTTCCGATGTTACCAGCTTGATTAGGGGAGATATGGAAGAAAATATATCATTATATGCAGATGATCTTCTTCTTTTCTTGACCAATACCTGCTCATCCCTGCCGGCGGTAATGAAATATATTAAGGAGTTTGGCAAGTTTTCCGAGATAGGCATAAACTGGGAGAAATCATAGTTACATAGTTACATAATTAGTCAGGTTGAAAAAAGACACAAGTCCATCCAGTTCAACCATAAAAAAATAAATAAATAAATAAATAAAAATAAATAAAATAAAAAAATATCATACAATCCCATATACCCAATTCTATACCCACAGTTGATCCAGGAGGAAGGCAAAAAACCCCAGCAGAGCATGATCCAATTTGCTACAGCAGGGGAAAAAATTCCTTCCTGATCCCCGAGAGGCAATCGGATATTCCCCGGATCAACTTTACCGATAAATGTCAGTACCCAGTTATATTATGTACATTTAAGAAAGAATCCAGGCCCTTCCTAAAGCAATCTACTGAGCTGGCCAGAACCACCTCTGCAGGGAGTCTATTCCACATTTTCACAGCTCTTACTGTGAAGAAACCTTTCCGTATTTGGAGGTGAAATCTCTTTTCCTCTAGAAGCAAAGAGTGCCCCCTTGTCCTTTGTGTTGACCGTAAAGTGAATGACTCAGCACCAAGTTCACTATATGGACCCCTTATATATTTGTACATGTTGATCATATCCCCCCTTAATCTCCTCTTCTCAAGAGTGAATACATTCAATTCTTCTAATCTTTCCTCATAGCTGAGCTCCTCCATGCCTCTTATCAGTTTGGTTGCCCTTTCTCCAGTTCCCCAATATTCTTTTTGAGAACTGGGGCCCAAAACTGAACTGCATATTCCTGATGAGGTCTTACTAATGATTGGAACAGGGGCAAAATGATATCTCTCTCTCTGGAGACCACACCTCTCTTAATACAAGAAAGGACTTTGCTCGCTTTGGAAACTGCAGCTTGGCATTGCATGCCATTATTGAGCTTATGATCTACCAAAACCCCCAGATCCTTCTCCACTACAGATCCCCCCAGTTGTACTCCCCCTAGTATGTATGATGCATTCATATTCTTAGCCCCCAAGTGCATAACTTTACATTTATCAACATTAAACCTCATCTGCCACAGTCGCCCAATTAGACAGAGCATTGAGGTCGGCTTGTAAATTGGCGACATCCTGTAAGGACGTTATTCCACTGCATAGCATGGTGTCATCTGCAAAGACAGAAATGTTACTTTTGATCTCAGACCCAATATCATTTATAAAGATATTAAAAAGTAAGGGTCCCAGCACTGAACCTTGGGGTACACCACTGATAACCTTGGACCATTCAGAGTAAGAATCATTAATGACTACTCTCTGAATTCTGTCTTTTAGCCAGTTTTCTATCCATTTACAAACTGATATTTCCAATCCTGTAGACTTTACCTTGCACATGAGCCATGTGTGGGGAACTGTATTGAATGCTTTTGCAAAATCCAAGTATACCACACCCACAGCCACCCCTCTGTCCAAGGTCTTACTTACCTCTTCATAAAAACAAATCAGGTTTGTCTGACAACTTCTGTCTTTCATGAATCCATGCTGTCTGTTGCTTAAATAGTTTTTTTCCAGCAAGAACTCGTCTATGTGGTCTTTTATTAATCTCTCCAGTATCTTCCCAACTATAGAAGTTAAACTAACAGGTCTATAGTTACTTGGTAAAGACTTAATTCCCGGAAAATGAGAAAACCTCTAATGTTGGGATTTTGGAGGCAATACAAAAAAAGGGGAGGAAAAAACTCAATTTAAAAGTATCTAAATATTTATTTGTAACAAAACCGCATAAAGCGGACACATATATAAAATTACAAAATTGTACAAAAAGGCACATATAAACATGGATATTGTACAATAACTGCATAAATCTAACATATTACAAATCTTTCAAGAAGCAATACAATAGCCTGATTGACCACTCCCGCCGGAAGCAGATCAAGTGAGGCTTAACCAACGCGTTTCAAACTGTAATTGTCCTTCATCAGGGATTTCAAATGCATTCGCTTCTAAGAGATCAAATTTCTGTTGAATACAGGAACAATAAGATAAGTTTTCACTTTAATTTCAACCATTATATAGAATGCAATACAAAGGAAACAAACTTACACAAAAAATCATATATAAATTATTCCATCAATGTTCCCATACATGCATCCCAGGTTCCAGAAACTCCAGGGGTGGATTCCCCGATGCCCTCAAAATGCCAGGAAAACCCTCTGTCAGAACACATGTCCATATAAGAAGTACGGACATCTAAATAAATTGGTCCAAAATAGGTGCCTTAAACAAAAAATATATAACATACATAAGTATGGATGTAATTCTGTTGGGGAATAAAATAATTATCCCTAGAGAGAATGTGGTACCTGTAGATGGAAAAATGGAAATCTAGGATTCAGATTCATCAGGCAAGTATAATTCATGTAAAGAGACAGGACCAAAGGATGCTCGAGTCCAAAGATATATGTCCTAAAAATAATTAAAGAAAACAATAAAAATTGTATCAATCAAAAGAGAGAAGAAAAATTCTTCCCTCTTCTAAATAAAACGTCTCTAAAAGTTTTTGAGTATTACCTGTCAAAAGGATCAAAAACCCCGATAATTATCTAAAAAAGTTTCCATGCAATAGAGGTCCATACAGAAACATCCTCTGCCTGCCAGCAGAGGGAAAGAATGACACCATATAACTCCTTTGGCATCCTTTATATCCCTCTGCTATGTCTGATTGGTCCAGACCAGGTCACATGACGCACCTGCTCATAGAGCAGAGCCTCATGTAGCCATGGAGACGCCACGCTTCCCAGGTCAAGCCACGTCAAGCGCCGACCACATGACGCAACCAAACCAATCAGCGGTGCGTCTGCCATCATTGCATATCAGCAGCAAAACACCAAGGGAGCGCGGCATGAAAAAGCCCACGGCCGCATCATTGAACCGTTATAGCGTCACCCATCATACCCCGCTGTTTTAGCAAGGGTATGATAAACGACCCCTCTGCTGGATCAGTCCCCATTCCGATCCGTCCCGCACCGCAGGAAGTGCATAGACGGCCATCTTGAATGTGGGCAAAGTAAAGGGATGCCAGATGGAAAGAATGGTTTAGATGGAAAGGATGGAACTAAATTGCCGTGGGGCAATCAGACATTGAATATTAGCACCAGTTTACCATTGTAAACTCGTGCCCAGGATATAGATCCTTATCCCAGAACAGTTGTATATGGACGGGGAGCGGACCAGGGACTAACACCACCGGTGCCGTTTTAAACCTACGGGAGGAACAAAAAAGTTTCTCCTGCCCAGGAAAAAATGGTGGGGGATGAATTCCATTGGAAAACCCCCTTCCCGGCACCGGATATGCACATGTGAAATTGAAAAAGAAGGGATCCTAGATAGAGAAAAAACCGGCCACCCCAAAACGGAACTCTGGCTAGATCACACACCAATATGGGACGCATGCATGGGAGCACGTCAAAAAATCAGCCGAAGCATCAAAAAAGATACCTCCGCAGAAAAAATATTATGGAACATTGAGCACACAGAATATATATGATATAAAAGTCTATATATCTCAAAACCCCACATGTGTGTCAGTGTGCTTTTAGAAAAAATTAGAAAAGTTCTCCTCTATCCATAGACATGGAGAAAAGCTGGAATGTCAGGGCTCATAACTGGGGGTGGGTGGAACATCACGCCAGAATATATCAACAAGGCTAATCAGTCTTCCCCGAACTAAAGCCCTCCAGGAATGGACGAAAGCTTTCAACTTCATTCAAACCTGGGGGCGTAGTTGCCCTAAGGTACCTGATCCAGCGCATTTCCCGCTGGAGCAGGACCTTGTTCCAGTCACCCCCCCTACATTGAATATGAATCCTTCCAACAACTGAAAAAATTACTTTGGGCATTCTATACCTGTGTTTTTTGGCTACATGTCTCCCAAGAGGCAAATAGAGGTTCCCTATCCTCATGCTATGCATATGTTTTTCCACTCTCTTCCCAAATTCCTGTCTTGTTTTTCCGACGTAAAAACATCCACACTGACAGACCATTAAATAAACCACACCTTGTGTCTTACAATTGGCAAAGTGTCTAAGTGTGAAGGTCTCCCCATTGGGTAAAGTGAGTGTGGATCCTCCGCCAATGACAGTACATTGAGAGCATGCCCCACAAGGATAGGTCCCAAAGATTTTACATGGGTCCTTTCTTGCCTCTCCCTTGTATTCACTTTTGACTAGCATTCCACCGATAGATTCTGCCTTTTTGAAAGTGATTACTGGTTTTGATGGTACTAGTGTCTTCAGGATTGGGTCCTCGGTAAGGATCGGCCAATATTTGGTTAGAATCTGTCTGATTTTCTTGTGCTCATTAGAGAATTTGAAAATTATTCTTGAAATATTATCTTCTTGAGTTTTTTTCTTTTTCTTTGAAGTCTTAAAGACCAAAGTATGTCTTTCCATTCCCTTTACTCTATTGAAAGCTTTCTTTAGGGTGGATCTACTGTAACCTCTCGCTAGTAAACGGTTACTTAATTCATTAGGTTCAAGTTGAAAGTCATCATGTGATGTACAATTCCTCCTAATCCGGAGGAACTGGCTGAAAGGTATGGATTCTTTGAGTGTTGTTGGATGGAAACTGGCTGCATGCAACATCGTGTTGCCAGCCGTTTCCTTCCTACACAGTCTACTTTGGACTTTCCCCTGTATATCTTTCGATATAAGGATATCAAGAAAACTGACTGACTTTCTCAGAGTCATAAGACATGGTAAAAAATAAATTTAGGTTGTTAGTATTCATAAGTTCCAAAACTCTCTTGAGCATGTCTTCAGGCCCATCCCAGATGATGAAGATGTCGTCTATGTAGCGCTGCCACATGAGAATGTGGCAGGCACACATAGACGCATCATCTCCCAGGAGGAAATCCTTCTCCCACTCCCCCAGGTACAGGTTGGCATATGAGGGTGCACAGCACGTCCCCATAGCCACCCCCTGTACCTGGAGGTAGTGGGAGCCCTGAAACAGAAAAATGTTATGCTGTAAAATAAAATCAAGCATCTGTATGATGAATTGATTAAACTTCCAATCCATGGTTGGGCATTGTCGTAGCACTCTTTGGACAGCTAAAATGCCAAGATCGTGTGGTATGCTGTTGTAGAGTGACTCTACATCTACAGTAACCAAGAGCGCTGATGGTGGTATGACAAGACCTTCCAATATTTGCAGAAGATGGATTGTGTCTTTGGTGTACAAAGGGAGATCCATCACATGAGGTCTGAGGTGCTGGTCAATAACTCGGCTAGCACCTTCAGAGATGGAACCATTACCTGATATGATGGGCCTGCCAGGTGGCCTCAACAGGTTTTTGTGCACTTTAGGAAGTGCATACATCGTAGGGGTACGTGGGTGTCTGGTTCGAATAAAGTCCCAGATATCTTGGTTTATGGCACCATCTCTAAAGGATTCATCAACCAATTGATAGAATTCGCTGTTCATTCTATCCACCGTGGATGAAGAGATTTTGCGATAACACTTAGGATCCCTAAGTATTTTCATGCACATCTCCTCAAAATCTGGGTTGTCCATAAGGACGATGTTTCCCCCTTTATCCGAGCCTTTGATCGTAATGTTAACATTGTTCTTAAGAGTTTTTAGGGCATGTTTTTGTTCTGGGTTGAGATTAGAATGTGAAGTGTCTTTTTTTAGGACCTCAATCTCTTTAGATGTTTGTCTTACACATAGAGCTAGAGCCGGGTTCTGGTTAATTGGTGGGAAATTATGAGATTTCCTTTTAAATTTTTCGGGGGTAAAAAGTGTCTGATTATTTTCCCCATCATCACCCTCCTCTTCCTCCAAATTCTCCCCCCATGTCTGACTCAAGGGGGCGTTTTCCTGGCATTTTGAGGGCATCGGGGAATCCACCCCTGGAGTTTCTGGAACCTGGGATGCATGTATGGGAACATTGATGGAATAATTTATATATGATTTTTTGTGTAAGTTTGTTTCCTTTGTATTGCATTTTATATAATGGTTGAAATTAAAGTGAAAACTTATCTTATTGTTTCTGTATTCAACAGAAATTTGATCTCTTAGAAGCGAATGCATTTGAAATCCCTGATGAAGGACAATTACAGTTTGAAATGCGTTGGAAAGCCTCTCTTGATCTGCTTCCGGCGGGAGTAGTCAATCAGGCTATTGTATTGCTTCTTGAAAGATTTGTAATATGTTAGATTTATGCAGTTATTGTACAATATCCATGTTTATATGTGCCTTTTTGTACAATTTTGTAATTTTATATATGTGTCCGCTTTATGCGGTTTTGTTACAAATAAATATTTAGATACTTTTAAATTGAGTTTTTTCCTCCCCTTTTTTTGTATTGCCTCCAAAATCCCAACATTAGAGGTTTTCTCATTTTCCACATATATTCGGGATGATGGTAATTACATGTTGGGTTGCATGAGGTGTTACACTTTTCAAGACTTAATTCCCTTTTTAAATATAGGCACCACATTAGCCCTGCGCCAATCCAGTGGTACTATTCCTGTCATTAATGAGTCCCTAAAAATTAAATACAATGGCTTTGAAATTACAGAGCTCAATTCTTTTAGGATCCGTGAGTGTATGCCATCTGGTCCAGGTGCTTTATCCACCTTTATTCCATCTAAATATTTCAGGACCATATCACTTTTGAGCCATTGTGGATTTGGGGCTGTGTCCCTACCACCCCCATTTTGGACATGAGCTCCCCCATACTCCTTTGTATACACAGAACTGAAGAAAGTATTTAATAAATTAGCCTTCTCTTTGTCCCCAGTCACCCACTCTAGATTATTTTGTAAAGGGCCTACATGCTCAGACTTGACCTTTTTACTATTAATATATTTGAAGAACTTTTTGGGGTTTGTCCTACTATCTTTTGCAATCTGTTGTTCATTTTGAATTTTTGCATCCTTGATTTCCTTTTTACATATCCTGTTATATTCTTTGTAACATTTAAATGACACTAGTGTTCCCTCATTTTTATATTTTTTAAAAGCTCTATTCTTATAGTTTATAGCTTTTTTAACTTTGGCAGTGAGCCACATAGGTTTTATTTTTAGCCTTTTAAACTTATTGCCCATGGGAATATACTTTGCAGTGAGTTCACAAACAGTCTTTTTGAAGAATTCCCATTTCTGTTCTGTGCCCATTGATGCCAATATTCCCTCCCAGTCTAAGTCCTGGAGAGCAGCCCTCTTCCTTGGAAAGTTTGCTCTCTTGAAATTAGGTGTTTTTATCTTTCCCGTATGTGATTTTTGCTTACAACTAACATCAAATGAAATCATGTTATGGTTACTGCTACCCAGGTGTTCCTTTATCTAAACATTAGTAATACGCTCTGCATGGTTTGAGATTACCAGGTCCAACAGAGCATCATTCCTGCAATAGGTTTATAAATTTTTGCCCTTTAACTGTCCCAGCAGTTCCATTACTCCAGTCAATTTCTGGGTAGTTAAAATCCCCCATTATTATCACCGTCCCAGCCCTTGCAGCACTTTCCATCTGTGCAAGGAGCTGAGTCTCCACCTCCTCATTAACATTGGGTGGTCTATAACAAACTCCAATGATTAACTTTGTTTTTTTTTTTGTTTTTTTTATTCTTTATTTATTTATTTTCAACAACAGGGTTTACACACACATATCTCCATCTTAAACTATAGGTTAATCAAGAAAAAGAAATTCAATTCCACAAATTAAATCTGTACGTTCTCCGTAACCAGACCCTATTTATTCCCTCATA
The DNA here is from genome assembly GCA_029206835.1 of Rana muscosa. Taxonomy (NCBI): domain Eukaryota; kingdom Metazoa; phylum Chordata; class Amphibia; order Anura; family Ranidae; genus Rana; species Rana muscosa. Next base: position 30,301,456 of record CM055116.1, on the reverse strand, counting down.
CACTCTAACTTTCTATCTATATTGATTCCTTAATCTCTTATCTACCTATTCACAACTTCCCCTGTTATCTTCCCCTTATCCCAGACTCATCCCAGTATCCCTATACCCATTTCCCATTCTCTTCAATCTCCATATTCCTCCCCTCCCAAAAAAAAACAAAAAACATTTCAATACAAAATTCTCTCTTGCTCCTCTCCTCTCTCCTCCCCTGCCATCTCCCCCCTCTCCTCAACCTCTCCATTATAATACTTATCTGTCTTTTCACTCTCCTAATAGTCTTTTACCTTCTTCTGATTGCATATATATCTCCCATGGAGCCCAGATTTCTTTAATTTGTTCCTTTCTATCTAATGTTATAGGTAGCAGTTTCTCCATTATTCCTATCCTCCTAACTTTCTTAAGCCACTCCGAAACCGCCGGGGCTTTTGTGTCATTCCAATTTGTTGCGATACAACTTTTTGCTGTGTTTATTAGATGGCACAAAATTGAATTAACATATCTTTTAGGTGGAATTTGTACATTATGTAACAAAAAGAAATCTGGTTCCTTTGGGATTAAATATTCAGTAAATGTCTGTGTAGTTCTATGTACTGATTCCCAGAATTGTCTAATTACTGGGCACGACCAAAATAGATGTATCATTGTCCCTCTTTCATCACATCCCCTCCAGCACCTGTCAGAAAATTCTGGAATTTTTTTATTTAGGGCCACCGGCGTATAATACCAACGTGTTAAAATTTTATAATTTGATTCTTGTATTTTAATACACCTTGATGATTTTATAGCCAAGTCTATTATGTTCTGACATTGTGCTGGAGAGAAGGCATGACCTATATCTCTCTCCCATTTACCCCAACATTCCATTTTAAAGTCATCTGGGGGTGCAATCAGCAATGCATACATTTTAGATATCACATGTGAGAGGGGTTCCCCTCCCTCACAGTAATCCTCAAATCTCGTCTGTGCCCGTCTGTATGCTCCTGCTGGACCCAAGTTTTCTAAATAGTTTCGGATCTGCCGAGCTTGCCATATCGGGATTTCATATTTCCCTCCTTGTTTTGTAAGCATATCCATTGTTACCCATCCCCTTTCTCCTACGAAATCTGACGCTTGGAAAATACCCTTATCCCTCAGTTTCTTAAATACAGGTCCTTCTCAAAAAATTAGCATATTGTGATAAAGTTCATTATTTTCTGTAATGTACTGATAAACATTAGACTTTCATATATTTTAGATTCATTACACACAACTGAAGTAGTTCAAGCCTTTTCTTGTTTTAATATTGATGATTTTGGCATACAGCTCATGAAAACCCAAAAATCCTATCTCAAAAAATTAGCATATTTCATCCGACCAATAAAAGAAAAAAGTGTTTTTAATACAAAAAAAGACAACCTTTAAATAATTATGTTCAGTTATGCACTCAATACTTGGTCGGGAATCCTTTTGCAGAAATGACTGCTTCAATGTGACGTGGCATGGAGGCAACCAGCCTGTGGCACTGCTGAGGTGTTATGGAGGCCCAGGATGCTTTGATAGCGGCCTTAAGCTCATCCAGAGTGTTGGGTCTTGTGTCTCTCAACTTTCTCTTCCCAATATCCCACAGATTCTCTATGGGGTTCAGGTCAGGAGAGTTGGCAGGCCAATTGAGCACAGTAATACCATGGTCAGTAAACCATTTACCAGTGGTTTTGGCACTGTGAGCAGGTGCCAGGTCGTGCTGAAAAATGAAATCTTCATCTCCATAAAGCTTTTCAGCAGATGGAAGCATGAAGTGCTCCAAAATCTCCTGATAGCTAGCTGCATTGACCCTGCCCTTGATAAAACACAGTGGACCAACACCAGCAGCTGACATGGCACCCCAGACCATCACTGACTGTGGGTACTTGACACTGGACTTCAGGCATTTTGGCATTTCCCTCTCCCCAGTCTTCCTCCAGACTCTGGCACCTTGATTTCCGAATGACATGCAAAATTTGCTTTCATCCGAAAAAAGTACTTTGGACCACTGAGCAACAGTCCAGTGCTGCTTCTCTGTAGCCCAGGTCAGGCACTTCTGCCGCTGTTTCTGGTTCAAAAGTGGCTTGACCTGGGGAATGCGGCACCTGTAGCCCATTTCCTGCACACGCCTGTTCACGGTGGCTCTGGATGTTTCTACTCCAGACTCAGTCCACTGCTTCCGCAGGTGCTCCAAGGTCTGGAATCGGTCCTTCTCCACAATCTTCTTCAGGGTCCGGTCACCTCTTCTCGTTGTGCAGCGTTTTCTGCCACACTTTTTCCTTCCCACAGACTTCCCACTGAGGTGCCTTGATACAGAACTCTGGGAACAGCCTATTCGTTCAGAAATTTCTTTCTGTGTCTTACCCTCTTGCTTGAGGGTGTCAATGATGGCCTTCTGGACAGCAGTCAGGTCGGCAGTCTTACCCATGATTGCGGTTTTGAGTAATGAACCAGGCTGGGAGTTTTTAAAAGCCTCAGGAATCTTTTGCAGGTGTTTAGAGTTAATTAGTTGATTCAGATGATTAGGTTAATAGCTCGTTTAGAGAACCTTTTCATGATATGCTAATTTTTTGAGATAGGAGTTTTGGGTTGTCATGAGCTGTATGCCAAAATCATCAATATTAAAACAAGAAAAGGCTTGAACTACTTCAGTTGTGTGTAATGAATCTAAAATATATGAAAGTCTAATGTTTATCAGTACATTACAGAAAATAATGAACTTTATCACAATATGCTAATTTTTTGAGAAGGACCTGTATTGATAGTTCTATCCCAGGTAAAAAATCTGGGTTTCCTATAATCGGATATAGGGGTGATTTTTTATTTGTAAGTTTAGACTCCTGACATATTTTATTTCCTATCCATAGCGTCGTTCCTATCGTGGGATGGGATTTTACCAAAGGAGGTAGGGCTGTATAGCACGATAGTGCCCTATTTAGGGGAATTAAACTCATTTGCTGCTCAATATTTATCCATAGTTTATAGTCCCTATGTCTGCTCCAGTCTACTAACCTCCCAAGATGTACTGCTTGATAATATTTATATATATCTGGTGCAGATATACCTCCTGCTTTTTTTGGTAAGGTTAGGAGTTTTCTACCTATTTGTGGCCTTTTACTGGCCCAGATGAATTTCATAAACAAAGTTTGGGCTTGGCTAAGGAAAGACTTAGGAATTCTTATTGGTAATGTAAGGAATAAAAAAAGGAATTTTGGCATCACACTCATTTTAAGGATATTACATCTCCCAAACCATGAGTGCATACCTTTATTCCAACAGCGTTCTTACTGTTCTGATTAAAGGTTCATAATTTAGTTCAAAGGTTTTCGTTAGGTTTGCGGGCATCTGTATCCCTAAATAATTTAAAGCTTTCCTCGTCCACTTAAATTTAAAACTTTGTTCTAATACGTTCTTAATGGACCCTGGCAGTGCCACCCCCATCGCCTCTGATTTACCATAGTTTATTTTAAGATTCAACATAATCCAATCTAATTCTACTTCTTTCATAAAATTGGGTAAAGAAATTTGTGGTCTTGATAATGAAAAAAGCATATCATCTGCATAAGCCAATACTTTGTATTCCTTTTCCCCCAATTCAATACCCCTAATGTCCCGGTTCTGTCTAATTTTATTTAAGAAAGGTTCTAATGTCAAGGCATATAATAGAGGTGAGAGGGGACAGCCCTGTCGTGTTCCATTTGTAATTATAAGAGGCTTAGAATAAACCCTATTTACTTTTACCAATGCTCGAGGACTCGCATACACTCCCGCTATCCATTGTACCATCTTTTCTCCTATGCCCATTTGTTTAATACTTCGAACATAAATTTCCAATTTAAGTTTAATAAAGATATTGGTCTGTAGCTGCTACATATCTCAGGGTCTTTCCCCTCTTTTGGTATCAAGGTAATATGAGCAGCTACAGATTCGGGGGGGTAGCACCAATGTTTGTCCGACAGCATTGAATACCTTAATCATATATGGCCCTAATAGTGTAATACATTTTTTGTAATATTGTATGTAAAAACCATCTGGGCCTGGTGCTTTACCATGTTCAATTGTCTTCATTATTGATTGCACTTCCTCCATGATAATTGGCCCTTCTAATTTCCTTCTGTCTGGTGATAATAATCTGGGCAGACATGCCGTAGTCACATATTTCCTTATAGACCCAGGAGAAACTCCTGTGTCTGGTAAATTATATAGAGTAGAATAATATTCTCGGAACTCTTGTGCTATCTCTTTTGGAAGTGACTTTTTCAGATCTGCTTTTCCTTTAATAGTTGGGATGTAAGACCGTATCAATTGTTTTTTTATTTTTTTTTGCTAATAGTTTACCACATTTGTCTCCTGAATTGTACGTCTCTTTCTTCCCATATTGTAGGACCGCTTCTGCCTTATATCGAAGTAAGTCTGCTATTTGTCTCCTTAAATGCGCTACCTCATTTCCTAATTCTCTTTCTGTTGTCTTCTTATGTTGTGTCTCTAAGCCCTGTAACTTTTCTAATAGATATTTTAACTGTTCTTCTCTGGCCTTTTTTATTCGAGAACCATGTTTAATTAAAATTCCTCTAATTACCGTTTTATGGGCTTCCCAGACTATTCCCGGGTCGCTTTCTCCATTATCATTTATCTGAAAATACCACGTTATTTCTTTGATTAAATCTTCCATGATTTGGGGGTTTTGTAATAAGCTTTCGTTTAAACGCCATCTCCATTCCGATGAGTAGCTCCCCCCCACCAACGTCAACTCCATTGTGACAGGTGCATGGTCTGTCCATGTTATGTTCCCTATTGAGATGTCGCTCACTGAGTGTAACAAATGATGGGGGACTAAAAAAAGATCTATACTTGAATAACTTTGGTGAGGGTTTGAAAAAAAAGTATAATCTCTTTCCCCTGGATGTATAGTCCGCCATCCATCCACTAATTGTAGTTCATATAATTTTCTTAGAATACACTTTCTTATTCCGTTAGGTACTGATGACGTCCCATTGAATGTATCTACTTTTGGGTCCAATGGGATATTTAAATCTCCTCCACATATCAATTTTCCTTCACTAAAATCCCTTAATTTTGACAACAGTTTAACCAAAAAGCTATCTTGATGTGAATTTGGAGAATAAATAGTGGCCAAAGTCACCTTTTCCTTACCTATCGCTCCTTTAAAGGAAAAGGTATCTTCCCCCTGGATCCGAGCATTTATCTGTAAGTGTCCAAGGTATTTTATTTGAGATCAGAATAGCGACTCCCTTTGTCTTAGCTTCCTGATTGGAAGCTTGATATACATTGGGGAAATATCTATTTTGTAGGTATGGAAAAGCCCCTTCCCTGAAATGTGTCTCTTGTATAAATCCTACATCTGTATTTAGATGTTTTAATTCATTCAACAACATATTAAGTTTTTCTGGGATAGTAAGCCCTTTAGCATTTAATGAGGTTACTCGTATTCTATCCATCTTCTATTCTCAACAATATCCGCTCTACTACTCTTCCTACCGTGTCTAGGAGGGGAGGAGGGGATGGGAGGAAGAGGAAGGGAAAAAAAATAAAAAAATTAGGGGTGGGATGGAGAAGGAATGGGTCTAGGAATTAAACCCCGGCTCCTACTTGGGACTTCAATTTTCCCGTAAGTAGCCGAATTGGGGGCGTTGGTCTAGCTTTGGCGTGGGTGGCTGAGCTCCCTCCTCACCCCTCCAGTCCATCATTTTCTTTTTTTTTTGGCCTATTATATTCTCCTTTAACATCCTCCTTTCTTCCTGTTCCTTTTCCGTCTTTTTTCTTTTCCTTTATAACCCTGTAATCCGGTCCCTACTCAGCCTGTATTTGTTCTCCGTCTTTTATCGCAAGTCTCTTCCTCCCTCACTTCCTTATCTCTTTCTAAACATTTGCCTATTCCCTTCTTCTCTTTCTTTTTCTCTCTTCTTCCCTGTATCTGGCTCCCTTCATAAAATGGATTCTTCATTTCGGTTCTACCTTTCCTACTTTCTTCTGTAATCATCTCATCTTTTCCTCTCTCGCTCCCTCTTTCTTCCCTCTAAATAGTAATATATATTAACTATCTATAAGCTTCAGGTCCCAACTAATCCTAACCCAAATATCCTCTTCCCCCAGAATCCACTCCTACTAATGATACCCATCCAGTCCCTTTGTTCCCTCTTAACTATTCAGCTTCAGAATATTTGTATTTCTTTAATATAAATGATATTATAATCCACATAATCATGATATATCTTATCACATTATGCACTCTATTTCTTTTTCTATTGAGAAAACAAGAGAGAGGAAAAATAAAAACCATTACATATTACCATTTAACGTATTCATCTCCTTCCTCTCACTCCCCTTTCCTCATTTCCTGACAACTATTATCCTACCCCTCCCCCTTTAGGAGCTCCCTCCTACTTCTTCCTCTTTCTTTTTTCTTTTTTTTCGCCTTCCCTTTTTCTTTTTTAAGCATATCAGTTTGCTCCCTAAATCCACGCCTTCCTAACACCCATTTCCCTTATAATGTGTATAGTGTATCCCCTTCCCCCCTTTCCCTTCCCTTTACCCCACTCCCCTCCTATCTTACCGTTATCATTGTATGTACCCAAGTATGTGTAAAAATTTGAACTTTATTAAAGTAAGCTACATAATTTGTGTTTTATTCGTTATATGTGTATTATATGTGTATTATATGTGTATTCTTATTGTTGTGTGTCTTCCCTTTACCCCACTCCAAAATCCCAACCCCTCCCCCACTCCCCCCAACCCTAAAAAAAAAAATCAATCCACAAGAAAGCAACAAAAGAAGAAACCCCCAAAATTTTGCATGGATTCAGTACAATAGTCTATACTATCTATAAAATCTAAAAAGGCCGTAAATAAACAAACACTCTAAACATGGAGGTGCCCCATAAGGTAAAAGGGGAGGAGATGAAACAAGTTTCTTCTATAGGGATCCAGAGGGAAGGAAGAGAAAAAAAAATAATCCCTGTAATCCCTATAATAGTCGGGGGGCGTGTCCGGACGTGAAGCTGAGAGGACGTGTTGGTGCTGGGCTCCACATGTCCAAAGACAATCCTTTCCCATCATCTCACTATTTTTGCCCGGAGACACCTTGAACTCCCTATATCCATCCATGGACACGTACTGTTGCAGTGCCTGCTGATATCATCGAGGTTGCCCGGCTGTTATTGCATTTGGCCTGCGTCTAGCTCCGCACTGCTGAGGCCTGCCGCCATCTTGAGGCCTGCCGCCATCTTGAGGCCTGTGAAGCCTCCTATACCCCCGAGCCAGCGTGCTGTATACTACGAGGGTATCGCACTCCTCAGGCCTGTTTAACGGCCGCTGTATACACGGAGGACACTGGGCAGTGATACAGCAGTGATACAGCGGGAGCGATCAACGGAGGAAAGCTCCACCATCCTGGGAACCGGCGCCATATTGCGGCCTGCGGACCCGGCTGAAGCCGCCCCCCTCAGGTACTGTGACTCCCTGGCTGCCTCACCGTCCCTCGCCCTCACCCCCAAGCTAACCCCGGTGCTGCCACCTCCACCCTGCCTGCTGGGAACTGTCTCCTATCTTTTGCAGTGAAACTGCGGCCCGAGCGGAGCGTCCACGCCGCTCTCAGGAAAGTCCGCGGCTTCGGCCTACTCCCGGAGCACGGCGGCCATCTTAGTACACCCAGGAGCTCAAACTCCCCGCAATTTCAGCTCTCCTGCTTCCCAGCTCCATTCTTTCAAAACACAGTGGCCTGCTCTTTTATCTCCTCCCCACGGACATTATAGAGGTGCCCTTCTCAATAGGCAAGTGAACATAGCAAGTGATCAGCGGACATTTTGCTACACCCTGAAATTTATTCACAGCCCCTATACCTCTTCACTGTTTAACCTCCACAACTTCCTTGGTGCTGGGGTGCCTTGGCGCAAAGGGCCATTCCCCCCACTACTTTTACGCCATCTACACGTCCCCCCCAGAGCCTCGAGATCACATCTCTCCAGCTTCACACGCCGCTTCTGCCCGCGAGAGCTCTCCAGCCTCTTCCTGCAGCTTGGAATTAATGGAGGAGCCCGGGTCCCCCACGGGTTCCGACATGTCTTCCCTGATGAATGAACTTAAAAAGGAGATAGCGAGTATGTTTCACAGTATGGAAAAATCCATCAAAAAGGAGATTTCCGCGGTTAGAGCGGATGTGGCGCACTTACTCGTCAGAATAGAGGAAACAGAACAGCGTCAAGACTCACATGAGGTTGCCATTAAAGAATTTCAGGATACCGTCACTCAATTAGCGTATGCAAATAGGGCCTCGCTATACAAACTCGAAGATCTCGAGAATCGCAACCGCAGAAACAATTTGCGTATACGCGGACTGCCAGAAGCAACCAGAGATAATGATCTAGAACCCTCGGTTCGAGGTATCTTTAATACTATCCTGGGCAATCCTGCTACGGATCCTTTGCGATTCGACAGAGTGCACCGCGCTCTGAGACCTCGCAACTTCTCGTCTGACCAACCTAGAGATGTGATTTGCCGTCTCCATTATTTCGAAGACAAAAACGCCATCATGACCAAAATGCGGAACACCCCCAACATTGACTTTGATGGTGCTATTCTTAACATCTTTCCAGATCTATCTAAGGAGACTCTTGACCGCCGCAGGGCTTTAAAGCCCCTCTTGGAGCAACTAAGGGGTGATGGAACTAACTACCGTTGGGGTTTTCCCGCATGCTTAATTGCTACTAAGAATGGCCGCTCCTCCACATTGCGGTTCCCTGAGGATCTCCCCACCTTCCTTCGAGACCTAAACCTGCCGCACGTGGAGCTGCCAGGCTGGCAGAACCCCTTACCCACTTTCTCTGCTCTCCAATCCTCCCAGTGGCGGAAAACCCCAGCCAAGCAAAGGCGTGTTTCAACTCCATGCTCATCTCAGAATGCTCATCTCCTCCTTATCTGGATGACAACCTACACTTCAATTTCAATTATTTCTCTCCCATACGAAAAGTTTGACTTGCCTTACTAAACTTTCTTAGTTATACTCCTACAGAACTGTTATTATGTTCACATTGGGTCTGTTAGTTGACCTGATGATTGGAGAGCGTTGCAATAATGTTTTGACCATTGCTTGTCTTTACAAATGTTAATTCCCTTTTTTTTTCCAGGCCGATAGCTGACGGAGCTTAATGCTCCACATTGATGCCCCCACAAAGGCGTTTGCTCCCTGCCCCTATTCTCTTGGGGTTGATGGGAGTTGGCAGTCTTTATTTTCTCCTTGTTACTTCCCTCTGGGAAACCTTTTTGGCTGCCTGCTCCCCTCATCCCCACTGGGAACACCGCAGACTTCTGCGTGACTCTTTTTTCAATCTCATTCGTTCTATAGATTGTTCTAATGTTTTTCATATGTCTCTCTCTTCTTTCTTTTCCCTTTCTCCCTCCCTCCTGGATTCTCCTCACCCCCCTCTTCTGGTCCCTCTCTCCCCTCCCCCTTTGTATTACTGGCATACGAGGTTATATGAAGTAGTGGTCTACCTCCCGCTGATGACATGGCTAACCTAAAGCTCCTTTCTTATAATGTAAGAGGCCTCAGTGTATCCGCAAAGAGACATCAAGTGTTGCGAGAATTAAGGGACTCCGCATGTTCTATTGCTTTCCTTCAGGAAACCTATTTGACTCATACTACTTCAGTGAAATTATACTCGCAACACTTTCCTCAATGATACTATAGTCTATCGGACACTAACAAGGCCAAGGGAGTGGCCATTGGATTCAGCAGAGGTACGTCATTCCGTTTTACTGACATGTTAGCGGATAATCATGGTCGCTTTCTTTTTGTTAAAGGATATATTGGCAATACTTGTTGCATCCTAGCTAATGTTTACTGTCCCAATCGTAATCAGCCTACTTTTTTTACTCAAACCCTCACAAAACTTTCACAATTCGCTGAGGGAATGTTAGTCCTTGCGGGGGATATAAATATGCCTCTAGATCCCACTATAGATACTTCCCACGGCCGCTCCAGTATCCCATTTAAAAGATTAGCACAAGTGAAAAAAAACTACTAGATCTACAACTTATGGACGCTTGGCGTCTCCTACACCCTAAAGGAAGAGACTACTCCCACTTTTCAAAAACGTACAACTCATACTCCAGAATAGACAATATTTTCCTAGATCACTTCCACCTTCCTCTCCTGAGCTCAGCCAACATAGGGAAGGCTACTCTCTCTGATCATGCACCTGTTTCTGTCAGCTTGACCGTGCCCGATTTATTTCCCCGCCCCAACAACTGGAAGCTTAATGACTCTCTCATCACTAACTCAACAGGTTTCCATCCTCTCTACTACCTTATCCCAATACTTTAAAGAAAACTCTGCCTCAGACACCTCCCCCTCTGTTCTATGGGAGGCACATAAGGCCTTAATGAGAGGTAGCCTTATCGAATTGGGTGCAAGGAGAAAGAGAGAACATGGCCAGCAGCTTAAACAGGTCCAAAACAAATTGCTGAATTAGATAAAAAGCACAAGCTCTCGTTGCACGTTTCTCACCTCAAAGCGCTCACCCTTAAAAGAGAATAACTTAAAACTCTCCTCGCCCTAGAAACTAAGCGGAAATTTCACTACGTATCTCAGAAAGTGTATGAATGGGGTAACAAACCGGGTAAACAATTGGCTAGATCCCTTACTGCTAAGAAAACTTTATCCTTTATACCCAAAATCAAATTGCCATCAGGGGACCTAGTGCACACTACCCCGCAAATCTCAAAGGCCTTCAGGGAATTTTATGCTGATTTATATAATGTGGAGGGAGGTTTGGCTTCTCTATCAGTACCAGAAAAACGTAAGCGTATCCTCAAATATCTTAGAGACGCTGGCCTCCCAAAACTGTCAAAATCGGCCCTTAATGACCTAGAAGCAGATTTCTCCGTAGAAGAATTCCAATGCGCGCTAAAATCCTCTCCTTCCGGTAAGGCTCCTGGCCCGGACGGTTTCACCCTTTTATATTATAAAACCTTCAGCGACATTTTACTCCCCCATCTCACAACTTATGCTAATTCAATCTCCCACAAATCTGGCCTCCGTCCGGAATCCTTATCTGCCCACATTACCGTTATTCCCAAACGCGACAAGGACCCCACACTTTGTGGTAGCTATAGACCCATATCTCTCCTAAACGTCGACACCAAATTATATGCCAAGGTAATGGCGAATAGACTGCTCCCCCTTCTACCTAAGTGGGTCTCGGCTGACCAAACTGGGTTCATTCCTAATAGAGAGGCCAGAGATAATTCTCTCCGCACTCTGTCCTTGATCCACTATGTCTGCAGGTGCTCCCAGTCCACCCTCCTTCTCTATACTGATGCGGAGAAGGCGTTTGATAGGGTGGACTGGGACTACCTTAAAACTACCCTTAGGTATTTTGGCCTTGGTCCTAAAATGTTCCAACGTATTTCCTCTCTCTACTATAACCCCACCGCGCAAATACGCATAAACGGCTTCTTGAGCGACCCCTTCACATTACATAACGGAACCAGACAGGGCTCCCCTTTATCTCCTCTCTTATTTGCCATTTCCCTTGAACCCTTTCTAGCTACTATTAGGCACAATAGGAATATTCATGGCATCCAAGTCGGTAATAGACTTCATAAATATGCAGCATACGCTGACGATATTTTGTTTTACATTCAACAACCACGCATTTCACTGCCAAATTTAATGTCTGAATTCTCCACCTTCCAAACCTTATCTAACTTTAAAATCAATCTAGCTAAGTCTGAAATTTTAAACATCACAGTACCCCAATCAATAGCTGATCAATTGAAACCCTTATTCCCCTTCCGTTGGGAATCCTCACGAATGAAATATCTGGGCATGTACCTTACCCCTCGCCTGCATTCCCTTTTTAGGCATAATTACATCCCTCTCCTCAATAATATCAGAGCTGATCTCAGGAAGTGGTCTTCCCTCTCACATTCATGGCTAGGCAAGGTTAATATAATCAAAATGAACATACTCCCCCGTATCCTCTTTATTCTTCAAATGATCCCCTTGAAGGTCCCCATAGGCTCCTTTACTCTACTGCAGACCATGATCACCCGCTTTGTTTGGAGGGACGGCCACCCCAGGATCTCTCGGGAAGTCCTCTATCGAGCCAAGCGTTCTGGGGGACTGTCTCTTCCTAACTTTAAAGCCTACTATAACGCTGTTATTCTATCACGCATAGCAGACTGGAAGTATGCCGTTGCTACTAAACTCTGGGTACAATTAGAATACTCCTTAAGCGGCTCAGATCTCTCCACGGCCCCGTGGATTCCACGTTCTTCTAGAAAACTCTCCCACAACACCTCGCCTCTCACCACATCCTCATTGGGCGTATGGGATGGTCTCCATAGAAAATTTGCATGGTCTTATGACTCTCCACTGACCCCCCTGCTGCAGCATAAATACTTCATGCCAGGCTCCATTGACCCAGGATTTCAAACCTGGTCACCCGGTGGCCCTCTCCTGCTACACCATGTCCTATCCCCCAATGCCCTTAAACCTTTGCCAGAAATTTTGGGCCACAAACCAATTACATTTATGGACACATGGAGATATAACCAACTAAAACGATTCCTTCAGACTCTCCCCCAGCCATTACGGGGACTTCAAGATCTAATATTGAACAGCTCTTTCTCCATAAAGACCCCCCTCTACACAGTATCTCCCAGTTCTACAAAGCGATCACAAATTTGCAGAGTCCTGCGTACCCAAACTACCTGCCCAGATGGGAGACCGACCTGGATGTTACTATCACGGACAAGACAAAAGACAAAATTCTCCAACTTACTCATGTCTCCTCTTTGGCATCTTCCATGGCTGAGTCTAACTTTAAACTTCTTACTAGATGGCACCACACGCCTGTCAAACTTCACCGCATGTTCCCTGTTAACTCCCCGCTATGCTGGAGGAATTGTGGTCAAAATGCCACTCATGCCCACATATGGTGGTCTTGCCCCCTTATTCGCCCATGTTAGATTGCCTATGGATCCGTGGGTAGTCCTCTTTCACGCTACTTTGATGTCCATAGGTAGATATAAACGTTCACTCACGCCACATCTCCTTAATACTGCTAAAGCCCTCATACCTACCCTCTGGGGCCAACCCACAACTCCAACCATAAAGTCCTGGATACAAAAAGTTTCGGAAGTATGTCTCATGGAGGAACTCACCCACATTGCGAGAGACACTACTAAACAACATACCCTAACCTGGGCACCTTGGTCCTCCTTCCTCTCCACCCAATGCTACAAAGACATTATCTCCTCGTCCACTTAAGCTACCCAAGCTTCTTGCATAACTTGACCGCTATTCCTGGTACCATTTTTGTTACATTTATATTGACTGTGGAGGCACTAACCTCCCTCTAAGACCTCCCTACTCTAAACGCATTTGATATCTGCTCATTGTTACTGCCAGGTATGCCAGTTTCCCCTTTCCCCTTCCTGCTCCCTCCTCCCTTACCCCCCCCTCTCTCCTAGCCCCCTCCTACCTTCCTTTTTCTTCTTCCTCTTCCCCCTCTTTTTCCTATCTGTTAATCAAGCTATTGTTCATTTCATTGTACTCGGGTTACTCAAGATGTTTTTCATTCTAAAACGGGCTGACTCTTCTTTGTTTGCTAGACCGACGTACCATTTACTTTGTATCTGTTTCTATTGTTGTATCTACATAGCTTCTCAATAAAAATATATTAAACAAAAAATCCCTATAATAGTCTCAAAAAAAAAAACTACTCTTACAGGGCATAAACCTTTATTTTCTCTCTCTGGTATTCTCACTTCCGATATTTAACATGTTTTGAGTCCTCTCTATTCCCATATTTAAATATCATAGGGACCAATAGGGGACAACAAAGTATTTTAGTGGAAAATGACCAGTACATCATTTATTAATAATCTTCAATTGATCCTCCATTCATCCAGAGTATTCTTTATTTCATGGGTGGCATTGTTCATCTAGATCGGGGGGGGGGGGAAAGGTTTTCTTTTCCTCTTATTTCTTTTGGGAAGAATAACCAAGGGAGCCAAAGAGGAGACAAATAAGTAGTTTAGGCAGTTCTTTTCATCTTGACTTACGACTCTCCAGTCCCATTCCCTGAGGCCTCTGTGATTTGTTCTTGTCCGCCCCTTATCTGTGTTGAGTCACCCAATTTTCTTGTTTGGGGTCCTCCTCTGCGTTGCCTTCTGTCAATCGGATGCAGCCAATCTGAGACCTCACATCCCTCTACTCCCAAAAAATTAAATAGCTCTGGTAACTCAGATGGTTGAGAAAGTAAAAATGAAAGGGGTCCCTTCTTTACAAAGATTGATATTGGGTATCCCCAGGTGTATGTCCCCCCCACTGATTTAATCTTTTCTAATATCGGTCTCAATATCGCCCTCCGTTGTAAAGTTGCACGAGAAAGATCGGGTAAAATTTTAATTAACATTCCTTCATATTTTATTGTCCCGATTTCCCATGCTTTATGACTGACCTGTTCTTTATGAGTATAGCGATGGAACCGTCCAATAACATCTCTGGGTCTTTCTGGGTTCATAGACCGGGGCTCTAGAGCTCTATGTAATCTGTCAAATTCCATTTCTTTTGGTGCAGTCACTACTCCCAATTGTTTACATATTGATACAATCATTGTATTTAAAGATATGTTTCCTCGATTTCTTCCGGGATCCCCCTAAACCTCAAGTTCAATCTCCGACTCCGGTCTTCAATTTCCTCAAATTTTAACTGTATTAAATAGTCCTGCCCCTCCTGTATTGACCTCTTTTCCAATCCTTCTAATCGTGCGATCTGATCCTCCAGTTTTGCAGTACGGTTTCTTTCTTGAGAGATCTTTTCTGATAGATTTTGTACCTCTATTTTAATAGCCTGCATTTCCTTTCGATGGTTCTCCTCTAAACGAGACATTAATGTTTCCATCTCTTCTCTCGTTGGAAGTGTTTGTAATATGGCCATCTCATCTCGGGTTGGTAAAGCTTGTAGAATGGACATTAAGTCTGGTTCTCCCGATATTTTATCCGTTTCTATTCTCTGGGTATCACCTGGTCTATATTCCTAATTTATTTCTGGGGTCTGTGAAAGACTCATTCGAGGTGCAGCTCTGGGTATTTCTGTATATTCAACTCCTCGTGTCTCTACTATTGAGGCTTTTACTACAGTTGCCCGTGTTCGTGGGAAAAAATCCTTAATCTCTTGTTGCCCGGGTTGAGGCTTTATAAGGCACTTCTGGGTCTGTTTAACCTCCTGCTTCTCCTCACCTTTACTCCTTAAGCTTTTTATACTCTTTTTATTGCTCATCACGTGTTCATCCCATATATTATCTCATATACACAGTGGGCAATATCACAAAACTGTATCCGGCTACCTGGGCCAATGCCAATGCCCTCAATACAGTCCAGTATGTGAAAGCATATATAGTATATGTAGTATACTCTGTATGTCAAGGAGCACGCTTGGAAGCAAAAAATAAATAAATGGCTTCCCTCCTTCCCTTTATAACGGAAACAATAAAATAAGAATACCTGCTTCACAGCTATAGTCCTTATATAATCTTATTATGCCGATACAGGTCCTTATGTATTTATCCGGCAAAAAAAAACGAATTCCATATGCCAAAAAGGGAAGAAATAAAGTAAAATAATCACAGTCACTTCTTATAGTGCTATTCCAATTAATTGAGCATGGAGTGCTTGCGGATTTTAAAAAGTTCAGAGCATAGCTTGTTAAGCCTGTTGCAAGGGTAGAATATAGACACAGTACCTTGTAAGATTTTTCTTGCCAGGTGCGTACAAACCCGCATACAATGGGCTCTTCAGTTCCCCCACGACGCTGGTCCCTTGGCTTCAGCTTTTTCTCTCTGTCTCTGTCTGTAGCCGTGCCAAATATTAATTATGCTGCACGTTTCTCCGCTCCTCCGCTCCGCTCCTCCGCTCCCGTCTCCACTCTCCCACCACCAACCCGACACACCGGCGTCAGGTATTAAGTGTACAACTCGCTCCTCCACTCCTCCACTCTCCTCCTCCAACCCAACACACTTCCGTTACCTTCGCTGTTGCCGCTCCTCCACCGCCGGCTTTTGGTAAGAGTATAGAGCGATATCCACACAGAGGGATGAATCCTGGGGGATGGATCTTCAGAGCTCCGAGCTCATAGTCTAATAAAGGGGGATAACCTTATCTCTTAAGGCTGTAAGGCTGCAGGGTCTAGCATACCTTAAGTGTCTGAGGGTCTGGTGGGGTCTGGCTGGAGCTCAGCACACACACATCCTCCTTCTCCTGCTCCTACTCCGCCATTGCTAGGCCACGCCCCCTCGCACATGATTGGTTTGGATGATCCTCGAGCTGGCTGGCAACGCCGCCCGCAACAACAAGTAATAAAATAAATAAATAAAAATAAATAAAATAAAAAAATATCGTACAATCCCATATACCCAATTCTATACCCACAGTTGATCCAGGAGGAAGGCAAAAAACCCCAGCAGAGCATGATCCAATTTGCTACAGCAGGGGAAAAAATTCCTTCCTGATCCCCCGAGAGGCAATCGGATATTCCCCGGATCAACTTTACCGATAAATGTCAGTACCCAGTTATATTATGTACATTTAAGAAAGAATCCAGGCCCTTCTTAAAGCAATCTACTGAGCTGGCCAGAACCACCTCTGCAGGGAGTCTATTCCACATTTTCACAGCTCTTACTGTGAAGAAACCTTTCCGTATTTGGAGGTGAAATCTCTTTTCCTCTAGACGCAAAGAGTGTCCCCTTGTCTTTTGTGTTGACCATAAAGTGAAGAACTCAGCACCAAGTTCACTATATGGACCCCTTATATATTTGTACATGTTGATCATATCCCCCCTTAATCTCCTCTTCTCAAGAGTGAATACATTCAATTCTTCTAATCTTTCCTCATAGCTGAGCTCCTCCATGCCTCTTATCAGTGTGGTTGCCCTTCTCTGCACTTTCTCCAGTTCCCCAATATCCCTTTTGAGAACTGGGGCCCAAAACTGAACTGCATATTCCAGGTGAGGTCTTACTAATGATTTGAACAGGGGCAAAATGATATCTCTCTCTCTGGAGACCATACCTCTCTTAATACAAGAAAGGACTTTGCTCGCTTTGGAAACCGCAGCTTGACATTGCATGCCATTATTGAGCTTATGATCTACCAAAACCCCCAGATCCTTCTCCACTACAGATCCCCCCAGTTGTACTCCCCCTAGTATGTATGATGCATTCATATTCTTAGCCCCCAAGTGCATAACTTTACATTTATCAACATTAAACCTCATCTGCCACATAGTCACCCAATTAGACAGAGCATTGAGGTCGGCTTGTAAATTGGCGACATCCTGTAAGGACGTTATTCCACTGCATAGCTTGGTGTCATCTGCAAAGACAGAAATGTTACATTTGATCTCAGACCCAATATCATTATAAAAATATTAAAAAGTAAGGGTCCCAGCACTGAACCTTGGGGTACACCACTGATAACCTTGGACCATTCAGAGTAAGAATCATTAACCACTACTCTCTGAATAATGTATTTTAGCCAGTTTTCTATCCATTTACAAACTGATATTTCCAATCCTGTAGACTTTACCTTGCACATGAGCCGTGTGTGGGGAACTGTATCGAATGCTTTTGCAAAATCCAAGTATACCATGTCCACAGCCACCCCTCTGTCCAAGGTCTTACTTACCTCTTCATAAAAAGAAATCAGGTTTGTCTGACAACTTCTGTCTTTCATGAATCCATGCTGTCTGTTGCTTAAATAGTTTTTTTCCAGCAAGAACTCATCTATGTGGTCTTTTATTAATCTCTCCAGTATCTTCCCAACTATAGAAGTTAAACTAACAGGTCTATAGTTACTTGGTAAAGACTTAATTCCCTTTTTAAATATAGGCACCACATTGGCCCTGCGCCAATCCAGTGGTACTATTCCTGTCATTAACGAGTCCCTAAAAATTAAATACAATGGCTTTGAAATTACAGAGCTCAATTCTTTTAGGATCCGTGAGTGTATGCCATCTGGTCCAGGTGCTTTATCCACCTTTATTCCATCTAAATATTTCTGGACCATATCACTTTTGAGCCATTGTGGATTTGGGGCTGTGTCCCTACCACCCCCATTTTGGACATGAGCTCCCCCATGCTCCTTTGTATACACAGAACTGAAGAAAGTATTTAATAAATTAGCCTTCTCTTTGTCCCCAGTCACCCACTCTAGATTATTTTGTAAAGGGCCTACATGCTCAGACTTGACCTTTTTACTATTAATATATTTGAAGAACTTTTTGGGGTTTGTCCTACTATCTTTTGCAATCCGTCGTTCATTTTGAATTTTTGCATCCTTGATTTCCTTTTTACATATCCTGTTATATTCTTTGTAACATTTAAATGACACTAGTGTTCCCTCATTTTTATATTTTTTAAAAGCTCTTTTCTTATAGTTTATAGCTTTTTTAACTTTAGCCGTGAACCACATAAAGGGATTTTTATAACAGCTTACCTGTAAAATCCTTTTCTTGGAGTACATCACGGGACACAGAGCGACTTAGTCATTACTAATGGGTTATATAGATTACCTTCAGGTGTTGGCACTGGCCAATTCCAAACCGGAAGTACCCTCCCCTATATAAGCCCCTCCCACCCGGGAGCACCTCCGTTTTGTAGCCAAGCAATAAGTGTCCCAAAAAGAGGGGTGGGAGCTCTGTGTCCCGTGATGTACTCCAAGAAAAGGATTTTACAGGTAAGCTGTTATAAAAATCCCTTTTTCTTTTTCGTACATCACGGGACACAGAGCGACTTAGTCATTACTAATGGGACGTCCCAAAGCAATGCCAAATGAGGGGAGGGATACATAAGCTGGGCGCCATCAGGCATGAGGCTCTTTTGCGGCCTGCAACACACTGCGCCCAAAGGCGACATCCTCCTGACTTCTGACGTCTACCTGGTAGAATCTAGTAAACGTGTGTACTAAGGACCATGTTGTGGCCTTACAGTACTTGAGCCAGGGAGGCTTGGTGATGCACTGCCCATGAAGTTCCAACTGCTCTTGTGGAGTGCGCCCTAACTTTGAACGGAGGCGGTCTCCTTTTCAAGCCATAGGCTTGTATTATGACCTGTCGAATCCACTTGGCTAAAGTAGATTTTTGATGCTGCCTGACCCTTTCTGGGGCCTTCTGGCAGAACAAACAAAGTATCCGTTCTGCGAATCTGAGCAGTGGCTTTAAGATAAGCTTTAACTGCTCTTACTACATCCAAAGAATGCAATAACTTTTCCTCTACCGAACTAGGTTTGGGGAAAAAGGAAGGAAGAACCACATCTTGGTTCAAATGGAACCTCGATACCACCTTAGGAAGAAGGCTGGATGAGGACGTAATACTACTCTGTCCTTATGGATAACCAGATATGGCTCCTTACAGGACAAGGCGGCTAATTCCGATACTCTTTTAGCCGAACAAATGGCTACTAAGAAAATCAATTTCCTGGTGAAAAGAACCAAGAAAATGTGCCGCAATGGTTCAAATGGTTGTTTCTGTAGAACCGACAGAACCAGGTTTAAGTCCCATGGACATATGGGAATACTAACCGGAGGGCTAATACGCATCACTCCTTGTATGAAAGCTTTGATTAATGAATGCAAAGCCAAGGGCCTTTGAAAAAAAAAAAATATTGACAAGGCCGTCTGACCCTTGATAGTACTCAAGGCAAGCTTCCTATGTACAGCCCACTGTAGGAAGTCCAGAATCCTACCTATTACGTACTTACGTGGATGCCATTTCCTGGCCTCACACCACGTGATGTACGCCTTCTAGATCCTATAATAGATCTGCCTGGATACCGGCTTCCTGGCATTGATCATGGTAGATACCACAGGATTAGAGAGCCCTCTCTTTTTTAGAATGTGGGCTTCTATAGCCAGGCCGTCAACCTAGGGCTGGTAAGGAAGGGTAGTATATCGGTCCTTGCGAAAGCAGGTCCGGACGATGTGGGAGGGTCCAAGGACTTCCCACTGACATTTTTACAATCTCCGCGTACCATGCCCTTCGGGGCCACGCTGGAGCCACCAGAATCACTGGTTTCTTTTCTACCCTGATTCTGCGGATTAATCGCGGTGGGAATGCATATATCAGCTTGAACTGATCCCAAGGGAACACTAGGGCATCCGAACCGCAAGCTAGGGGATCCTTTGTGCGAGACACAAATCTGTCCACCTTTGCGTTGAATCTGGATGCTAGCAGATCTACATCCGGTGTTCCCCACCGCTGGCATATTGCCTGGAAAACCTCGGGGTGAAGAGACCATTCCCCCGGGCATAATTGCTGGCGACTTAAAAAAGTCCGCTCTCCAATTTTCCACTCCTGGGATGAAAACCGCGGATATGGCTGTGACATACCTTTCTGCCCATTCCAGGATGCATTTCGCTTCCCTCTGGGCTGCACGACTCCTGGTGCCACCCTGGAGATTGATATATGCCACTGCTGTGGCATTGTCTGATTGAATTCTGACAGGTGACCCTTGGAGTTTGGATGTCCATGCTACTAGGGCATACCGGGCTGCTCGTATCTCTAAGAGATTGGTGGGCAGGGCCTTCTCTGCTTCTGACCACTTGCCCTGGAGAGACCATTGCTCCAGTACTGCCCCCCAGCCTATGAGGCTGGCAACTGTAGTGACCACCTTCCAAGAAACCGGACTGAAGGGTTTCCCTTCCCAGATTCTGGGGCACCAACCACCAATGGAGGCTCTTGCGAACGGAAGGGGACAGGGACATTGGTAAGTCTAAAGCCTGAACTTTTGTTCCAGGCTGACAGTATGGCCCTCTGCAAGTTCCTTGAAAGGAATTGACCGTAGGGTACCGCTTCGAATGAAGCCACCATTTTTCCCAGCAGCCTTATACACAGGCGTATGGGTGGTTTTTCTTTTTTGTACCCACTAAGTGGGTCAAATCTTTCAAAGACGACACCTTCTCTGGAGGTAAGAAAATCTTTCTCTGATTTGAATCCAGTCTTAGCCCCCAAGTATTCCAGGCTTTTGACTGGTTTTAGGGCTGACTTGTCTCGGTTGATAATGCAACCGTGAGATTCCAGATACTTGATTATCTTGTGAACGACCACTTCTAGTTTTTTTCACTGAGTGGTCTATCAGCAACAAGTCGTCTAGATATGCCATTATCGTTACACCTTGTGTTCCTAGTTTGGCCAATCGTAGGGCCAGAATTTTTGTGAACACTCGTGGTGCCGTGGCCAGACCGAAAGGTAAGGCTCTGAACTGAAAATGGCGCCCTTCTACTGCAAGGCGTAGAAATTTCTGGTGGGCCGGACAGATGGGAATATGCAAATAAGCATCCCTTATGTCGATCGAGGCTAACCATTCCTGCCCTTGTAGGGCGGTGGCCACCGATCGGATCGACTCCATCCGAAAAAAGTCCTGATATGTAGGAACTTGTTCAGCCCTTTTATATTCAATATGGGCCTCATGTCCCCATTTAGTTTGGGGACTGTGACAAGGTTCGAGTAAAACCCGAACCCGTTTTCTTTCAAGGGAACCTTCATGATTACCCTTGGGGCAATAGTTGCTCTAGTGCCAGAAGGAGGGATCCACTCTTCTGGGGATCGCTTGGCACGTTTGACCTTATAAAATGGGCAGGAGGAATGTCTTTTAACTCCAGCCTGTATCCCAGACTTACTGCGGGGATCACCCATCTCTGATGGTGTCCCGCCAGGTCTCTGTGAACAACTGAAGTCTTCCCCTCACCCGACTGAGTGGGGGCAACCCTTCATGACTTAGGGGGAGGTTTTGTACCTCTCTTGACCCAGGGTTTCTTGATACCCTGTGATTGTCCCTGATTTCTGCCCCCTGGATTTGACCGCGGAGGCCGTCGGAACTGTTTCACAGCCGATGTGCCAGGGACTGGAGAAGTAGGCCTCTTAAAAGAAGGACTTCTACCCTTGTTCTTAACCGGTAAGAGTGAACTTTTACCGGCAGAAATTTTCTGGATATATTTGTCCAGATCTTCTCCAAATAAGCGTTCTCCATGAAATGGGAAGCTAACCAGCAGTTTTTTACAGGGAGCTTCAGCAGACCAGTTTTTGAGCCACAGAAGCCTGTACTATAGACAGCGTAAAGCGGGAGGCCTGTTGGATTGTATCCTTTATGGCGTCCACCGCAAAACACAAGGCTCTAGGCAGGTCAGCTAGAGCAAGAGCCTGCTGATCTGGTAAGTCCCTTAAGACTTGTTTCAACTGATCTTTCACTGCTTGGCAGAATCCAATCGCTGCTACCGCAGGTTGTGTCACCATGCTTGCTGTAGAGAAAGCAGATTTTAGTAAAGACTCCAATTTTTTATCTATTGGGTCTTTGACATTGGAACATTATCTACTGGACATGTCAGTGATTTGTTAACAGAAGAGATGGCTGCGTCCACTGTAGGGACCCTCCATTTTTTTATGAACTTATCCTCCATGGGATAGATCACCGGAAATCTTTTGGGGGGAGCAAATATTTTATCAGGATGCTCCCAATCCTGGTAAATAAGCCCTTCTAATAAAGGGTGGATTGGGAAGGAACAGACAGCCTGGGGAGCTTTTAGCGACCCCAGCGAGGAAACCGTAGTGGATGGTGGTTCCGCCAGAGGCATTTTAAATGCTAATCGGACCATATTAGTCAGAGACTGAACCCATAATCTTTCAGCCTGAGATGCTGAGAAAGGTTCTTCCACTGTTGATTCCTCCATAACTGAATCAACCTCATCCTGATCCCCTTCAGGTAGGTCGATCTCTGGGACTGTTCCTCCACTAACAGGCACTCTGAAGGAGGAGACGGAGATCGGACGCGCTTTTCCTGAGACAGGGAAGCAGCGATCAATGCTGTTAATCTCTCTTCCAATCCTCCCAGAGTTGAGGATAAAACCTCCTCTGTTATATATACAGGAGCAGGTGGACTGGGGACAGCCGCAGCACCAGGCATTCCTGCGGGGTTTCTACGGCTACTGACCTCTGAATTCTCAGGGGAGATTGGTGCAGTACAAGCATGCCCAATATCCTCAGAGCCCGATGGAGACCCCTTTGGCTTCCTGGAAGATCTATTTCCGGAGCGTCTGGACGACATATCCTTTAAGCACAAAGCTGAGGTATTCCCGTCGTCATACACCAATTTTGCTGGTAATAATCTAACACAGGTGCTGCTATATACCAGCTGGTGTCCACTAAAGTGCCTTTCTATGGGGATGCCTGCATCAACCGCCTCTGTGTGCCACTGTTTGTTGCTAGCTCTGTTTGCATCCAGCTGACACTTGTACTGTGTCTTTTAACTATGCTGGGATGCCCGCACATGCGCAGAAGCGCCGCGGCGCGCATCGAGCGTCATCCACCCGCCCCGCCCCTTTTTTTCATAGAAGGCGCGTGCACGCGCCCATGCGCGCGCCCGTGCGCCATTGGCGCCCTTTTCGAAATCAAACAGGGGACTAGGAGCCAGGGCCCTTTTTGCCGGAGGGCCTGTGCGGTGGATGAGCGCAGCAACAGGGCAGAGGAAGTGGATTCCCACAGAGAAACTTACCAGCTGCCTGGATCTTTTGACTTGAGAAAACCAAAGATCCACATGACAAGAAAAATGGACTACAGCGGCCTCTAGTGGTTTAACACAGGTACCGCGGTCCCTTTTTTTTTTTTTTTTTTTTTCTTGACTACTATTAAAATTTTACATTTTCAGTAGTTACAGGCAAACACAGATATTTAGCGGGAATACCGTTAGGTAACAGACAGAAAGACAAATTAGGCTTGGGGGTCCCCCAATAGAACCAAGTTCCTGGGGGCCCCCACTTACCTGATCCCCGCCGCAGGACTTTGTTTGGTCCACAGAAGTCCAAACTTCACCTATCACGGCAGGCATTGTAATCAAACCTTCAGGGACCGGGTTCCCAAGGATTCCACTCCCCTGGACCTGTATAGCACCCTGCACAGACAACATCTTGGTCGTGGGTATGACCAGAGCTCTGGATCCCAGGGTCCAGCCCTCCTAAGAGAAGCATTACAGGCAAAACCTTGCTCTTCTGCTGCAAGGCCCGGGTACCGACCGTTTAGCTATGAAGCTTTTTTGGTGGGATCCGGAACAGCTTACTAAGGCCCAAAAGAACCTGTACGCAAGCCCAGTGAAAACACATGTTACTCTTTGGCCAACACCTTAGACACTGGCAAAAAACTGAGGTGCTCCCGGGTGGGAGGGGCTTATATAGGGGAGGGTACTTCCGGTTTGGAATTGGCCAGTGCCAACACCTGAAGGTAATCTATATAACCCATTAGTAATGACTAAGTCGCTCTGTGTCCCGTGATGTAC
Organism: Rana muscosa; assembly: GCA_029206835.1. NCBI lineage: Eukaryota > Metazoa > Chordata > Amphibia > Anura > Ranidae > Rana > Rana muscosa. Next base: position 30,277,111 of record CM055116.1, on the reverse strand, counting down.
GAAAAAGAAAGGTTTTATTTTTAGCCTTTTAAACTTATTGCCCATGGGAATATACTTTGCAGTGAATTCACAAACAGTCATTTTGAAGAATTCCCATTTCTGTTCTGTGCCCATTGATGCCAATATTCCCTCCCAGTCTAAGTCCTGGAAAGCAGCCCTCATCCTTGGAAAATTTGCTCTCTTGAAATTAAGTGTTTTTATCTTTCCCGTATGTGATTTTTGCTTACAACTAACATCAAATGAAATCATGTTATGGTCACTGCTACCCAGGTGTTCCTTTATCTGAACATTAGTAATACGCTCTGCATGGTTTGAGATTACCAGGTCCAACAGAGCATCATTCCTAGTTGGGGCCTCAATAAACTGGACCATAAAATTGTCCTGCAATAGGTTTATAAATTCTTGCCCTTTAACTGTCCCAGCAGTTCCATTACTCCAGTCATATTCTGGGTAGTTAAAATCCCCCATTATTATCACCGTCCCAGCCCTTGCAGCACTTTCCATCTGTGCAAGGAGCTGAGTTTCAACCTCCTCATTAACATTGGGTGGTCTATAACAAACTCCAATGATTAACTTTGAACTACGCACATCTGTATGCAGTTCCACCCATAATGCTTCAGACTCATCCCACTCTCCATCCACAGGTCCTCTTTCACACTCACTTTGAGATCACTTCTCACATAGAGACAGACCCCTCCACCTTTCCTTTTTACCCTGTCTTTCCGAAAGAGTGCATAGCCAGGAATATTAATAGCCCAGTCATGTGAGGAATGAAGCCAAGTTTCAGCAATACCGATTACATCATAGCTCTCCTCATGCACCAGAGCTTCCAACTCACCTATTTTGCTTGGCAGACTTCTGGCATTGGTGAACAGACACTTTAATGCATTAATATATTTTGACCGGTCACATACTATCCTCTTGGGTGTTCCCAGATTGCAACTATTACTTGCTACTATACTTACCTTGGGTTTATGTGCTTTGGTTACCCTACCACTAATGCCCCTAATACTAACCTCTAGAATATGTTCCCCGCTGACTCTTACCATCTCTGGACCCTCCCCCCCGTCGCCTAGTTTAAAAACCCCTCTAACTTTTTGGCCATCCTTATTCCCAGCTGATCTGCACCCTCCTCATTTAGGTGCAGTCCGTCCCTTCTATAGTACTGGTTATCGACTGAGAAGTCGGCCCAGTCCTCCAGGAACCCAAACCCCTCCTTACTACACCAGCTCTTCAGCCACTTGTTCACTTCCCTAATCTCCCTCTGCCTTTCTGGTGTGGCTTGATGTACCGGTAGTATTCCTGAGAAAACTACCTTGGAGGTCCTTTTGCTCAATTTAGCTCCCAAGTCCCTAAAATCGTTCTTTAGGACACTCCATCTGCCTCTGACTTTGTCATTGGTGCCAACGTGCACCATGACAGCTGGGTCTTCCCCAGCCCCTCCCAGTAATCTGTTCACCAGATCCGTGATGTGCCGAACCCGAGCGCCCGGTAGACAACATACAGTTTGGCGCTTCAGGTCTTTGTTACAGATTGTCCTTTCTGTCCTTCTAAGAATTGAGTCCCCTACCACCAGAATCTGTCTTTCCTTTCCCTTCGCTTCCCCCCCACTCTCACTGGAGGAGTTCTTTCCCCCCCCCCCGGCAGCTAGGAGAGTCCCTCAGCTCCAGCAGTGCTGGTCCCTGACTGGTTTCACCAATGTCACTCAATGGAGCATACTTATTGGGATGCTCCAGCCCTGGATCGGCCTCCCTGGCACTTCACCCTCTACCCTTCCTGACTGTCACCCATCTACTATTTTCTAGTGCCTGCACCTCTTTGTCTCCACCCACCTCTGTGCTGGCCCCTGCCATCACCTGCCGGGTACGTTTCCAGCTCTCCTTTAGTGTGGAGGGTCTTCCCAGTGCTGACAGTTGCTTCCCTAGATTCAGAACCTGGGCTTCCAGGGAAACAATGTGCTTACATTTTGCACAGCAGTGTTCGCCCTCGATCAGATGATCAAGGAACGCATACATGCTGCAAGATGTACACCAAATCGCCTCGCCACACCCGCCGGGCATCATACCTATTAATTTAATGAGGATTAGAGAGTATACCCTGTCCAAATTACCTAACACTAGCTTCCTGACCCAACTACTCAACAAGACAATACACAGGTACTCAACAAGACAATACACAGGTACCACGCAGACCTACGAGCACCCGCAGACCAACAGACCCACGTGCACCCGCAGACCAGCGTGCACTTGCAGACCAATGGACCCACGTGCACCCGCAGACCAGCGTGCACTCGCAGACCAACGGACCTGCGTGCACTCGCAGACCAGTGTTCACTCGCAGACCAACGGACCTGCGTGCACTCGCAGACCAGCTTGCACTCGCAGACCAATGAACCCACGTGCACTCGCAGACCAACGGACCCGCGTGCACTCGCAGACCAGCATGCACTCGCAGACCAACGGACCTGCGTGCACTCGCAGACCAGCGTGCACTCGCAGACCAATGGACCTGCGTGCACTCGCAGACCAGCGTGCACTCGCAGACCAGCGTGCACTCGCAGACCAGCGTGCACTCGCAGAACAACGGACCTGCGTGCACTCGCAGAACAACGGACCTGCGTGCACTCGCAGAACAACGGACCTGCGTGCACTCGCAGACCAGCGTGCACCTACAATACACAAGTACTAACGATCCACACACACTACTCAGACAACACTCAGGTACTCACACTACACATCTACTATGACCCCTGTTTTAACCTCCTGTTTTAAGCTCTTGATTTTAACTCACCACTTAGTCCAGTTCCACTTGGACAGAGTTCCAGCAACGCAAAATGAGCAGGCTCTAAATGAGCTCTACAGAAATTTATATAGGCCTCAAGCACCTGTGACCAATTAACCACTCCCCTTAATTAGTAGGCTGAAGGAAAGAAAGAGCAAAAAAAAGGCTGTTTAAAATGTGCCAGAAAAAGGTGTTAAAAAGCTGCAAGGAAAAAAGACCCAAAAATAACCAAAAATGCAACCCAGCAGTCAAAAGCAGAAACTTCTTCACTCTCCACGCAAGGTCTCCACTGTCTACCCTCCAACCAACAAGACTGGCCATGCTAATGGCTCTGGATCCCCTTCCAGATTCATTGCCATCAACACTTTCTCATCTTAAGGTTGTTTCTTCTATAAAATATTTGGGTATAACTATGTCTGACTCCCCACAGTCATATATTGTGGATAAAATGAAATAAAGAAAAAGTTGCACTAAAACTTGATGGAGTATACCATATATAACAATAACAGTGGTATATCATAAATGAAAAGTGTCTAATTCATAAGTAAAGTGTCCAATTCATAAGTAAATATGTGATCAAAAGATGAGTGATCAAAAAAGAATCAATCAATCCGAACCAATAGTGATAAAGTGTTGAATAAAGTTCTTTGTATCAAAGAAAAAAATCCAAAGAAAACTTTCTGGTGCAGTGTAACCAAATCCTCAGTGCCACAACGGTAGGAAAACGTGATGACAGAAAAACACCTCCACCTCTAGCAAACACAGCCGCTTACCAGATGAACTGATCTATTATTACAGGAGACCAAACTCGCTTGGGCTAATGACCCAGCCTGGGGTTCTTTAAGATGTACACCGCAGCATACAGCCAACAACTTGCAGGAATGCGAATTTCATCCAATAATGTTCAAGATCTTGCCACCGGTGTAGCAGGTACTGTGCAGATATGAATCTTCAAATTTCACACCAGAAGCACTGGAAATGTAACTTCCCCTGCTTCCTATGGCAGAATGAAATCCTCTATCCTGTAGGGTTGGCAAGAGGGATCATTGGTCTCTTATCTGTTGTCAGACTGATTCCTCAGAGCTCAGATAGGCTCATTAGCTAGAGAAGCTGGCATGGCCCACCCACACTCTGCAGACAGGTCTCTGTCTGAACTATTGGTTCAGATTGATTGATTCTTCTTTGATCACTCATCTTTTGATCACATATTTACTTACGAATTGGACACTTTACTTATGAATTAGACACTTTTCATTTATGATATACCACTGTTATTGTTATATATGGTATTCTCCGTCAAGTTTTAGTGCAACTTTTTCTTTATTTCATTTTGCATGTGTTGTATACCACTTACCGTTGCAGCTCTACCAGTTAGTTTAATAGCGCAATATTCCTTTTTTACATATATTGTGGATAATATACTTACATTACTTTCTAGATTCCAAAATCAAAGTAAAACCTGGAATAAGCTTCCCCTATCGTTAATAGGCCATATTAATCTAATTAAGATGATATGGATGCCTCAGCTTCTTTATTTTTTACACGCTGCCCGATCTGGATACCCATACGGATCTTTATTAAGATTAATACCATATTTAGGCGATTAATATGGCAGAACAAAACCCCTCTAATTAAATTGGAGATTCTATAACACCCAAAAATGCGGGCGGTCTGGCAGTTCCTAATCCAAGATTATACTTTTTTTTATCCCAACTACAGCACTTCGTTGGATGGGAGTCTGAGCAGACACTTCTTCCTGCTCAACGATTATTTTCTTATGCATTTAAGGGTCGGTTACCACTCTATGTCCTAGATGGTGCAAGGGGTGCCTCGCTTACCGATATGCCTACCTGCATGTTTATATGTAAAATATGGGATACAGTTAAAAAAAATACTGGGTGTCTCTTTTCCTACTAGATATACCCGCATATGGGAAAATGATAGACTTCCTCAAATTTTGACCCTTAGAGGCTTTCAGAGATGGGGTAAATTAGGAATAACATCTCTAGCTCAGTTACAAAAATGGTATATCTAAATCCTTTGAAGATCTAAGGGGAGAGTTCTCTTTACAATCTAACTGGTTCTATCAATTTCTCCAACTAAGACATGCTTTACATGCCCAATTCTCTTCTGCTAGGATATTTTTTCCCCCTATCCTTGTTCTTGATAAGATAGTACAGGCAGGATCAACAAAAGGTCTCACCTCTGCTACATATAGGATATTGTTAGATAGGTTTTTACTGAACTTTCCCATTCGCTCTAGGGCTGGCTGTGAAAAAAATATCAGTTCTATCCCCGAGGAGGTCTGGGATGATATTCTTCGGTCCTCGCCCCGGGTGTCTCTTTCTCCATCACACAGACTGACACAGATCTTTATTCTGCATAGAGTCTATAGAACTCCCCAATTTCTGTATGCAATTGGATTGAAATCTGAGCCAGCCTGTGCTAGATGTGGCAATACAGGTACGCTAATACATCTTTTGTGGCGGTGTCCGAAACTTCAAAGATACTGGGCGGAGGTGATTGGTACCCTAAATGGGCTATTGGATACTAATATTCTGGTTGAACCACTTATATGCCTATTGGGATACTGTGATACGTCTATTTATACCTCCTCTATTGGTAACACTATAAGATGAACACTTTTTGTTGCCCGTAGACATATTGCTCTTAAGTGGACCTCTCCCCACCCGCTGACCGTATCTGAGTGGATCTTAGATCTCAATAGGGAATATGTATGTTTTTCAAAAAGAATAATCCTAAGGAATTCCATGAGTAAGTTTGATGCTACTTGAAGATGGCTTCAATTCATGACCTAGGTATCATGTAAACTAATAGGTACTATATACTTTGTAATATTGGATGCTGTTTTTTTTTTGTCCTGTCCTTTTTCTTTTTTCTCTTCCATAAATACTCCAAGAGCAGGGTGGGGGATGGGGGATGGGTTGTGTTTTGTTTAATGTGATTTTGGTTGTATAATTCGTCTGTATCGTCTTAATGTTGTTTCCATATTAAAATAAAAAAAGGATCTGATTTAAAAAGAAAAAAAAATGCATTAAATGGCACAAAACACACTGAAATATATACAGCGTTAAACTTGCAGTAATGCACTGAAATATAACGTGTTAAATGTGCACTAATGCACCAAAATATACTGCATTAAACGGCACATAACACACAGAATTATACTGCGTTAAATGTGCACTAATGCACTGAAATATACTGCATTAAATGTGCAGTAATGCACAGAAATATACTGCGTTAAATGGCACGTAGCGCTATGAAATATACAGCATTAAACGTGCACTAACGCACAGAAATATACTGCATTAAATGGCACATAATGCACTGAAATATACTGCGTTAAATGGCACATAATGCACTGACATATTGGGGCTGATTTAAGAAAATGTTGGCGCATTTGCGCGGGCAAGAATAATTATTGCGACATGGCGCATTCTATTGACTTGCGCCGCATTCGTGGAATCGTTGCGCGTACGGGCGCATACACATTCTTAAATATGAAACAGACATCGGGCACTTGCTCATTGTAATGCTGATCATGTTAATGAGCTTTTCCTTATCACATGGAGAATATTAAAGGTATAGGTTAAATTGGGGTATGGCGCTGCTCACTAAGCCTAGTGAAAGGGTTAGTATTCCTAAGTATGCTATATATTTTTAAACAACAATTAGTGAACAATTGATCAACCCACCTTTCAACAGTGGTATTGGCACTCAGTGCATAAGACCAACATCAAAATCTCCCTGTAGTGAACATAAAAGCAACCAAAAACAAATAAAAGTGTCAGACTAGCTCTGTGCTAACTGCAAAATGCAATCAGCTACACAACCAGTACCACTAGAATGTGTACACAAAACTATCATCTAGACCACAGTTTAATGCAACACACCTATGAACAGTGATAGATCCAAATGTGATAAGTGCAAATTGGCTCAATGGTGAGAATGTATGACTACACTTACTACATTGTGTAGACCTAGCTCTTGCTTTGTGGATGTATGGAGATCATCGCATCTAATTGTAATTTACATCCAGCCTCTGTGATCAAGTAGCTGTGCTGTGTTTAATATACATGTCTAGATATAACACTGTAGGGAAACTATGAGCTATAGCATATGGATGAATTGTATAACTAAATTGTGTATACAATGAGCATATAATAGGATTTTTATAACAGCTTACCTGTAAAATCCTTTTCTTGGAGTACATCACGGGACACAGAGCGACATAGTCATTACTAATGGGTTATATAGTTACCGTCAGGTGCTGGCACTGGCAACTTCCAAAACCGGAAGTACCCTCCCCTATATAAGCCCCTCCCATCCGGGAGCACCTCAGTTTTGTAGCAAAGCAATAAGTGTCCCCAAAGAGGGGTGGGAGCTCTGTGTCCCGTGATGTACTCCAAGAAAAGGATTTTACAGGTAAGCTGTTATAAAAATCCTATTTTCTTTTTCGTACATCACGGGACACAGAGCGACATAGTCATTACTAATGGGATGTCCTAAAGCAATGCCAAATGAGGGGGGGGATACACCATATATAAGCTGAGCGCTATCAGACATGAGGATCTTTTGCGGCCTGCAACACACTGCGCCCAAAGGCGACATCCTCCTGACTTCTAACGTCCACCTGGTAGAACCTAGTAAACGTGTGTACCGAAGACCATGTTGCGGCCTTACAGATTTGAGCCAGGGAGGCCTGGTGATGCACTGCCCATGAAGTTCCAACTGCTCTCGTGGAGTGCGCCCTAACTTTGAACGGAGGCGGTCTACTTCTCAAGCTATAGGCTTGTATTATGACCTGTCGAATCCACTTGGCTAAAGTAGATTTTGACGCTGCCTGACCCTTTCTGGGGCCTTCCGGCAGAATAAACAAAGTATCCGTTCTGCGAATCTGAGCAGTGGCTTTTAGATAAGCTTTAACTGCTCTTACTACATCCAAAGAATGCAATAACTTTTCCTCTACCGAAGTAGGCTTGGGGAAAAAAGAAGGAAGAACCACATCTTGGTTCAAATGAAAACTCGATACCACCTTAGGAAGAAAGGCTGGATGAGGACGTAACACTACTCTGTCCTTATGGATAACCAGATATGGCTCCTTACAGGACATAGCTGCTAATTCCGATACTCTTTTAGCCGAACAAATGGCTACTAGAAAAATCAATTTCCTGGTGAGAAGCACCAAGGAAATATGCTGTAATGGTTCAAATGGTTGTTTCTGTAGAACCGACAGAACCAAGTTTAGATCCCATGGACATATGGGAATATTAACCGGAGGACTAATACGCATCACTCCTTGTATAAAGGCTTTGACTAATGAATGCGAAGCCAAGGGCCTTTGAAAAAATATTGACAAGGCCGAAATCTGACCCTTGATAGTACTCAAGGCAAGCTTCCTATCTACAGCCCACTGTAGGAAGTCCAGAAACCTACCTATTACGTACTTATGTGGATGCCATTTCTTGGCCTCACACCACGCGATGTACGCCTTCCAGATTCTATAGTAGATCTGCCTGGATACCGGCTTCCTGGCATTGATCATGGTAGATACCACAGCATTAGAGAGCCCTCTCTTTTTTAGAATGTGGGCTTCAATAGCCAGGCCGTCAAACCTAGGGCTGGTAAGGAAGGGTGGTATATCGGTCCTTGCGAAAGCCGGACGACGTGGGAGAGTCCAAGGACTCCCCACTGAAATTTTACAATCTCCGCGTACCACGCTCTTCGGGGCCACGCTGGAGCCACCGGAATCACTGGTTTCTTTTCTACCCTGATTCTGCGGAGTAATCGAGGTAACCATTGTGGCGGTGTGAATGCATATATCAGCTTGAACTGATCCCCAGGGAACACTAGGGCATCCGAGCCGCAAGCTAGGGGATCCCTTGTCCGAGAGACAAACCTATCCCCCTTTGCGTTGAATCTGGATGCTAGAAGATCTACATCCGATGTTCCCCACCGCTGACATATTGTCCAGAAAACCTCGGGGTGAAGGGACCCTTCCTCTGGGCCTAATTGCTGGCGACTTAGAAAGTCCGCCTTCCAATTCTCCACTCCTGGAATGAATACCGCAGATATGGCTGGGACATATTTTTCCTGCCCATTTCAGGATGTAATTTACTTCCCTCTGGGCTGCACGACTCCTGGTGCCCCCCTGATGATTGAATTCTGACAGGGGACCCTTGGAGTTTGGATGTCCATGCTACTAGGGCATACCGGGCTGCTCGTATCTCTAAGAGATTGATGGGCAGGGCCTTTTCTGCATCCGACCATCTGCCCTGGAGAGACTATTGCTCCAGTACTGCTCCCCAGCCTATAAGGCTGGCATCTGTAGTGACCACCTTCCAAGAAATCGGACTGAAGGATTTCCTTTTTTCCAGATTCTGGGGAACCCACCACCAACGGAGGCTCTTGCGAACGGAAGGGGACAAGGACATTGTAAGTCTAGGGCCTGAACTTTTTTGTTCCAGGCTGACAGTATGGCCCCTTGCAAATTCCTTGAATGGAATTGACCGTAGGGTACTGCTTCGAATGATGCCACCATTTTTCCCAGCAGCCTCATATACAGGCGTATGGACGGCTGTCTTTTTTGTACCCACTAAGTGGATCAAATCTTTCAAAGACAACACCTTTCCTCGAGGCAAGAATATTTTTCTCTGGCCTGAATCCAACCTTAGCCCCAAGTATTCCAGACTTTTGACTGGTTTTTAGGGCTGACTTGTCTCGGTTGATAATCCAACCGTGAGATTCCAGATACTTGATCGTCTTGTGAACGACCACGTCTAGTTTTTTCACTGAGTGGTCTATCAGCAACAAGTCATCCAGATATGCCATTATCATTACACCTTGTGTTCTTAGATTGGCCAATAAAGGGCCAGAATTTTTGTAAACACTCGTGGTGCTGTGGCCAAACCGAAGGGTAAGGCTCTGAACTGAAAATGGCGCCCTTCTACTGCAAAGCGTAGAAATTTTTGGTGGACTGGAAAGATGGGAATGTGCAAATAAGCATCTTTGATGTCGATCGTGGCTAACCAATCCTCCCCTTGTAGGGCAGTGGCCACCGATCGGATCGACTCCATCGGAAAGTCCTGATATACAGGAATTTGTATAGCCCTTTTTGAATTAATATGGGCCTCCCGTCCGCGTTTGCTTCGGGACTGTAAAGAGGTTTGAGTAAAACCCGAACCCTCATTCTTCCAGGGGAACTTCCATAATTACTCCTTGGAGCAATAGTTGTTCTAGTGCCAACAGGAGGGACTCTCTCTTCCGGGGATCCCTTGGCACGTTTGACCTTAAAAATGGGAAGGAGGAGAGTCTTTTAACTCCAAACTGTATCCCAAACCTACTGCGGAGCGCACCTATCTGTCTTGATCGTGTCCCGCCAGGTCTCCTTGCGAACAACTGGAGTCCTCCCCCCACCCGACTGAGTGGGGGCTTCAATGAATTTAACTTTGGGGGAGGTTTTGTACCTCCCCTGACCCAGGGTTTCTCATTACCCTGCTACTGTCCCTGTTTTTTACCCCCGGGATTTGACCGAGGAGGCCGTCGGAACTGTTACACAGCCGATGCCCCAGGGACTGGAGAAGCAGGCCCCTTAAAGAGGGACCTCTAACTCTGCTTTTAACCGGCAAGAGCGTATTTTTACCGCTGGAAATTTTCTGGATATATTTGTCCAGGTTTTCCCTGAATAAGCGTTCACCATGAAATGGGACGCTAACCAGCCATTCTTTACAGGGAGCTTCAGCAGACCAGTTTCTGAGCCATAGGAGCCTACGCATATGTCTATAGACAGCGTAAGGCGGGAGGCCTGATGGACTGAATCCTCTATGGCGTCAACCGCAAAGCCTAAGGCTCTAGGTAGATCAGCTAGGGCAAAGCCTGCTGATCTGTCAAGTCCCTCAAGACCTGTTTCAACTGATCCTTCACTGCTTAGCAGACCCCAATAGCTGCTACTGCTGGTTGTATCACCAAGCAGATTTTCATAAGGACTCCAATCTTTTATCTATTGGGTTCTTGAACATTTGGACATTATCCACTGGACATGTCAGTGATTTATACATACAAGAGATGGCTGCGTCCACTGTAGGGACCTTCCATTTTTTTTTTTTTTTTTTTTGATGAACTTATCCTCCATGGGATAGACCACCGGAAATCTCTTGGGGGAATAAATATTTTCTCAGGACGTTCCCAATCCTGGTAAATGAGCCCTTTCAGTAAAGGGTGAAGTGGAAAAGAACAAACAGTCTGGGGGCTTCTAGCGACCCCAATGAGGATACAGTAGTGGTTGATGGTTCCGCAAGGTGCATTTTTAAATGCTGATCGGACCATGTTAGTCAGAGACTGAACCCATAATCTTTCAGCTTGAGATGCTGAGAAAAGGTTCCCCCACTGTTGATTCCTCTATAACAGAATCAACCTTATCCTGATCCCCTTCAGGCAGGTCGATCCCTGTATGGGACTGTTGCTCTGCTAACAGGCACTCTGAAGGAGGAGACGGAGATCGGGCGTGCTTTCCCTGACAGGGAGGCAGCGATAAATTTTGACAATCTCTCTCTAATCCTCCCAGAGCTGAGGAAAAAACCTCCTCTGTTACATACACAGGAGCAGGTGAACTGAGGACAGCCACAGTACCAAGTACCCCTGCGGGGTCTCTACGGTCACTTACCTCTGAACTTCAGGGGAGACTGGTGCAGCAAGAGTATGCCCAAGATCCTCAGAGCCCGATGAGACCCCCTTCGCTTCCTGGAAGATTCAGTTCCGGAGCTACTGGACGGCATATTCCTAAGCCTAAAGCTGAGGTATTCCAGCCGTAATACACCACTTTTACTGAGAATAGTCTAGCACAATTGCTGCTATATCACAGTTGGTGTCTACTAATGTGCCCTTCTAGGGGATGCCTGTATCAACCGCTTGCTGTATGCCTTTAAATGTTGCCAGCTCTGTTTCTGTACTTCATAGCCAGCTTACTGCAATAATGTGGCTTTTTAAAAACCTGCTGGGACGCCCGCACATGCGCAGAAGCGCTGCGGCGCGCACAGAGCGTCATCCCCCAGGCCCCGCCCCTTTTTCCAGCCACCTCTATATATAGAGGCGCGTGCACGCGCACGCGCGCGGCCACGTGCGCCTCAGCGCTAATTTTCAAACATGGAAACCAGGGACAGGAGCCAGGGCCCCCTTTGCCGCAGGCCGGGGGATAGACGAACACTGCAACATGGCAGAGGAAACAGTTTCCTGTAGGAGAACTCACCAGCTGCCTGGACTTTGCTCTCTGAGAAGAAACTAGTCCATATGACAAGAAAAACATTCCACAGCGGCCTCTAGTGGACAAACACAGGTACCGCAGTTTAATATACTAAACATATATAAAAAAACATTCCTTTTTTTTTTTTTTTTTTCTTGACCACCATTAAAAATTATTACATTTTTTTAGTAGTTACAGGCATGCACAGATATTAGCGGGAATACCGTTAGGTAACAGACAGAAAGACAAATTAGGCTTGGGGGTCCCCCAATAGAACCAAGTTCCTGGGGGCCCCCACTTACCTGTTCCCCGCCGCAGGACTTTGTTTGGTCCACAAAAGCCCAAACTTCACCTATCACGGCAGGCATTGTAATCAAACCTTCAGGGACCGGGTTCCCAAGGATTCCACTCCCCTGGACCTGTATAGCACCCTGCACAGAAAACATCTTGGTCGTGGGTATGACCAGAGCTCTGGATCCCAGGGTCCAGCTCTCCTAAGAGAAGCATTACAGGCAGAACCTTGCTCTTCTCTGCAAGGCCCGGGTACCGACCGTTTAGCTATGAAGCTTTTTTGGTCGGATCCGGAATAGCTTACTGAGGCCCAAAAGAACCTGTACGCAAGCTCAGTGAAAAACACATGTTTCTTCTTGGCCAACACCTTAGACACTGGCAAAAAACTGAGGTGCTCCCGGATGGGAGGGGCTTATATAGGGGAGGGTACTTCCGGTTTTGGAAGTTGCCAGTACCTGACGGTAACTATATAACCCATTAGTAATGACTATGTCGCTCTGTGTCCCGTGATGTACGAAAAAGAAAACGCCCTACAATTCACTCCATCTATTCTATCAATACGTCTGACTCAGGCTGCAGTTATGCGCCCTCTCTTGTGGTAATATTAGCTACACTATTATTACAAACCCAGCTAGTACTTCGTGAAGCATGTAGAAATATCCACATGTAAGTGTACCGTCTTCTGTAGTGGCTATACTGAAAGACCCAGCTCATAAGGATAATGTGGATCCAAGAGCAAATAAAAAGCATATATAATAATGAAAATATAAAAAATAGTAAAAAATGTTCTCTTTTTAAAAGAATATTTTAAAAAAATCTTTAGAAACATGCCCATATATGTACATTATATATATATATATATATATATATATTGTGACAGCAGGAAGGTAAAGTCACCTGGTTGCATCCAGGGGGGTATATATATTTCTCCCAGATTCAGGCTTTATGCTGACTTATACAACTAGGGTGGAGAGTTGTATAAGCCCAGCTGAGGCTAGTAGGCTCATGGATGACTCATACCTCTAGGGAGAGTGTGGGGCGTCGTACAGACAGGGAGTTGATGAGGCCAGCTGAAGCTTGTCAGCTCATTTAGGCCTCTATAAGAACTCCCAGATTCATTAGGTGTTAGCTCATGCCTGGAACCAGACCTGTGTGGACTGTCTAGGGAGAGTGAACCCCTGTGCGGTGAGAAAAAGCCTGTGTGGCTATTTGCTTGGACATTTAAAACCAGGGACTTAGGGACTAGGACAGCACTAGGCTGATCCCAGTTGTTAGTTAGGAAACCTGTATGTTTAGTCAGAGGTCAACTTGACCAGGATTTATTTTGGTTATGTTTCTTTTGCTTTGCTGTGTTTTGTCACTGTAAATAGAAAATAAACCGCACCTTTTTGATAACCACAACCTCCGTTTGCTGGGCCTGTTTTGTGTGGGGAGCCCATCCCGGGGGTCACACACACCCGCTGCCGAGCTAACCCCCTCACAATATATATATATATATATATATATATATATATATACTGTGAGGGGGTTAGCTCGGCAGCGGGTGTGTGTGACCCCCGGGATGGGCTCCCCACACAAAAACAGGCCCAGCAGACGGAGGTTGTGGTTTTCAAAATCAAAAAGGTGCCGTTTATTTTCTATTTACAGTGACAAAAACACAGCAAAGCAAAAGAAACAAACAAAATAAATCCTGGTCAACTTGACCTCTGACTAAACATACAGGTTTCCTAACTAACAACTGGGATCAGCCTAGTGCTGTCCTAGTCCCTGGTTTTAAATGTCCAAGCAAAATATAGCCACACAGGCTTTCTCTCACCGCACAGGGGTTCACTCTCCCTAGACAGTCCACACAGGTCTGCTTCCAGGCATGAGCTAACATCTAATGAATCTGGGAGTTTCTTATAGAGGCCTAAATGAGCTGACAAGGTTCAGCTGGTCTCATCAACTCCCTGTCTGCACGACGCCCAGCCCTCTCCCTAGAGGTATGAGTCATCCATGAGCCCACTAGTCTCAGCTGGGCTTATACAACTCTCCACCTAGCTGTATAAGTCGGCGTAAAGCCTGAATCTGGGCGAAATATATCTACCCCCCTGGATGCAACCAGGTGACTTTACCTTCCTGCTGTCACATACCCCCCCCTCTTGTTTTAACCTCGGGGTTGGAACACCAGCAATCAGGCATTCATGTACTCGAGACAAAGCATCCACATTCCCCATTTGAACGCCAGGGCGATGCTTTACTGTGAAGTTGAATTCCTGGAGGGCCAGGAACCACCTATTCACTCTTCTATTTGTTTCCTTGTTTTGAGCCATCCACTTTAACGGAGCGTGATCCGTAACCATGTCAAAGTGCCTACCTAGCAGGTAGTACCGAAGGGAATCTAGAGCCCACTTCACCGCTAAACACTCCTTTTCAACGGTGGCGTAATTTACCTCATGGGACTTCAACTTCCTGCTGAGGTAAATGACTGGGTGCTCTTCCCCGTTCCAGACCTGGGACAATACTGCTCCTAACCCCACATCTGACGCATCACTTTGTACGACAAAGTCTTTAGAGAAGTCGGGTGAGTACAACACTGGCTGGCTACATAAGGCTTGTTTCAAGAATTGGAATGCTGCCTCAGCCTCGGGGGTCCATTTAATCATGACCGACCCTTTCCCCTTCGTCAGGTTGGTTAGGGGCACAGCCTTAGAAGCAAAGTGGGGAATGAATCGCCGATAATACCCAGCGATTCCCAGAAAGGCTCGTACCTGCTTCTTGCTGTTGGGACGTGGCCAACTCTGGATGGCCTCGACTTTGTTGAGTTGGGGTTTTATTACTCCCCTCCCAATGGTGTACCCAAGATATTTGGCCTCCTCCTGCCCAATGGTACACTTCTTGGGGTTAGCCGTAAACCCTGCTTCCCGAACAGAGTCCAGGACTGCTTGCACTTTTGGCAGATGTGAGGCCCAATCTGTGCTATGGACAATTACGTCATCCAGGTAAGCCGCAGCATACTTCCGATGGGGCCTCAGCATCTGGTCCATTTTCCGCTGGAATGTGGCCGGCGCATTCTGTAACCCGAACGGCATTCTTTTATATTGGAACGCCCCGTCTGGGGTTACAAATGCGGTTTTCTCTTTGGCTGACTTGGCCAGGGGGATTTGCCAATACCCTTTTGTGAGGTCAAGAGTCGTCATGTATCGGGCTGTTCCCAGCCGGTCGATCAACTCATCTATACGTGGCATGGGGTAGGTGTCAAATTTTGTAACTTTGTTCAACTGACGAAAATCGTTACAAAATCGCCAGCTCCCATCCGGTTTAGGCACCAACACAATGGGACTAGACCAATCACTTTGGGACTCCTCTATCACCCCTAAGTTCAGCATTTTCTGTACTTCCTCCCGTATTGCCTCCCGTCGGGCCTCTGGGATCCGATAGGGTTTTAACTTCACCCTTTCACCGGGCGGGGTAATAATGTCATGCTCTACCCCAGATGTTTGTCCCGGCAGCTCAGAGAATACCTCCTTGTTGCGAAGCACAAACTCCTTAACCTCCTGTTGTTGGGGTTGTGACAAGGTGGCTGCGATTCCAACCTCAGGAATCACGCAACCAGTTTGAGCTGGTGACCAAGTGTCTGCGACTAGGGACTCTCTATCCCTCCAGGCTTTCAACAGATTAACGTGATAGATCTGTTCGGGCTTTCGCCTTCCTGGTTGTCTGACCTTGTAATTCACTTCGCTCACTTTTTCCATTATCTCGTAGGGGCCTTGCCATTTGGCAAGGAATTTACTTTCAACCGTAGGGACAAGTACCAATATCCTATCCCCCGGGGAAAAGGTACGGGTCTTGGCTCCACGGTTGTACACTCTCTGCTGTGCCAACTGCGCTTGGGCCAAATGTTCCTTCACGATGGGCATTACCTGTGCAATTCGATCTTGCATCAGGGCGACATGCTCAATCACACTCCTGTGGGGAGAACTCTCACTTTCCCAAGTTTCCTTGGCAATATCCAACAGCCCTCTTGGGTGTCTCCCATACAGTAACTCAAAGGGGGAGAATCCCGTAGAGGATTGGGGCACCTCCCTAATAGCAAACATCAAATAAGGAAGTAGACAGTCCCAATCCTTTCCATCCCTATCCACCACTTTCTTCAACATTTGTTTTAGGGTTTTGTTGAATCTTTCAACCAGCCCATCGGTTTGGGGGTGATACACAGATGTACGTAATTGCGTCACTTTGAACAATTTACACAGCTCCTTCATAACCCGGGACATAAAGGGTGTACCTTGGTCCGTAAGCAGTTCTTTACAAATACCCACCCGGCTAAAAACAAGAGATAGCTCTTTGGCTATGGTTTTGGCCGAGGTATTTCTGAGAGGGATCGCTTCTGGATAACGGGTGGCATAGTCCATTATAACCAATATGTACTGGTGCCCCCTAGCGGACTTGATTATAGGACCTACCAAATCCATTGCGATTCTCTCAAACGGGACCTCAATGATGGGTAGAGGGACCAGCGGGCTACGGAAGTGTGGCATCGGGGCCGACCTCTGACACACAGGGCAGGAGGAACAATAATTTTCTATGTCCTTCATCACCCCAGGCCAATAGAATCTCTGTAATACCCTCTCTCGGGTTTTCTCTGTCCCCAGATGACCTCCAAGAATGTGCCCATGGGCCAACTCCAACACCAACTTCCTGTAAGGTTTGGGCACCACAAGCTGCTCAACGGTTTCTTCTGCCCTTTTTGCCACCCGATACAGTAGGTCCTTCTCTACGCTGAAGTATGGGTAAGTGCAGGTATTATCTGGGTTCACTAACTCGCCATCTATTTTCACTACGTTTTCCCGTGCCTTTATTAGGGCGGGGTCTTTCAACTGTTCTGTGGCAAAGTTTTCCCTGTGAACCTCAAGATCAGAAAACTCCACAGACGGTAGGTTTTCGTCTGAGGAGGTGGGCTCCTCTCCAGTTTCTTGAGTCTCCCCTGCCAATACTGACAAGGGAAATTCGGGAGAGTCCTCACCACTCTCAGAGGAGTTCTGGCTATCATATTCCTGGTACATAGGGGCACCAGTGGGGGGCTCAGGATCATCCCACAGTTCCCAGAACTTCGGAAAATCCCTTCCCACAATGGCGTCATGCGGTAACTGAGACACTAAGCCCACTGGATGAGAAAGGGTACCTTTGGGGGTCTCGAAACACACTGTAGTCACTGGATACTCTCGGGTGTCCCCATGCACACAAATAACAGCTACCTTGCTATTCCCAGAGACCTCTGTTTTAACTAATTCAGCCTTTATCAGGGTCACAAGGCTACCTGAATCCAGCAATACCACAACATTTCTACCATTAATACACATTTTGCATAAATGTTTCTCAGTTCCCCGAATGGCAGTGCATGCGACTGTCGCACACAGCGACTGACGTCTGCCCGTCAGAAAGTCACACTGCATGGGTTCCTCCAAAACCGGGCAATTTGCTGCAATATGTCCCGCTTGCCGGCAGCGGTAGCAAATGATCCTTCTTGCCGCCTCTTGAGCCGCTGATTTCCCAGGCTGTTCTCGCCAAACTTGGGGTAGAGCTCCCACCCTCTCACTCTCTCCACCCTTACCCCTTGGAATCATCTTATCCGCCCCTGGGGATGGTCTGGTCTTAGGGTGGAAAGTCCGAGTGTCTCTGGAAGAGGCCGTCAGGTTCTCTGTAGCCAAGTATTTCTCCACACGATCCACAAGACCATCGGCCGTCTCTGGGTCTCCATGGCTTACCCACTTTTGGATGGCAGTAGGAAGAGCTCTCAAAAACCGATCCATTACAACACGTTCCACAATCTTTGGTGCGGACAAAGTCTCTGGCTGTAGCCACTTTCTGCTCAGGTGAATGAGATCATACATTTGAGACCTGGGGGGTTTTCCAAGCTGGAAAGTCCAGTTATGCACACGCTGAGCCCGGACAGCCAGGGTGACACCCAGCCTTGCCAATATTTCAGCTTTTAGCATCACATAGTCTTTTGCTTGGTCAGGCTCTAGGTCATAGTAAGCTTTCTGCGATTCACCCGTTAACAGAGGAGCCACCAGTCCAGCCCACTGCTCCTCAGGCCACTTTTCTCTTTCAGCAGTCCTTTCAAACGTGGTCAAAAATACCTCTGGATCATCCTCTCCAGTCATTTTTGTCAATAAACGACTCACCCCAAAGGACGCGGTATTAGTGGGACGGCTTTCCTCACTGGTCTGCGGACGTTGCTGCATTACTGCTTCCATTTGTTGTAGTCTCTGCTCTTGCTTCTGTAATAGGTCTATGAAGCGGGCCTCAGATCGTTGCTGGGCTTGTTGCTGAGCTTCCAGACTCTGTTGGTGAGCTTGCTGCTGGGCTGCAAGGCTCTGTTGATGAGCTTGCTGCTGGGCTGCGAAGTTCTGTTGTTGAGCTGCAAGGCTCTTTTGCAAACCTGCATTTGTCTGCTGTTGATTGGCATTTGCTAGAGCCAGCTGTTTCAGTATCTCCTCCATGCTGGCTTAAAAAAAAACTGCCACTGGTTCTCCACCAACTGTGAGGGGGTTAGCTCGGCAGCGGGTGTGTGTGACCCCCGGGATGGGCTCCCCACACAAAAACAGGCCCAGCAGACGGAGGTTGTGGTTTTCAAAATCAAAAAGGTGCCGTTTATTTTCTATTTACAGTGACAAAAACACAGCAAAGCAAAAGAAACAAACAAAATAAATCCTGGTCAACTTGACCTCTGACTAAACATACAGGTTTCCTAACTAACAACTGGGATCAGCCTAGTGCTGTCCTAGTCCCTGGTTTTAAATGTCCAAGCAAAATATAGCCACACAGGCTTTCTCTCACCGCACAGGGGTTCACTCTCCCTAGACAGTCCACACAGGTCTGCTTCCAGGCATGAGCTAACATCTAATGAATCTGGGAGTTTCTTATAGAGGCCTAAATGAGCTGACAAGGTTCAGCTGGTCTCATCAACTCCCTGTCTGCACGACGCCCAGCCCTCTCCCTAGAGGTATGAGTCATCCATGAGCCCACTAGTCTCAGCTGGGCTTATACAACTCTCCACCTAGCTGTATAAGTCGGCGTAAAGCCTGAATCTGGGCGAAATATATCTACCCCCCTGGATGCAACCAGGTGACTTTACCTTCCTGCTGTCACAATATATATATATATATATATACATACACACACACACACACACACACACACACACATACATATATACACATGTATATACACAGACATACATAGACATATACGCCTATCCATACAGGCAACATGCCACATATGCGTACATACCCAGGCTAAAAGTGCATTGGCTAGGGGATGGCCTAGAGTTACTTAGGAAATACACTAATTCTGCCCCAGTAAAGACATACTCTACGCATGCCAAATGGCATCCATGCATCCTGCCCTCACATAAGGTGCCTGTGTACAGCAACCCAGTGTGGAAAAAGGGGAAAAAGGAAAGATATGTAGGAAGAAAAATGCAAAAAGTGTGAGATGCTTCCTATGTTCTTAATGTTGGGGCCAGTATGCTCAGGGGTTAGCTATGAAGCAATTTAGGTCTATTTCCATATTCAGCCCTTTCGGCACCAACGACCCAAGACGATAGATCCAACTAGTCTCATTCTGGGAGATACGAGTGGTTTTATTACCCCCCCCTCCAGTGATCCTTGATCAAATCGATCCCATAAAATATGAGTCCAGTTGGATCTCTCCTGTGGAATAAATCAAAATGTCGTGAAAGGTTATGTTTGGGGAACCCCTTCTTTATGTTGTTTATATGTTCCCTAATGCATACGCACAGTGGGCGCGTAGTCCGACCCACGTATTGTAGGTGACATGGACATTCAATAACGTAGGTGACGTGCGTACTATTGCATGTTATTAGTTCACAAATTTTGTATTCCTTATGGTCTGTCCTTGATTTAAATGTTTCTTTCTTACGTGGCTGCTTCTTACTAACCCTACATGCCAGACATCTTTGGCATTTATAGAACCCCTTCATTTCAGGAAAGATGTTGACTGCTTTGGGGGCGTTGATTACATTGTGTACTATAAGGTTCCGTAGACTTGGGGCTTTTCTGTACACAAATGCTGGTTTATTCGGTAAGACCGTCGATAGTACTTTGTCTTCTTTCAAAATAGGCCAGTATTTCTTAATAATACCCTCTAGGGCCCTATATTGGTTATTGTACCCCGTAATAAATGCCAGTTCCATTTTATTCTTTTTAATAGCGTTTTTTTTTTCAGCAGGCTTGATCTATCTAGGTTGGAGATCTCTTCCTTCATTTTAATCAGGGATGTAATCCCGTAGCCTTTTTCTTGAAATCTGTTAATGATAACATCCGCTTGCTGGTTGAAATCCACCAATGAACTGCAATTTCTTCGCAAACGAAGTAATTGTCCTTTAGGGACATTTCCCTTCCATCTAGGGTGGTGGCAGCTGGAAGAAGGGATGTATCCGTTACGATCCGTAACTTTAAAGTAGGTTTTTGTGTGAAGCAGATCCCCTTGCTTAAAAATCTCCAGGTCCAGATAATCAATTTTTTGTTGGTCACATTTTCCCGTAAAGGTTAGCCCGTACCTATTGTTATTTAATTGTTGGAGGAAAATTTGGAAGGTTTCCATTGGTCCATCCCATAGTATCACTAAGTCGTCTATGTACCGCCGGTACAGCTTGACTTCAGGGAGGTTTCTTTGGTAGATGTACTCCTCTTCCCACATTGTCATTAGGAGGTTCGCTACACTGGGGGCATAACGCGCCCCCATAGCTACCCCCTTAGTTTGGACATAATAAGTTTTATCATGCCAAAAATAATTACACTCCATAGCCATTTTAAGACCTTCTAAGATATAGTCTATCTGTTGTTGTCTCATATTGGTACACTCATGTAGTGCCTTTTCCACACTTTTAAGTCCATCTTCTTGGAAAATACTAGTATACAGAGAATTCACATCCACTGTTGCTAGTAGAAGATCCTGTGCACCCCTAATATCTTGTATTTCCTGTATGAGTTAGCAGACTATCTCTTAGGTATGATCTACCTTCCTTTACAATAGGCTTTAGAAAAGTGTCCAAGTATTCTCCTAAACGTGAAAATACAGAATTGATTCCGCTTATTATCGGCCTACCCGGTGGTTTTATTAGCCTTTTATGGACTTTCGGCGTGTAGTACATAACTGGGGTTTTGGTGGAATTGGATACCATATATTCAGCTTCCTTTGTGTTCAGAATTCCCATTGTTAGTCCTTTCTTTACATAATCTTTCAATTTGTTCTCAAATGTGATTTTTGGATTCCCCTTGAGCTTTTTATACGTATTCTCAATGTTCAGTAAATTTTGCATTTCTTCTTCATAATCTTTCTTATTTAGAATTACCAGCCCACCCCCTTTATCGGCTGGTCTGATTACGACCTCATTCTTTTTCCCAATGTCTTTAATCACTTTCCAGATTTCTTTTGTTCTAGTATGTTTCTTCCCTGGATGTTTCAATTTTTGTAGGTCATCTTCGACCATTTTTTTTGAACGCTCCTATACACTGGTTGCCTGGAGTGTTAGGATTAAAAATCGAATTATTTTTTAGCCTCGTATGTACATATTGTGTTTCCTCCATTGTCCTAACGTCCTTGTTTAACGCGAAATGTTTCTTCAAGTTTACCTTCCGTAAAAAATTTTGGAGGTCAATGAATACCTCAAATTTGTTTAGAGGTTTATCAGGGGCATATTTTAGCCCCAAATCTAAAAGCTTAATTTCCTCCTCCGAAAACTCGATGTTGCTCAGGTTGTAGATGCCTTTCCCTAGTGCTCTCTTGGGCGCTTTCTTCTTCCCCCCTCTACATCCTCTGGTATTCTGTTTTCTCTTTCCAGGTTTCTTTGCAGGGCCGCTGTGTTTCTCTCTATGTAGTTGTCCCTGCCATTCCTCTGGCTGCCGTAGTCTCCTTGTCTCCATTCTCCATCGTTTCTCTGGTTCTCGGGTCCTCGTCTCGGTCCCATTCAAGGTCCTCCTTGATTCCCACTCATTCCTCTCCACCCAGAGTTGTTGTTGGGTGCTCGTGCCTTCCATCTCCCAGGCGGTCTGTCTTGATGTCCTCTCCTTGGAAAATCCCAATTGTCTCTATAGTCTCTTCTATATTGGGGACTAGATTCATATTGGCGATTTCTTCTTAATGGAGAGAATCTGTTTGTGGGTACGTTGTACCTGCCACCACCCTAGATGGAAGGGAAATGTCCCTAAAGGACAATTACTTCGTTTGCGAAGAAATTGCAGTTCATTGGTGGATTTCAACCAGCAAGCGGATGTTATTAACAGATTTCAAGAAAAAGGCTACGGGATTACTTCCCTGATTAAAATGAAGGAAGAGATCTCCAACCTAGATAGATCAAGCCTGCTGAAAAAAAACGCTATTAAAAAGAATAAAATGGAACTGGCATTTATTACGGGGTACAATAACCAATATAGGGCCCTAGAGGGTATTATTAAGAAATACTGGCCTATTTTGAAAGAAGACAAAGTACTATCGATGGTCTTACCGAATAAACCAGCATTTGTGTACAGAAAAGCCCCAAGTCTACGGAACCTTATAGTACACAATGTAATCAACGCCCCCAAAGCAGTCAACATCTTTCCTGAAATGAAGGGGTTCTATAAATGCCAAAGATGTCTGGCATGTAGGGTTAGTAAGAAGCAGCCATGTAAGAAAGAAACATTTAAATCAAGGACAGACCATAAGGAATACAAAATTTGTGAACTAATAACATGCAATAGTACGCACGTCACCTAAGTTATTGAATGTCCATGTCACCTACAATACGTGGGTCGGACTACGCGCCCACTGTGCGTACGCATTAGGGAACATATAAACAACATAAAGAAGGGGTTCCCCAAACATAACCTTTCACGACATTTTGATTTATTCCACAGGAGAGATCCAACTGGACTCATATTTTATGGGATCGATTTGATCAAGGATCACTGGAGGGGGGTAATAAAACCACTCGTATCTCCCAGAATGAGACTAGTTGGATCTATCGTCTTGGGTCGTTGGTGCCGAAAGGGCTGAATATGGACATAGACCTAAATTGCTTCATAGCTAACCCCTGAGCATACTGGCCCCAACATTAAGAACATAGGAAGCATCTCACACTTTTTGCATTTTTCTTCCTACATATCTTTCCTTTTTCCCCTTTTTCCACACTGGGTTGCTGTACACAGGCACCTTATGTGAGGGCAGGATGCATGGATGCCATTTGGCATGCGTAGAGTATGTCTTTACTGGGGCAGAATTAGTGTATTTCCTAAGTAACTCTAGGCCATCCCCTAGCCAATGCACTTTTAGCCTGGGTATGTACGCATATGTGGCATGTTGCCTGTATGGATAGGCGTATATGTCTATGTATGTCTGTGTATATACATGTGTATATATGTGTGTATATATATATATATATATATATATATATATATATATATATATATATATATATATATATATATATGTACATATATGGGCATGGGCATGTTTCTAAAGATTTTTTTAAAATATTCTTTTAAAAAGAGAATTTTTTTTACTATTTTTATATTTTCATTATTATATATGCTTTTTATTTGCTCTTGGATCCACATTATCCTTATGAGCTGGGTCTTTCAGTATAGCCACTACAGAAGACGGTACACTTACATGTGGATATTTCTACATGCTTCACAAAGTACTAGCTGGGTTTGTAATAATAGTGTAGCTAATATTACCACAAGAGAGGGCGCATAACTGCAGCCTGAGTCAGACGTATTGATAGAATAGATGGAGTGAATTGTAGGGCGTTATATGCTCATTGTATACACAATTTAGTTATACAATTCATCCATATGCTATAGCTCATAGTTTCCCTACAGTGTTATATCTAGACATGTATATTAAACACAGCACAGCTACTTGATCACAGAGGCTGGATGTAAATTACAATTAGATGCGATGATCTCCATACATCCACAAAGCAAGAGCTAGGTCTACACAATGTAGTAAGTGTAGTCATACATTCTCACCATAGAGGGCGCATGCATTTGTTTTGGTGAAATGCATAGATAAAACATATGAAGTGCCCTACGGAGTGCTGTATACACGTCATAGTTTGGATATTAATGTATAAATGCAAGATATGTTATATTTAAAATTTTACAGTCCCTCTACAAGGTTATAATACTAAAGTTGGAAGAGTGTCACGTTAGTCAGTAAGACCCGTGGGAATATACATCAAATTGCACCTGTGGAGATGTCTCCCCCTGTTACAGCATGACCAGCCTATTAGCCGGTGATGAACCGTGGTACTGCGGCCTGATTTGGCAGCCCTGAAGGAGTGGGCGGGCTTAGAGTGACGCTCTCCCTTCTTAAGCGTGGAGGTAGCGTAGCGTGGTACCGCCTCTAGACGAAGTCCAATGACGAAACGCGTAAGGCGGAGCTACGTCATACGCACACCACGCCAACCCGGAAGTACTGCTGGAATGCATTTGGAACGCATGCAGCGTTACCAGCCGGTACTGACCGCTGCTCACATACGAGTTTGAGGACTGCTGTGCTGTCCGTTTTTGTTTGTTTCTTTTGCCGTGTAGCTTGTCTATTTGTAGACTTGCTGCAGTGTACATTTTTAATATATATTTTTAATAAAGTCGGAAGTTTTTTCATCTGCACTATGGAAGCCTCTCTCTTCTTCTGTCTGCATTTATGAGGTAATTGGGAATCTTCCCTCCCACGGATTTCCACAACCTATATGAAGAACTTGCCCAGCTGACATCTCCCCTCTGGACGTGTGACCCGGATACCCCTCTAAGCTGTTTACCCCTGTGGGGGTGAAAGGATCTGGTGAGTGGGGACACATGTGGGGGACACTGACATCTAAGTGAAGAGCAGAAAGTTTACTTTTTGAACTTTAAAGAAGAGGACTGTTTACTGTTTTGTTTTGTGTTTTTGTTTTCTGAGCTTTGCCTGATATTCTGTGTGTTTATACAATTTTTGGATTGTGCTGTTTTTTGGCAAAGCTAGGTTCTGCAGCTGCAGACTGGTGCTCTTGGCCTGAGCCAATTTGCACTTATCACATTTGGATCCATCACTGTTCATAGGTGTGTTGCATTAAACTGTGGTCTAGATGATACAGTTTTGTGTACACATTCTAGTGGTACTGGTTGTGTAGCTGATTGCATTTTGCAGTTAGCACAGAGCTAGTCTGACACTTTTATTTGTTTTTGGTTGCTTTTATGTTCACTACAGGGAGATTTTGATGTTGGTCTTATGCACTGAGTGCCAATACCACTGTTGAAAGGTGGGTTGATCAATTGTTCACTAATTGTTGTTTAAAAATATATAGCATACTTAGGAATACTAACCCTTTCACTAGGCTTAGTGAGCAGCGCCATACCCCAATTTAACCTATACCTTTATTGTTAGGATCTTTTTTAAAGGTCCCATTAGGGGGGCAGCAGCTCTTCACATTTATTTATTTATCTCACATTTACTTCACGGCGAGGCATCACACCCTTGCACTTAATCTTAAGCGCAGGCACATTATATTTCATTTTCATACATGGAGAATATTGCTTCCACTTTTATTCCTTTCATTCATTTCTTTTTGAAACAACTCAATATTCATTCTAGAGATCTTCCTCCTATCAACAACTGTGCAGATGTTTACTGGACTTGTAATTGTGCATTTTATGGTGATAGTCTATAATCATTGGTGGAGCCAAAACTTCCATGAAAACATCTTCTCAACACATGTCTGTGTATTGTGCATAGGTGTGCGCAGCCGATTGCATTAGGGTCTGCATCATTCCCCGGGACTGTCACGTCATATGGGGGCGGGGTCACTGAGTGGCATCACCCGGTGACTACGCCCATGCCTATATAAGTGAATGCGCTCCGCGCACACGGCATTACAGCCTGAGACAGCGACGAGTCAACATCTCCAAAAGAGCTGGAAGAAGATAACGGAGGCCCGGCAGAAGGAAGAAAGAACCGGAGACCGAGAGAAGAACCGGAGAGCGCGGAGACGACGCCGGAGACCCCCGAAGTCGGAAGAGAACCCCAAAGTTGGAAGAAGACCCCCAAAGTCGGAAGAGACCCCCGAAGTCAGAAGAAGACCCCCCGAGGTGTGTAATAAATTAATTTAAATACCTGTGTAGTGTTTTTATTGACATTTTTTTTCCACCAGGTGAATGGGTAGGGGTACGATGTACCCCATACTCATTCACATAGGGTGGGGGCCGGGATCTGGGGGCCCCCTTATTAAAGTAGGCTCCTGGATTCCGATAAGCCCCCCGCCCGCATACCCCGACAACCAACGGCCAGGGTTGTCGGGAAGAGGCCCTGTCCTCATCAACATGGGGGCAGCACCCACCCCCCATGTTGAGGGCATGCGGCCTGGTACGGTTCAGGAGGGAGGGGGGCCTCTCTCTCGTCCCCCCTCTTTTCCTGCGGCCTGCCAGGTTGCGTGCTCGGAAAAGGGTCTGCTATGGATTTTAGGGGGACCCCCGCGCCGTTTTTTTCAGCGTAGGGGTTTCCGTTAAAGTCCATACCAGACCTAAGGGCCTGCTATGCTCCTGGAGGGGAACCCATGCCGGTTTTTTTATTTAAAATTTGGCATGGAGTTCCCCCTCATGAGAACAGCGGCGAGACTTCCCAGGTCGGCAAGTCTGCAGCTAAAAACGCAAAGGAACTGCTGAATGACTGATTGCGAACTTGGCAAAGACTCCAAGCTCAAAAATGCAACACATAGGTGTGAACCCAGCCTCAATGAGATTAGTGTTGAGCACTCCCTTGTAAGACTTAAAGAAGTTCCTATTCCATGTCTCCTGTTCCTAATATTGAGAAAGGTTGGTTTCCCAGGCCAACATAAAAAGGTAATCTTAGAGTGAGTCGAGGACAGCGCCTTGTAGATTACTGCGATTCCCCCCCTATCGCTCCATGGCCTGACCACAACACTGTTCGTAAGCTGTGATTTTAGGCTCCTCAATTTGGGAAATCCAAACTTTGTGAAGGAAGTTGGAAATTTGGGTAAAACAAAAAAGATGAGGGCATGTTCAATTTGCTGATACAATATGTTTTGGAGAATGGGCCCAGAGGCCGGAAGAAGTGTCCAATTCTATATAGCCCCTTGTTAAGCCACCAGCTGAAGGCTTTAATTTCTATTCCCGGTGGAAATGCTGGGTTCTTAAATAGGCATTAAAGGCTTCAGGTCGCAGGTGAACTGAGGGTGGTGTCTCAATTTATCCCAAAGGGCAAAAGAGGATAGTGCCGTTAAAAGTATTGTTGGTCTTGATTTCTATTGGCACCATAGCAGATAGTCTAAGGTGTGTAGAGGAACCACCTGTCTTTCAATGTGGATCCCGTCAGGCAATTCCCAGCAAGAGTAGACGACTGAGATCTGGGCTAACTGTGCCGCTTAGTAGCACCCAAATAAAATGGGGAGGCCCAGACTGCCCTTGTCTCTCGCACGGAATAGGACTGATTTAGAAAGACAATAGCCCCCCTTTCCCCAGACAAACTTAGGAATTTTGGCTTGAAAGTGTCTCAGGCGTAACTTAACTAACGAAATAGGAAGGGCCCTTAAAAAGTAAAGAATGCAAGATAGTAGAGCAGTGTTTCTCAACTCCAGTCCTCAAGGTGCCCCAACAGGTCATGTTTTCAGGATTTCCCTCAGATGAAACAGCTGTGGGAATTACTAAAGCAGTTAAACTGATCAAATAACCTGTGCAAAACAATGGAGAGCCTGAAAACATGACCTGTTGGGGCGCCTTGAGGACTGGAGTTGAGAAACACTGTAGTAGCTTAATTTTTATTGCATTGTTTCTACCTAGCCAGGGAAGAGTAAATTGTGACCACCTAGAGAGAATTGCCGCTAGTTTTTTCTAAAGTGGGGGATAGTTAGCCTGGTAAAGGTTTTAAATTTGGCTTTCAAACTAACCCTGAGGTACATGATTGAGGTATCGCTCCAGGAGAATCAGAAGTCATCTTTAAGTCTGGTAATTAAGGAAGGCGGGATATTTACCTTGAGTATACAAAAATAGTGTAGCGCTGGAAAGAACTGTATATATCTATACAGTTAAAATTAAATACGTGAAAAAAGTATCAAAAACACTAATAAAACGATGCAAATAAACCAATAAAGTTCATAAGTGCCCGTGAAGAAAGAAGATTATCAAATAAATGTGTAGAGGATTTCCTCTATATTGATAAGAGTTCCACAGAGAAGATATCCGATGAAGCTGGTAAGTGCTATTCCAACAATAAGTGAAGATCCCGCCACCAAAGTGAGAAATGAAGGCTTACCAGGCAGCCTGCGACCGCCCTTCTCAGGGGGGTCAAAACAAGCTTAGTAGAGCGATGTTCACTCCATGGAAGGCAAAGAAATTCCAGTGAAGACACTTCATCCACAATAGGCGAGTCTCCAGAGACGTGTCTGCACAGCTGATTCAAATCGGAGATGAAAAACAAACACTCTTGATTGATCAGAGTGAATAATCCTCAGCAGTTAAAACGATATTTCCCTTCAAAGTCTGGGATTTTTCATAGTTAACTATCAGACCGGAGATTTTCCCCAAATCATCCAAAAGCCGACATATGTTTGGGAGAGAAATCAACGATGAAAATAAAAACAGGAGTATATCATCAGTAAAATAAAGCGCATTTGTGAGAGCGAGTTCCACATCGAATACCGTGTATGTCTGGGTGATCTCTAATTGCTACCGCTAGGGTTTCTATTGCTATGGCAAAAATAAGTGGCGAGAGTGGACACCCTTGCATGGTGCCTCTTAAAATGTGGAGAGATTCCGAGTAAAATCCCTGTATGCGTACCCAAGCTTCAGGAGCAGAATACAAAGGTTGTAAGATATTAATAAATGAGTCTCCAAAACCCCAACGTTTAAGGATGGTGAAAATATAGGGACAATAGACAGAGTCAAAAGCGTTCTGAATATCCAGCGATAGGAGGAAACCTTCTCGTGGAGTACCACCATCCCAATTTGAGTTTAAGAGGGAAACAATGTCAATCGCTCAACATATTTGGTCTGGTCCCTGTCTCCCAGGGATAAATCCCACTTGGTCCTTGTTAATTTACAGGGTTATAAATGATGATACACGACATGCAAGGATTTTAGTCAGAATTTTCAGGTCATTATTTATGAGAGAAATCAGCCTATAGTTGCTGACTGAGCTAGGATCCTTACCTGGTTTGGGGATAACTAAAATGTATGCTGCTTTTAGCGAGCTTTCTAAGGGAGCTCCCTGTCTTAATACATTAAAAAATAGAGCCATATAGGGTGCCAATGTTTTGGAAAACACCTTGTAATAAGGGACAGAAAACCCATTGGGACCTGGCGCTGAGTGAGGTTTTACTTTTTTTAATGGCAGCGCAAACATCCACCGACTAAATTGGGGATTCTAGCTTCTGGCGGTGACGATCCTCTAATTTGTGGTTCTAAATGTTGTCAATAAACTGATCCACATCAGACTGTGTTGGATGTGCCCCTGCACTATACAATTTTTGGTAACAGTTGTGAAATTCTCCCATAATGCGTTGGGGGCTCTGGGATAGTGAGCCTCCTTCTATTCTAATTTTGGGGACAGCAAGGGTCCTGGACTTTGGGGTCAATCTACTTGGTAGCATGGCACCTATTTTGTCTCCTTGGCAAGAGAACCAAGCTCTATTCCAGCGGAGCCATTTTTCTGCCCTGGACATAAGGGCTAAGTTCAGGGCTGTGTCTAATCTTTCTATGGCTACTGAATTCGGATTTGCTTTGTGTTTTTTCATAAGAATAGTAAACTCCTTTTCTTGTTTATCTATATCTACCCTCCTAGCCCTGTTGAGCTGGGATGCTATTTGCATGAGCTTTCCCCTAATCGTGGCTTTATGGGCAGCCCAGAGACATGAAGGAGTGATTTCTGGTTTGTCGTTAGTTTGAAAACAATCACTAAAATAATCACTAAGGATGGACTCATTGAGTCTGCAACGTCCACCGCTCCTATGTCCCAAGGGACGCCGTAGAGTAAGGAAAACCATAGAGTGGTCTGACCAGGCAGAGTGCCTAATATAAGACTTAGAAGCCTGCTGGATCGTAGCGGTAGCAATGAATATATGATCTGTTCTGGCAAAAGAGTTGTGTGGATTTGAATAATGTGTATAATCTCGCAACATTGGGTTGATTTCTCTCCAAACGTCTACAAAGCCAAGTAGGAAAATAATTTTAGCAATTCAAAGGCTCTGTTTAGTTGGTCGAGTGAGGAGTTTGCCTGGTGGATGGGACTAATCCCTGGTTGAACGCCATATTTGAGTCCCACCCTAATATCACTGTACCTTCCAGTAAAGGTGCCAGAGATCGTAACATTGTTTGGAAAAAAGGGAAATTGTCCCTTGTTTGGGATGTAATATGAAGTCTGGTCATCGATGGTCCCTTTAATTAATATGTGCCTCCCCTCTGGATCTCTAAGTTCTGACAGGAGCAAAGAATTACACTTGTGAGAGAATAGAATGGCAACTACCTTGGTTTTGTCTTCGGCGTTGGCCATAAAAAAAAGAAAGGGAATTTGTAGTGGATAAATGAGGGTCTATATTGCTTGGGAAAGTGTGTTTCCTGCAAAAGTGCCCCATTTATTTTATGAGTGTACAGGTGTTGTAGAACTTTCCTGCCTTTTAACCAGGGACCACCCTTAAAAGGGGGTCGTATGGGAAGGGAGTCAGCCATGGAGCAGAAGGGTGCTCAAAGGCAGAAGGGTAAATACCATGGAATAGGGACTCCTCTGACAGTGATACTCAACACCTTGAGGAACTCTCCGAGTCAGTCACTGCAAGAGAAAGAGAGCTAGAAGGGGAATGGAATAAAAAAAAGAGAGAGGGATGGGAGACACAGGAGTCCCGCATTGAATGGAGGGTGAAGGACCCTCCACCTTTACCGTATCAACCAATAATTGTCTTCTCTGCTAGAGAAGGAGCAATCTTGTCAAGAGGAGGGTAAAATACCTGGTCTTAAAGACAGGAGGAGGGGCATGAGCACCACTCCAGCAGTGAAGCATTTCATAGTAAAACACTCAACACTGAAAACTGTGGCTTAAGGCCAATCAATAGTGCAAGGCACACAACTAATACATATTACTGAGGATTCCTTTTCAGGCATATACATGAATAACTATAGGATTGTGGGCACAGGGGGAAGAGGAAAAGGGAGGGAGGGGGGAAGGGAAGGGAAAAGGAACTGGGCAGTTGTGGGATGTAGGAAATGGGGGGGGGGCGAGGGAGGGTAAGGGAGGGTAAGGGAGGACCTGAACTATGAGGTAAACAGGACTAGAACTTGGGTCTTTGGGCCTGGTGCCATATAGACCAGATCAAATAAGGGATAAAACCCCTGCGGTCAAAGAATATCCCGACCATTCGAGAATGGTTAATCAGGGTCGCTAAGATAGAGGAGATGGAGGAATTGATACATATAGCTCATGATCGCTTACAGAAGTTTAGTCTGACCTGGTCCTGTTGGACACATTTTAAGACCACGGATTACTATAAATCCTTTTTCTAGAACGCTGTCCTAAAGTATTTGAAGCATACACAATCTTCATTGCAATCTTTCCTGTGTTTTGAAATGGGGCGGGGACCCGGGACGAGGAGCGGCCCCCACCTCATCTCCCATCTCCCGCTTCTCAATCCTCCCCACTACCTCTTACTTGCTATTCTTGACTGCTACCCTTTACCTACCCTTCTTTCCCCTTTTCCCCCCCCTTTTTTTTTTTTTGTCTCTCCCGATTGTAAAGTAACCTACCAAATGATAGCCTGGAGCCTTACTAGAGGCTCCCAACACCTATGCGATCATTGCAATTTCCGTTTTCAGAAGTTCTACCATGACCCCGGATAGGCCTGCTGATATTGGCCTACGGTGGGTCCTTGCGTTCTTACGCTGGTTTACTTGCTCTCTGTCGGTTACCGGTCATTGCTCTGTTTTAATGTTGGTTATTCTTGAAATGTTCATGAGCTTGTATGTCTTGTATGTACATGTACCCTTATTTTTCTCTCAATAAAATCTTTTATGGGAAAAAAAAAAAAAAGGGATAAAACCCCTAAAAAAAAAATGTAAGTCATAAGTACTACCAATAACCACAACAGGCGAGCAGGCGGATTATAGGAGTCAGTGTAAAAAAAAAAAAAGGAATAGACACCTCCACTCCATCTCATCAGAGCCTGAGGTAACTAGAGTTCAAAACAGCCTATATAGGAGAAAAACAAACAAAAAACATAGGGATACCCTTAGGTTAGGGACCACCTAATTAAGCCTCAACTGAGGCGTCTAGGAATGTGAGAAGAGCAGTCAGTTCAATGAGATCCAACGGATGAGCAGCATCTTCCCATAAGTCAGAAAAGGAGTTGAGAGACGACGATCCTGATCCCTTCAGGGGGTAGGGCTTCCTTCAACTTTTTGGATTTGTATTTCTCCCAAAGCAGTGTCAGTGGGCTTGAGAGAAGTTGTTGTTTCGAGGAGGCTGGAGCAGAGCCAGGGGTGGTTGTAGCGGGTCATGCCTGATGAGGCCTAGATGCAGAAGTAGTCTTTCTCTCTCCGAAAACTAAGCAAATGTGTAAACTTTACCTTTATAGAGGAACTTGAGCTGGAATGGGAAGAGACACCATTACTTGATTTCCTTTTCTGATAAAATCATGAGCAGTGGTTAGAGGGCTCTACGTTTCTGTATTGTGGAAGGGGAAAGTTATGCAAAGACCTGTATATCATGGCCCTGGAATGACAGCTTGGAAATGGAGCGTATCACCTTCTCTATAAGAACATAGTAATGTGGTTTTACCACTACAGTGTATGTCCCTTGGGAGCCCATCTGCATGTGGGTGTTTAAGGGCCCTATGGGTGCAATCTAGCTCCAATATGTGCTGCAGGATATCAGGAACCAGTTCCTTAATAAATGAACGTATTGTTTCAGGGATATCTTTAGAGGTTTCCGGGAGCTCCCGGCTCCTGAAGTTGTATCTCCTATTTCTATTTTCAAGGTCGTCAATTTTTTCCTTGGCTGTTTCCAGTTGATCTTGCAGATCTTGGATGTGATCTGTATTTTGGTTTGTTCTGCAGATTTTGGAGTCTAGCTTATTCTCCATGATTTCTATGTGAGACCCTAAGGTCTGGAGTTTCGCTTTAAAGTCACTAGTTATCTTGTTAGCAGTATTGTGTAGACCACGGTCCAGTAGGTCTGAAAATTTAGCAAATAGGTCTGCTACAGCCTCTGGCTGTGCTAGGCCCAAGTCCCTTTGCTGTAGTGGCTTCTGCATCTGTGGAGGGCCTGCCTCCATAGGAGAGAGTCCAAGCTCCTCCAAGGTGTGTTCAATAAGGGATTCTGTGGAAGTGGGGGATGCAGAGCCCAGGGGAGGAGTACTCAGATGTGTGCTCATGGTGTGTAGAAAAACCGGGCAGGCCGTCTGCAAGTTGGTGAGGCGGGCTGGTGCTAGCAGCGGTGGAGAGGCCGCCATCTTGGGATCCGAGATCCGTGGCTCGTCTGCTCCAAACTGGATCCTGAGGTCTCTTCTGGTGGTCCCCGTAGACATCGGATGGTCATCGGGGGCTCCTCTGCCTGTGAGGGGTGAAGCCGGCTCGGGAGCATGGGCGCCCACAGAGCTACAGGGCTTCAGATGGCTGGAGCGGGAAGGAGCTCCCAGACTAGGCATCCATAACAGGTGCTGCCACGCATGAGCCTCCTCCATTCAAGTTTTATCCTCTTAATAAACCACACAAAAAACAAAGTGCTGGACTGTTTTATGGCTCTGGGAGACTGTAAAAAATCTGTGTGCCTGGCTGTGCAGGGTGTGGGATCCCAAATCACTGCGGCTCCTATGTGGGGTGCTTTACACTGGGATGAGGGAATCCACACACTGGTCACAGTGGGGGTTCTGAGGCCTAGTGCCTCATACAGAGGAGGTGTTGAGAGGCGTGAACTGAATGTGAAGTGCTAGCTGTTGGTTGCAGGTCTCTCCGCATATATGTGGTGTGGTCAGTGGGGGATGTTTGGGAGTGGAGGGGGAAGCTGGGTTCTTTGACAGGCTGTGACATTTTTAAACAGCTAGAAAGACTGCAGACATGATCTACCAATCCTGTACAATAAGGGGCTATGGGGTTCAGTAATTCCCTACAAATACAGATGCTTAATCAGCATGTCCTTCCAAGCTTTTAATGTCATAAGAATTTATTTTACTTTTTTTGCTGTGGATTTTCCTTAGCAGAGGAAGTTTGAGGGTCAAAAAACCCAATAAATCAGAGTGAATATTGAAAGACTTATTCATCCTTATTCACTTTCCAACCTGTGTTATAAAAATATTGTTTAACCACTTCAATACCAGGCACTTATGCACCTTCCCGCCCAGACCAATTTTCAGCTTTCAGCGCTCTCACACTTTGAATGACAATTACTCAGTCATGCTACACTGTATCCAAACAAATTTTTTATAATTTTCTTCTCACAAATAGAGCTTTATTTTGGTGGTATTTAATCCCCGCTGTTTTATTTTAGATTTTTTGCGATATAAGCGAAAAAACAGCAAACATTTTGAAAAAAACACACTTTATTTTAGTTTCTATTGTAAAATTTTGCAAATAAGTAATTTTTCTTCATAAATTTGTGCCAAAATTTATACTGCTACATATCTTTGGTAAAAATAACCCAAATTAGTGTATATTATTGGGTCTTTGTGAAAGTTATAGAGTCTACAAACTATGATGCCAATCACTGAAAATGTATCACATCTGATCACACCTGATGTGCTGAAGGCCTATCTCATTTCTTGAGACACCTATCAAGCCAGAAATGTACAAATACTCCCCAAAAGTAGGAAGTTTGGAAAGTAGACAGTCCAAGGTATTTACTAAGAGGCATGGTGAGCTTTTTGAAGTTGTAATTTTTTCCCACAATTCTTGGGAAAAGTACCATTTTTAATTTTTCTTTTTTTAATTTTGTTTTACACAAACTGGTCATATTAACAGGTTATTTCTCTCACACAGCATATGCATAATTGCAACTACACCCCAAAATACATTCTGCTACTCCTCCCGAGTACAATTATACCACATGTGCGAGACTTTTACACAGCCTGGCCACATACAGAGGCCCAACATTATAGTAGCACTCCTGACGCGTTTTGTACCATAGTACATCGTCTGGGGTGTGCAACTCACACCCCAGACGATGTACTATGATACGAAACGCGTCACAAGGACTCCACTGTTGCCATACCTACTTTGAAAAGCGCCATTCTACACAATGTAAAGCCGTGTACACACACGATAGGTTTTACCGATGAAAACAGTCCGATGGACTTTTTTCAACGGACAAACTGATTGTGTATGGGCCCCATCAGTCTTTTTTCCATCGGTGTTTAAAAATAGAACATGTTTTAAATGTATCCGATGGTTAAAAAACCGATAGCAAATTACTATCGTCTGTGGGGAACTCCATCGGATAAAAAACCCATGCATGCTCAGAATCAAGTCGACGCATGCTCAGAAGCATTGAACTTCATTTTTCTCAGCTCATCAGTGTTTTACGTCACCGTGTTTGGAACGGTCGTTTTTTTGACTGATGGTGTGTAGGCAAGACTGATGGAAGTCAGCTTCATCGGTTTTCCGATGAAAAAATCCATCGGTTTAAAAACCATATGAAATCCGATCGTGTGTTCAGGGCTTAAGTGTTCTTACCTACATTACATTTCCATATTTTATCAGTATTATGCTATGTGCCCTCTCTTTCCTCTTATTTTTTGATCCACATCCCTCCATATTGCCCTGGGAGTATCTGGATAGCCGCTCTTTAAGAGATCATTCTATAACGATAGAGCCTCCCCTTATTGGTTGGATTTACCTGTTAAAGTTCGGAGCTCAGCTGAGGATCCAGGTCCCAGAGTCCATTCCATACTAAGCTTGTTTGACCCACTGAACGTATGTTCTTTCGGGTTCAAACATCCCGGTAAGCCTCCCATATACTGGTGCGGTCTTCTTCACTTCACCGTGTTCAGTTTTCTTCACATTTGAAAATTTTCACTAAAGTTTTTGAACTTTTATTCACCACTATACAGACATTCAGTTGTCCATGGTTACACCTTTTTGAGTTCATTCAGAGACAGTTACTTGTTTGCTGTTTTTTCCATTGGTGCATGATTTTCCAGATTATTTATTGTTTATATATTTTATCACTGTGTTTATTCACCCACTATGTGCCTCAGATCAATTTGACCAAGCGCTACACTTTTTTGTTTCACTCAACCACCTATTACACTTTTGAAAGCCCTGGAGCACCAGGACAATGGCATTGTCCACAAAATGACCCTATTTTGGAAAGCACACACCCCAACGTATAATCTATGAGGCATAATAAGTCTTTTGAACGGTTCATTTTTTTCCAAAAGGTTTTGGAAAATGTGGAAAAAAATGAAAATGCAATTTTTTTTTTACACAAAGTTGTCCATTTATAAGATATTTCTAACACATAGCATGTACATAGCAAAAATTACACCCCAAAATACATTCCGCTACTCCTCCTGAGTATGGTGATACCACATGTGTGAGACTTTTACACAGCCTGGCCACATACAGAGGCCAAACATTGAAGTAGCACTTTCAGGCATTCTACAAGCATAAATTGCACAATTCCTTTCTCAACCACCTATTACACTTTTGAAGGCCCTGGAGCACCAGGACAATGGAATTGTCCACAAAATGACCCCATTTTGTAAATCACACACCCCATTGTATAATCTATGAGGCATAATGAGATATTTGAACGGTTCATTTTTTTCCAGAAGATTTTGGAAAATGTGGAAAAAAATGAAAATGCATTTTTTTTTTACACAAAGTTGTCCATTTATAAGATATTTCTAACACATAGCATGTACATAGCAAAAATGACACCCCAAAATACATTCTGCTACTCCTCCTGGGTATGGCTATCTCACATGTGTGAGACTTTTACACAGCCTGGCCATATACAGAGGCCCAACATTGAAGTAGCACCTTCAGGCGTTCTAGCAGCATTAATTACACAAATCATTTTCTGACTACCGATCACATTTTTGAAGGCCCTTCATATTTCTAACACATAGATGGTACATACCAAATAACAAAAGATTACCTGTGGTTTTAGAAGTGCAGTGGTCCACAGAGGAGAGTATCAGTCCTGGCAGCAGGCAGGGATGAGGTCAGCGACAGCAAAAGCAATCATCCAGGCAGCAGGCTGGAATACTGTCCATAGTTCGTACAGCCAAAGCACAGCCAAAGCACAGGTCCAGGTAGCAGGCAGAGGTGTCCCGGCAGAAATACTGTCCAAAGTCAGTAGAGGCAGCAAGCAGATATATTGTCAACACAGCCAAAGTATTGGTCCAAGCAGCAGGAAGAAACATGGTCCATAATGTCATGGGTCATTACAGGCAGCAATATGGTCAGCACAGCCAAAGTATTGGTCCAGGCAGCAGGAAGGACCATCAAGCTTAGGGCCAGGGGGACAGGGGTAGAGGCTTCTCCCACCCAAATCGCTTTGAAGCCTCCAGGCAACCAGACCCTGTTCTGGGAGCACAGAAAACAAAAAACTGGTTTTCTCTACTCAGAACGCTATTCTGAAGCCCCTCACATATGTGAGACCCCTGTGTTCTAAAGTAGATGGCCAAAGGATCAGTCCAAGTGGCAGGCAAAAACATGGTCAATTAACAGGCCAAGGTCGGTGCACGTGGAAGTCAGAAACGTGGTTTAAATCGGAAGGCAGAGGCATCGTCGGTAAACAGGCTGAGGTTGGTGCATGTGGAAGTCAGAAACGTGGTTTAAATCGGCAAGCAAAGACATCTTTGGTAAACAGGCCAGGGTCAGTTAATTAACATGGAAG
This sequence comes from Rana muscosa, assembly GCA_029206835.1. Taxonomy (NCBI): domain Eukaryota; kingdom Metazoa; phylum Chordata; class Amphibia; order Anura; family Ranidae; genus Rana; species Rana muscosa. Next base: position 30,238,914 of record CM055116.1, on the reverse strand, counting down.
GTAGTAACATGGTAGCAGGCAAGTGGGGAAATGGCAGTCTGTTAATAATAAGGTGAACGAATATTGGATGAATGTATGATAATTTTTGAAGCAATCTCCGATGCACGGGCCAGGTTGGGAGGGACAATCGGGACAATAATAGCTGGTATCTCTTCTTACTCCTCCTCTGCTGCATACACAGCATTTCTTTTGGCGTCTTCTTCCAGATTCTGTGGGGGGGATGTTATAGAGAAAGTGTTGCTCGTGAAGTTGACTCACACTATCAGAGAGAATGCTTCCTGGGGAGGAATCTTGTTGGTAAATGAGGGCAATGATGATATCTTCGATATACTTGAGGTAGGTGATTTGTTGGTTTTGAGTTGCTTTTTGGTAGCAGACAAACTAATTAAAAAGGGCCATGTGAAACAGGTGAAACGCAAATTTCTTGTATCAATAACGGGACTTTCTGGTTGATAAATAGGGCTGTAGCATCTGGTCATTTTAATCCACTCCCATGTACAAATTGTAGTCGTGGACACATTTGGGCTTTACAATGGGACCGCGTCTTATTGGGATCTCCACCACGGTGTCATTGTGGATGGTAGAGAGGATGTGGACATCTTTGTCCCTCCACTTCATGGCCAACACCTCGTCGTTCCTCATGAATGCCAAATTTTTGGTTTTGCAATTTTTTTTGTCAACAAATTATGTAGGAATCCCTTCTGTTTTTTTTTTAAGGTACCGCAGGCCGGGTTTTTTTTACTGTAAAGGTGACAAAAAAGGGGCAGGCTGGTATAATAGTTGTCGACATATAAGGCCCTATGTACACGGGATGCTGGTGCAAAGTCTTCTGAACAAAGCTTGAAACCAGCATTTAGAAACGCCCATTTTGCCCTGTTTGCATGCCGCGTTTAATGGCGTTTTACCGCGTTTGTGTCTAGAAGCGTTTAGTTAAGAAACATCATGAGGTGCCTCCCTAAGCTCAAAAAACAGTATTATTAACCATTTCAGCCATTTTGTGAGACCAGAGTGAGTAGCTGCAGCTGAGAGAGCAGCAGTGTACTTGTATTTAGCGTGTCACTTGCCACAAGTTGTGGATTGTCCACTTGCCACGTCACCTGCCACAAGTTGTGGATTGTCCACTTGCCACGTCACCTGGCCACGTCACCTGCCACAAGTTGTGGATTGTCTACTTGCCATGTCACCTGGCCACGTCACCTGCCACGTCACCTAGCCACGTCACCTGCCACAAGTTGTGGATTGTCCACAATGCAATACAAGTAATTACAGTTTTTTTTATATTTTTATTGGTTTTTCATCATTTGCCATCATTTTTGAGATTTTTAATGTAAAAAAATAGGTCACCTTTAAAAACACTTATAAACGAAAACACGGCTAAATGCCGGTACCGCGTTTAGCCGCGTATAGCCACGTTTGGCGTCTGAAACGTGGAAATCTTTGGCGTCTGAACCGATTTTTTGCTTTCAGAAAAACAAGGTTAAACGCAACTGCCTAAAAATGGCAATAAACCAGGGATGCCCTCTATCCCCTCTTTTATTTGCTATCTCTCTTGAACCCTTCTTGGCCACAATTAGACACAATAGGAATATCCATGGCATCCAAGTTGGTAGTAGACTCCATAAATATGCAGCATATGCTGACGACATTTTGTTTTTCATTCAACAACCGCGCATTTCATTGCCAAATTTAATGTCTGAATTCTCTACCTTCCAAACGCTATCTAACTTTAACCACTTGTCCCCCGCCCACTGTCAATTGACGGCGGGCGGAGGACACTCTCGTTCTGACAGGACGTCATATGACATCCTGCCTTTAAAATGAGCTAGGGGGCGCGCGCGCGCCCGCTGCGTTCCCAAGGCCCCGATGCGCGTGTACGGCGGCCGCGATTGCCCGGGAAACGAGCAGGAAAGTGGATCTCTGTGTGTAAACACAGAGATCCACGTCCTGTGAGGGAGAGGGGACCGATGGTGTGTCCCTTGTACATAGGGACAACCATCGGTCACCTCCCCCAGTCAGTCACCTCCCCCCACAGTTAGAACACATTGAGGGAACATATTTAACCCCTTCCCGCCCCCTAGTGGTTAACCCCTTCCCTGCCAGTCACATTTATACAGTAATCAATGCATTTTTATAGCAGGGATCGCTGTATAAATGTGAATGGTCCCAAAAATGTGTCAAAAGTGTCCGATGTGTCCGCCGCAATATCGCAGTCACAATAAAAATCGCAGATCGCCGCCATTACTAATAATAAAAAAAAAAAAAAAATGCTATAAATCTATCCCCTATTTTGTAGGCGCTATAACTTTTGCGCAAACCAATCAATACGCGCTTATTGCGATTTTTTTTTTTACCAAAAATATGTAGAAGAATACGTATCGGCCTAAACTGAGGAAAATTTTGTTTGAAAAAAAAAAAATGGGTATTTATTATAGCAAAAAGTAAAAAATTTTGTTTTTTTTCCAAACTGGACGCTCTTTTGTTTATAGCGCAAAAAATAAAAACCGCAGAGGTGATCAAATACCACCAAAAGAAAGCTCTATTTGTGGGAAAAAAAGGACGCAAATTTCGTTTGGGAGCCACGTCGCACGACCGCGCAATTGTCATTCAAAGTGTGACAGCGCTGAAAGCTGAAAAATGGCTTGGGCAGGAAGGGGGTTTTCGTGCACAATAGGGAAGTGGTTAAAATTAATCTGTGGGGAGAAGCACAAAAGCGCCACTCTAAGTGCAGTATAATCAATAAAATGTAATGTTTAAAAAAGGGGGGGGAGCATATATATACTCACAAACATAACGTTAAAATGAGCATGTAGATAAAAATCTAAGTCTTATCTGTAAGAAGGCAGTGACATGGGCCAGATGATCCTAGTGGGAGCCGATGTATGCCGGCACAGCACTTCTGCGGATGCAAAGGAAGGCAGAATGAGAGGAGTCCACAGCGAGCGGTGGATGGATGAATCTTGCTGCACACCGTGACTTAGGAACAACTTCCGGGTGGATAGCTGGCCATGACTTGCGGTGAGTATCCGGGTTGAAGGAGGACCAATAAAATCCGTGTGACTGGTAACCAATGGATTTTATTGGTCCTCCTTCAACCCGGATACTCACCGCAAGTCACGGCCAGCTATCCACCCGGAAGTTGTTCCTAAGTCACGGTGTGCAGCAAGATTCATCCATCCACCGCTCGCTGTGGACTCCTCTCATTCTGCCTTCCTTTGCATCCACGGAAGTGCTGTGCCGGCATACATCGGCTCCCACTAGGATCATCTGGCCCATGTCACTGCCTTCTTACAGATAAGACTTTGATTTTTATCTACATGCTCATTTTAACGTTATGTTTGTGAGTATATATATGCTCCCCCCCTTTTTTAACCATTTAACAACCACCTGCCGACAAATAACGTCGACAAGGTGGTTGCTTAACTCTGGGAGGACGTTATATAACGTCCTCCCAGAATCGCGCTCCCGCGCGCCCCCTGGGGCGCGCACACGGGAAACTCCGTGACAGCCGGGTCCAGAGGACCCGGCGGATCACGAATCGCGGTAAATCGCCGCTGATAGCGGTCGTTTACCACGTGATCGCTCCGTCAAATGACGGAGCAATCACTTGTAAACAGACCGGCGTCATTTGATGACACCGGTTCCTCCCTCCCCTCTCTGTACCGATCGGTACAGTGTGAGAGGAGAGGGGAGGGTGCAGATCAAGGCAGCAGCGCTGTGGGCTGGATCTGTGACAATTGCAGTCACAGATCCAGCCATCCATCCATCCCTGCTCAGCCATCCCTGTGCTATACCCTGCCAATACTCTGCAATACACCCTGCCAATACTCTGCAAAATACCCTGCCAATACTCTGCAAAATACCCTGCCAATACCCTGGTGCAATACTCTGCAATACCCTGGTGCAATACTCTGCAATACCCTGGTGCAATACTCTGCAATACCCTGGTGCAATACTCTGCAATACCCTGGTGCAATACTCTGCAATACCCTGGTGCAATACTCTGCAATACCCTGGCGCAATACTCTGCAATACCCTGGCGCAATACTCTGCAATACCCTGGCGCAATACTCTGCAAAATACCCTGCAAAATACCCTGCAAAATACCCTGCAAAATACCCTGCAAAATACCCTGGTGCAATACTCTGCAATACCCTGGTGCAATACCCTGCAATACTCTGGTGCAATACTCTGCAATACTCTGGTGCAATACTCTGCAAAATACTCTGCGCAATACCCTCCACAATACTCTGCAATACCCTCCACAATACTCTGCAATACCCTCCACAATACTCTGCAATACCCTCCACAATACTCTGCAATACCCTCCACAATACTCTGCAATACCCTCCACAATACTCTGCAATACCCTCCACAATACTCTGCAATACCCTCCACAATACCCTGTGCAATACCCTGCCATACACCGCAATACCCTGCCATAGTCCGCAATACTCCGCAATGCCCGGCAATACTCCGCAATGCCCGGCAATACTCCGCAATGCCCGGCAATACTCCGCAATGCCCGGCAATACTCCGCAATGCCCGGCAATACTCCGCAATGCCCGGCAATACTCTGTAATAACCACTTCCCGCCCTCCGGCCGTCATATGACGTCCTTGACTTTGTGCGGGGATATCTGAATGATGGGAGCAGCTACAGGCATCATTCAGATATTAGCTTTTTCAGCCGGCGATTCCCTACACCATAACAACAATCATAGTGGCTGTTCCGCCGCTTGATCATTCTTACGGGAGGCGAGAGGGGATGTCCCCCCCCCGCCGCCCTCCGGTGCTTCTACCGACTCACCGCTACGATCAAAGCCAGGATTGTTGTTTTTTTTGTTTGTTTTTTTTCAGGCTTCCCAGCCTAGAGGTGAGATGTGGGGTCTTATTGACACCCCCCCCCATATCTCACTGTAAAGAGGACCTGTCATGCCATATTCCTATTACAAGGGATGTTTACGTTCCTTGTAATAGGTATAAAAGTGATCAAAAAAATTATTGGGGCGGAAAAACATGTCAAACTAAAATAAATAAAGTAAAATGAAGAATAAAATTTTTTATTTTTTTTTAAAGCGCCCCTGTCCCCGTGAGCTCGCATACAGAAGCGAACGCATATGCAAGTCCCGCCCACATATGAAAACGGTTTTCAAACCACACATGTGAGGTATCTCTGTGAACGTTAGAGCGAGAGCAATCATTTTGGCCCTAGACCTCCTCTGTAACTCAAAACATTTAACCAGTAAAAATATTTAAAGCGTCGCCTATGGGGATTTTTTAAGTAGCGAAGTTTGGCGCCATTCCACGAGTGTGTGCAATTTTTAAGGGCGACATGTTAGGTATCTATTTACTCGGCGTAACTTCATCTTTCACATTATGCAAAAACATTGGGCTAACTTTACTGTTTTTTTTTTTTTTAAGCACAAAACATTTTTTTCCGTAAAAAACGCGTTAAAAAAATTGCTGCGCAAATATCGTGCGAGATAAAAAGTTGCAACAACCACCATTATATTCTCTAAGGTCTTTGCTAAAAAAACATATATAATGTTTTGGGGTTCTATGTAATTTTCTAGCAAACAAATGATGATTTTTACATGTAGGAGAGAAATGTCAGAATTGGCCTGGGTGCTCCAGAACGCCTGAAGCTGCTCCCTGCATGTTGGGCCTCTGTATGTGGCCATGCTGTGTAAAAGTCTCAGGCCTCGTACACACGGCCGAGATTCTCGTTGAGAAAAACATGTCGTTTTTTTCGACGAGATTCTTGGACAAGAAACTTGTCCCGGCCGAGTGTACACACGCTCGTTTCAAAGAACCCGCGGTTCTTTGAAAGGAGTGTACGCGGTGACGTCATCGACTACGTCGAGCATGCGCTCGTCACATTCGATGCCGTCGCCGCCATCTTGGTACACCCTACGTATGCCTAGGAAGCTACCGCGCATGCGTCAAATTCATTTCGAACATGCGCGGGCTTCCGGGCGGACAGGTAAGTGTACACACACTCACTTTTCTCGTCGAGAAACATGCCGAGGAGAATCTCGACGAGAAAATAGAGAGCAGGTTCTCTATTTTCTCATCGAGGTTTCTTGTCGGTTTTCTCGACGAGAAACACGCTAGCAGCGTACACACGACCGATTTACTCGGCAAGACCTCTCTGCCAGCAAGTTTCTTGCTGGTTCTTGCCGAGAAAATCGGTCGTGTGTACGAGGCCTCACACATGTGGTATCGCCATACTCGGGAGGAATAGCAGAATGTGTTTTGGGGTGTAATTTGTGGTATGCATATGCTGTGTGTGAGAAATAACCTGCTAATATGACAATTTTGTGAAAAAAAAAAAAATCTTGATTTTGCAAAGAATTGTGGGAAAAAATGACAACTTCAAAAAACTCACAATGCCTCTTTCTGAATACCTTGGAATGTCTTCTTTCCAAAAAGGGGTCATTTGGGGGGTATTTGTACTTTTCTGGCATGCTAGGGTCTCAAGAATTGAGATAGGCCGTCAGTACTTCAGGTGTGATCAATTTTCAGATATTGGCACCATAGCTTGTGGACTCTATAACTTTCACAAAGACCAAATAATATGCACCAATTTGTACTTATTTTTACCAAAGATATGTAGCAGTATAAATTTTGGCCAAAATTTATGAAGAACAAATAGTAATTTGCAAAATTTTATAACAGAAACGAAAAAAAAAAACATTTTTTTACAAAATTTTCAGTCTTTTTTCTCTTATAGCGCAAAAAATAAAAAACCCAACAGTGATTAAATACCACCAAAAGAAAGCTCTATTTGTGTGAAAAAAAGGACAAAAAATTCATATGGGTACAGTGTTGTATGACTGAGTAATTGTCATTCAAAATGTGAGAGCACCGAAAGCTGAAAATTGGTCTGGTTATTAAGGGGGTTTAAGTGCCCAGTTGTCAAGTGGTTAAACATTAAATTTTATTGATTATACTGCACTTAGAGTGGCGCTTTTGTGCTTCTCCCCACAGTTCCTCCAGGATTCGCTTCATATTCTCACTGGGCTGCCTTCTAGGTGCATTAAGATAGACTAAAAAAGGACTTTTTACAGTCTTACAAGAATTATCTTTTATAATTTTCCACTCAGTGCCTTTTTTAATTTTCTCCATTTTTAGTTTTCACATTGTATATTGTCTTTGACACCAGCGCCAACTTTTTCCTATGTGTTAAAATTAATCTGTCTAAATCTGAAATTTTAAATATTACGATACCCCAATCAATAGCTGATCAGTTGAAACCCCTATTCCCCTTTCGTTGGGAATCCTCACAAATGAAATATCTAGGCATATACCTTATCCCTCACCTCCATTCCCTTTTTAGGCATAATTATATCCCTCTTCTCAATACTATCAGAGCTGATCTTAGGAAATGGTCTTCCCTCTCACATTCATGGCTAGGCAAGGTTAATATAATCAAGATGAACATACTCCCCTGCATTCTCTTTATTCTACAAATGATCCCCTTAAAGGTCCCCATAGGCTTCTTTACTTTTTTTGCAGACCGCTTTATATGGAGAGACGGTCATCCCAGGGCCTCCAAGGAGGTCCTTTTTTGGGCCAAGTGCTCCGGGGGATTGTCTCTTCCCAATTTTAAAGCCTATTATAATGCCGCTATTTTATCACGCATAGCAGATTGTAAGTATGCCATTGCTTCTAAACTTTGGGTACAACTTGAATCCTCTCTAAGTGGATCTGATCTCTCCACGGCACCTTGGATTCCGCGCTCTTCTAGAAACCTCTCTCACAATACCTTGCCTCTTACCATATCCTCCTTGGACGTTTGGGATGGTCTGCATAAAAAATTTCAATGGTCTTATAACTCTCCACTAACTCCCCTGCTACTTCATGTCAGGTTCCATTGACCCAGGTTTTCAATCTTGGTCACCCGGAGGCCCTCTCTTCTTGCATCATGTCTTATCCCCCAATACTCTTAAACCTTTGTCTGACAATTTGGGCCATAGATCAATTACATTTATGGACAAATGGAGACATAACCAACTGAATTGCTTCCTTCAGACTCTCCCCCAATCCAAGATCTCAACGGTATTGAACAGGTATTCCTTCAGACCCCCCTCTACACTGCATCTCCCAGTTCTACAAAGCGATTATCGATTTGCAAAGTCCTACGTATCCAAATTACCTGACCAGATGGGAAACCGACCTGGGTGCTACTATCACAGACAAGAAAAAAAAAAAATTCTCCAACTTACACATGTTTCCTCTTTTCTTCTTCCATGGCTGAATCTAACTTCAAACTTCTCACTAGATGGCACCATACACATGTTAAACTTCACTGCATGTTTCCTGTTAACTCCCCGCTATGTTGGAGGAATTGTGGACAGGACGCCACCCATGCCCACATTTGGTGGTTTTGTCCCCTCATTCGTCCTTACTGGTCTGAAGTGCTAGACCTGATTTACCAGGTCACTGACGTTAAGTTACCTTTGGACCCATGGATAGTTCTTTCACGCTACCTCAAGACCCATAGGTAGATATAAATGTTCACTCACTCCACACATCCTTAATACAGCTAAAGCTCTCATCCCTACCTTTTGGGGCCAACCTTCAACTCCAACCATAAAGTCCTGGATACAAAAAGTTTTGGAAGTAAGTCTCATGGAAAAACTCACCCACATCGCAATAGACACTACTAAACAATATACCCTAACCTGGGCCCCTTGGTCCTCCTTCCTTTCCACCCAATGCTACAAAGACATCATCTCTTCGTCCCCTTAAGTTACCCAAGCTTCCTAAATAACCTTACCGCTACTCCTGATGTCGGATTTGTCTCATTTATACTAAATGTAGAGGCTCTAACTTCCCTCTAAGGTCTCACTAAACTAAACGCAATAGCTATTTGTTCATTGTTGTTGCCATGTGTGCCAGCTTCCCCTACCTGGTCCCTTTTTACTTACCCCCACCCCTCTCTTAGTCTTCTCCTGCCTTTCTCTCTTCTCCCCCTTCTCCCTCTCTTTCTTATCTCATATTTAAGTTGTTGTTCATTTTATTGTACTTGGGTTACTCAAGATGTTTTCACTACTAAACTGGTTGACTTTCTTTGTATGCTAACCCAACGAATCATTTTCCTTGTATCTTATTTTATTGTTGTACCTACATACCTTCTCAATATAAATATATTATACCAAAAACGGCAATACACGTGACTGTGTACATGGACACATAGGATAACATTGAATGAGTTCAGGGGCAGTTGAAAAAAGTGTCCAACTGCCTCTGAACGCTCATTTACCAGCGTCCAGTATACATGGGGCCTAAATGGTACCCTTTTTCGAACAGGGGGTATGCCATCTCCCAGACAATTTTCCCACTGGTTCCATTATATGTGGGGCAATCACGGGGCTGGAGCTGGGAGTCTTTGCCTTCGTAGATCCGGAATGTGAAGACGTATCCAGTGGCTTGATCACATAATTTATTTAATTTTAACCTATACCTGGCTCTCTTGCTTGGTATATACTGCTTGAAGTGCAGTTGGCCAGTGAAATGTATGAGGGACTCGTCCACACAAATTTTTTGGTCTGGGATGAAAACTTTGCTAAATCGCTGGGAAAAGGAATTAATTGGGGGGCGTATCTTGTACAATTTGCTGTGGTTAGGATGATTTCAGGGAGGGCACTGTGAATTGTCATTGAAGTGGAGAAAACGCATAATCATGTTGTATCTTGTTCTGGACATGACAGCAGAATATATGGGCATGTGTTGGATGGGGTGTTTGGACCAATGTGCATAGACTTCTTTCTTTTTTGTAAGCCCCATATTGAACGTAAGGCCCAACAACAATTTAAATTTGTCCAATGTTAGACGTCACCACTGGAACATGCGGGCGTAGGAAGAATTGGGGTTGGCAGTAATAATTTGGGATGCATACAGATTAGTTTGATCCACTATATTCTGCAGCAAATCTTGTGGGAAAAATAAACAAAAATAATCGAATTGAGAAAAATTTGTAGTGTCGGGCTGCACACCTGGATGTGCGGTGAAAGGGGGGATGATAGCGGATCCTGAGTTGGCAGGCAACCATAAGCGGTTTGCCAGGGCATCGGGAAGGTAGGACTGGGGCTGGATTCTTCGGGTTGGGCGTGTATTTCCATTACTTGTACTGGGCTCCTCTTCCTGGGGTATGGCGCTGTTGGTGGTGGGCAGATCTCCTGATCCTGGTCCTGATTGCATTCTTTTGGGAGGGACGGTTTCATCCGCGGCCTCGGACTCTGATCCACTATCCTCCACTGGCTCATATTCCGAACCAGAATCGGATGATGGGAGCTCCCCGCTGCTCTCATCATCTGACATGGTAAGAATGGCATATGCCTCCTCAGGTGTGTAAACCCTTTGGGACATTATGGCAGTGCTTATTGGTGTGCCTGTGTAATGGTACTGATGGTAGTAGTGGTGGCGGGCCTGTGTGGTGGTACCAATAGAGGTATTAGTGGCGGGCCTGTGTGGTGGTACCGATGGCGGTATGGGTGGTGGTGATACCAATGGCGGTACGGTGGTGGTGGTGGTACCGATGGCGGTATGGGTGGTGGTGGCGGTACAGATGGCAGTACAGGTGGCGGTACGGGTGGTGGTGGGGGTATAGGTGGTGATGGTGGTCGCGGTACCGACGGTGGTATGGGTGGTGGTACTGGTATCGATGGCGGCACTAGTGGCGATACTGGTACCGGGTAGGGATGAGCCGAACACCCCCCGGTTCGGTTCGCACCAGAACTTGTGAACGGACCGAAAGTTTGCGCGAACTTTAGAACCCTATTAAATACAATGGATGCGAACGTTCGAAATCAAAAGTGCTAATTATAACGGCTAATATGCAAGTCATTGTCCTAAAAAGGGTTTAGGGACCCGGGTTCTGCCCCAGGGGACATGTATCAATGCAAAAAGAAGTTTTAAAAACGGCCGTTGGCCGTTTTTTCAGGGGCAGTCATTTTAATTATGCATAAAGTGAAAAAAAAGTGAAATATTCCTTTAAATATCGTACCTGGGGGGTGTCTAAAGTATGCCTGTGAAGTGCCACGTGTTTCCAGTGTTTAGAACTGTCCCTGCACAAAATGACATTTCTAAAGGAAAAAAAAAGGTCATTTAAAACTGCTTGCGCTTTAATGTAATGTCTGGTCCCGGCAATATGGATGAAAACCAATGAGAAAAATGTAATGGCTACCCCATCACCCCCCCCCCCAGTCCATTACCTGCCCCTTTGGGTCCTGTATTGATATTAAGGGGAACCCAGTAACCCAAAATAAAAAAAGGCCCTATATACTCTGAACAGCAGTATACAGGCGGTGCAAACAAGACAGGGACTGTAGGTTTGTTCTTAAGTAGAATCTTTTTCTAATTTGGAACAGGTAAATTTTTTAAGTGTAGCTCCAGCCAAAAAATCTATTTATAAGCTTTTTGGAGAACATAGGGAAGGGTTATCACCCCTGTAACATTTGTTTTGCTGTCTGTGCACCTGTTCAGAACATTTCACCTCACTTTCCGTCCCAATGACAAATGTTTTTGGAAAAGTGGGGTTTTTATTGAAACGAGGATTGGTGATAAAGCATCAGTAGAGAGGAGACACCTTTTTCCCATTATAACTCTTACAGGAGAGAATTTCTCTTCCTAGGAGTAGATTTCCTCTCACTTCCTGTTGTCTCTTTCTGTTTGCAAGTAGGAGTCGTTTGTAAGTTGGATGTTTGAAAGTAGGGGCCTGCCGTATATACTCTGCAGAAATTTGCCCCTTAGGTGTAGGTGTTGCCACAACACTGTAAGCCCTCACAGTTACTCTTGGTGGGCGCTGGAACGCCCTGCTGTCAACTATTATATCAGGAATTGTAATTACATACCATTGTTGAACAGTGGTAGGAAAAATTGGGCCTTTGGTGGTGGTGCTGGTGCCACAACACTGTAAGCCCTCACAGTTACTCTTAGTGGGCGCAGGAATGGGCCCTGATGTGAAATATTAGATCAAGAATTGTAATTGCATGTCCCTGTCGAACAGGGGCTGAAAAAATTGGGCCTTTGGTGGTGGCGGTGGTGCTGGTGCCACAAGACTAAGTCCTCACAGTTACTCTTGGTGGGCGCAGGAATGGGCCCATCTGTGAAATATTAGATCAAGAATTGTTATTACATGCCCCTGTTGAACAGGGGCAGAAAAATTGGGCCTTAGGCACTGGTGCTGGTGCCACAACACTTCAACCCATCACAGATACTGTATTTGGAGCGCAGCAATGAGCCCTGTTGCAAAGTATTGCATCAAATTTTTTAATTATACGCCCCTATTAAACAGGGGCTGAAAAATTGGGCCTTAGCCACTGGTGCCACAACACTTCAACCCTTCACAGATACTGTATTTGGAGCGCAGCAATGAGCCCTGTTGCAAAGTATTGCATCAAAAATTGTAATTATACGCCCCCTGTTAAACAGGGGCTGAAAAATTGGGCCTTAGCCACTGGTGACGGCACCCAGAACCACAAATGTTCTTCCAAGCTATCGGCAGGATCATTGAGGAGGAAGAGGATAGTCAGTCAACATAACAGGACAGTCACTCAGCATCAGCATAGGCAGTCTTGAAGGGATGTGACATTTAAAAAAAAATATTCGGTTACATCAGCTTCAGGTGCTTGGTAGCTGGTGGTGATCCAAGACTGGTTCATCTTTATGAAGGTCAGTCGATCAACTGAGTCGGTGGACAGGCGCACCCTGTGATCGGTTACAAAGCCACCAGCAGCACTGAATGTGCGTTCCGAAAGAACGCTGGATGCAGGACAGGCCAGTAGCTCAATTGCATACTGTACAAGCTCTGGCCAGTGATCCATCCTCAAGACCCAGTAAGCCGCAGGATTTTCGATGGGAAAGGTGTCCAAGTCTGACCTTGCCCCTAGGTATTCCTGGACCATGTAAATCAGACACTGGCGATGGTTGCTGAAACCGATCATACCTTGGGGCTGCGTACTAAAAAATTGTCTAAACGCATCGGTCAGACGGCCACCTTCCCCACCGCTCCTTCTTTGACTGACCGAAGCCTCAGCAACTCGTTGTCCAGGACCAGGAGTTTGAAACCTCCCAGTCTATGGGAATGCGTTGCACAGACCTTTCTGCAAGGCCACCCGGAGATGTCTCATCCTCTGCTCCCTCAGCGACGGCAAGATAAGGTCCGCAACCCTACCCTTGTACCGTGGATCAAGGAGAGTGGCCAGCCAGTAATGGTCCCTCTCCTTGATCTGAAGAATACGAGGATCCTTCCGCAGGCTTTGCAGGATCAGGGAGGCCATGCAGCGTAGGTTAGCTGAGGCATTCAGTCCGGAGTCCTCTGGGTCACTAAGGACGACATGATCCGCAGCCACCTCCTCCCAGCCACGTACAAGTCCACGGGTTTCTTGGGACTGTAAATCATCCCTAAAAGACTGCTGCTGTTGATGCTGAGTGTCAGGTTCTACTTCCATGCTGACAATCCTCCTCCTCCTCCTCCTCCTCCTCCTCGTCCTCTTCCTGTGTGATGGGTGGGACAGAAGGAACACTGTCTGGGTAAAGGGGGCCTTGAGAGGCAAGGAAGTCCTCCTCTTCTTGCCTCTGCTCTGCCTCAAGTGCCCTGTCCATTATTCCACGCAGCGTATGCTGCAACATGGCCAACGTTGAGTTCCACCTGGTGGGCATGTCACATATAAGGCGGTTCTTGGGCAGGTTCAACTCCTTTTGCAGCTCAGCCAGCTGAGCACTGGCATTATATGATCTGCGGAAATGCAGGACATCCTGTAAGCCCGGGTACCTGCCCAAGAACTGCTGTACCACCAGGTTAAGGATGTGAGCCACACAGGGCACATGGGTCAGTTGTCCCTGTCGGAGGGCGGAGAGGAGGTTGGTGCCATTGTCGCAAACCACCATTCCTGGCTTAAGCTGGCATGGCGTCAACCACCTCTCGGCCTGCCCCTGCAGAACTGACAGAACCTCTGCCCCAGTGTGGCTCCTGTCCTCCAAACACACCAGTGCAAGCACGGCATGGCATCTTTTTGCCTGCGTACTTGCGTAGCCCCTTGACCGCCTACGGAGCACCGCTGGTTCCGAGGACAAAGCACAGGAAGAGGCCATGGAGGAAGAAGAAGAGGAGGGGGTGGAGGAGAGAGGTGTGTCACAACCAGTAGTAGCATTTTGGAGGCGTGACGGTGGAACAACCTCCAACACTACTGCACCCTGTCCTGCATCCTTCCCAGCTGCCAAAACAATGACCCAATGGGCCGTGAAAGAAAAGTAACGTCCCTGTCCATGCCTGCTGGACCATGAGTCAGCGGTAATATGCACCTTACCGCTGACCGCCCTGTCCAGCGAGGCATGGACATGGCCTTCCACATGCCGGTAGAGGGCCCGAATCGCCTTCCGTGAGAAAAAGTGGCGTTTGGGAACCTGCCACTGAGGAATGGCACATTGCACAAACTCACAAAAGGGGGCCGAGTCTACCAACTGAAAAGGCAGCAGTTGAAGTGCTATCAATTTAGCCAAGCTAGCATTCAACCGCTGGGCATGTGGATGGCTGGGAGTGAACTTCTTTCGACGGTCCAGCAGCTAGGGCAGGGAAATTTGCCTGCTACAATCGGACGTCGGTGTACTGCTAGCAGAGTGTCCGTAAGTACTTGGCTGTGACACACCTAATTCTCCACCTTCATTCCTCTCAGTGCAGGTTTCAGAGAGGACTGAAGGTATAGTGGGGTTGGAGATCCCAGCTGATGAGGAGCAAGGAGAGGTCCGCTTTGTTCTTTGGTGTGGGTCTTTAAGGTACGCTTGCCAACGAGCTGCATGGCAGGTCAACATATGTCTGGTCCAGCATGTGGTGCCCAAGCGGCTGATGTTTTGGCCATGCAAGATACGCTTGAGACATATGTTGCAAATAGCAGCGGTGCAATCTGATGCACTCGACTCAAAAAAGGCCCACACCAAAGAACTTTTGGAATAACGGGCAGAGGCAGCGCCCTGCACAGGAGGAGCTCTGCGGTGTGATTCAGTCGGTGTGCTGCCCTTATGCTGGCCCCCGGAGGGCATCCTGCCTCGTTGGAGATGTGCCTCCTCCTCATCCTCCTCCTCCTCCTCCTCTCTCCTATCAGACACCCACGTGGAGTCAGTGACCTCATCATCCCCTCCCTCTTGATCACTGGAGCAAACCTGGCAGTATGCTGCAGCTGCTGGAACATGACTGCCAGATTGGTGTCCCTCTTGAGCATCCCCTCTCTCTGCGCTCACGCTACTGCCTTCCTCTAGCTGTGTACCATCATCAGACCCTTCAAAACGCTGAGCATCCTCCTGAAGCATGTACCCTACACTGTGCTCAAACAGTTCGGGGGACTCCTCAGGAGGACATGGTGGGTCTAGGGAAGTAGTGACTGATGACATTGATACGAGGGAAGAGGACGCGTTGGCAGCTGCTTTGCCACTACCCTGAGCCTGGGTGAGAGAGGATGAGGAGGATGAGGAGGGCTTGGTCATCCACTCTACCAAGTCTTCGGCATGATGCGGCTCAACACGTCCAGCTGCCGAAAATAAGGACACGCGTGTCCCATGGCCACCTGCTGATTACCATGCACCGCATCCATGACCAGCACTGTTGCCCCCAGACACAGAGCCTGCTTGCCCTCTTTTATTGGTTTGCGACTGTCTGCCTCTCCTTGTTGGCCTTCCAGACATTCTAATGGCCTGCAGGGAGATGGGAAAAACAGCAATAAGGGGTAGCTTCAAGTGTATACTGTGCAGGAGGCACACTACGCCCACTGTAACTGCTGCAGATGCCTGTTAGTGTAACACAAAAGAAAAAAAAACACGAGCAATAAGGGGTAGCTTCAGGTGTATACTGTGCAGGAGGCACACTACACCCACTGTAACTGCTGCAGATGCCTGCCTGTGTTACACAACAGGAAAACACAGCAATAAGGGGTAGCTTCAGGTGTATACTGTGCAGGAGGCACACTACACCCACTGTAACTGCTGAAGATGTCTGCCTGTGTTACACAACAGGAAAACACAGCAATAAGGGGTAGCTTCAGGTGTATACTGTGCAGGAGGCACACTACGCCCACTGTAACTGCTGCAGATGCCTGTTAGTGTAACACAAAACAAAAAAAAAACAGGAGCAATAAGGGGTAGCTTCAGGTGTATACTGTGCAGGAGGCACACTACACCCACTGTAACTGCTGCAGATGCCTGCCTGTGTTACACAACAGGAAAACACAGCAATAAGGGGTAGCTTCAGGTGTATACTGTGCAGGATGTTTAGCAAGAATGACACCGACACTGTCCCCTGCCTATCATTCTCTGTCCCTGTATACCAACACACTGTAAATGCACAAGGTTAATGAAAGAATATCACTGACACTGTCCCCTGCCTATCTTTCTCTGTCCCTGTATACCAACACACTGTAAATGCACAAGGTTAATGAAAGAATATCACTGACACTGTCCCTGCCTATTCTTATCTGTCCCTGTATACCAACACACTGTAAATGCACAAGGTTAATGAAAAAATATCAAAGACACTTTCCCTGCCTATCCTTCTCTGTCCCTGCACGCCAACACGCTACACAAGGCCGCCGCGCTGGCGACCTTTTATTGTGTGGGGCGTGTACTAAACCCCCCTGAGCTATAATTGGCCACAGGCATCCTGCCTGTGGCCAATTATGGCTCTCTTCGTTGCCGGCGCTGTGATTGGCCAAGCATGCGGGGCCACAGTGCATGCTTGGCTAATCACATCGCCAGCAAGCACTGCGATGGTGCAGTGTATTGTGGGCCGTTCGCGTCACACGAATTTGGCGCGAACGGCCCACAAAGTTCTGGTTTCGCTGAACAGGCGAACAGCCGATGTTCGAGTTGAACATGCGTTCGACTCGAACACCGAGCTCATCCCTAGTAGCGGGCCTGTGTGGCAGTATAGATGCTGGGCCTGATAGCGCTACTAGTGGCGGTACTGGTAGCCCGTGTGGCGGTACTGATGGCGGTGGGCCTGTGACAGATGATTGACAGATGGGCTGATTGATTGATTGACAGATGGGCTGATTGATGGGCTGGGCTGTGTGACAGGTCCTCTTTATTGGGGGGGCGTGTTGTGCACAGAACAATACAGACACTGATAGCTCTCACATACTGATCCCTGCTCTCTCCTCATGATCGGTGTGTGAGGAGAGAGCAGGGATCAGAGAGATAGTAACTGCTCCTCAGTGTTTACATTTGTGACCGGCTATAATTGGACACAGCTGGTCACGTGGTAAACAGCCAATTTAATTGGCTGTTTACCCTGATCGGGGAGCGCTGTGTCCAAGGGACACGCGCCTTCCTCGATCCCTGCTCTGCAAGCCTCTGGCGGCGCGCACGGATCGCGCTGCCGAGTTTGTTATGACATGTGATCGGCTGTGACTTTGACACAGCCAATCACGTGGTAAATAGCCAAATTCATTGGCTGTTTACCGTGACCGGGGAAGCGCAGTGTCCGGGGGACACACGCCGCCCCCCATCGCCACGCTGCACGGCCCCCGCCAGGGGTTATCCTGCTGGACGTCAATTTGCTATTGACTGGGCGGAAAGTGGTTAATCAGAAAACATATATAATTTTAGGGAAGTATATCCTTAAAATTAATAAATATAATTCTGAATTACTGAAAGTATACCAAATAAGAAATATAAGAATAAATCATCTTTATTAGATCAGTTACACTGCCTGATATGGATATCATATTTTCATATTGAAGTTACTATTTTTCTGTTTTGTTCTATAGTGTAAATCAGTCTCAGGTGATGTTACTATTATTGTGTTCTTTGTTCTGTAGTGTAAATCGGTGTCAGTCGACGTGTATAAAGCTCCGGTGATTGTGTCTCCTCCTGGGCAGATCTACCGGTGACTGAGAGGATCTGCTGTGTGCCATGAAATGTTCTCCTCTCTTCTGTGTCTGTTATCTGCTGATACTCATCCTTACCTTCACATCCTATGGAGTCGTATTGACCTGGAGCTCAGCATCTGCTTGTAGACTTGATATGCAAAAGCCATTGTGTGAGTACGAATATTACCAGGAGGGAGATGTCATTATCGGAGGATTATTCTCTGCTCACAAGGAGAGACTATATGGCAGATCTTTTAGTGAAACATGTTTTCATTTTACCAGTTCACCAAGCTTTTCCAAGTGTAACGAGTAAGTCTATTTTCTCATCTTTGCTCTCATTGTCACTGTAAAATTTTATGAACATTTACAGCTGATTCTACTGATGGTTCATATATTTTCTCATTATTTGGTTACAGTCTGTGTTGCACCAATATACAATTTTTACATTTGGCTTCCATCATATTTTGTCTTCGGGCCATGCTGGGTATTCTGATAAATAGGGATGGGCGAACGAACACCCCCGTTCGGTTTGCGTCTATGGGAGCCGAACATGAAAAATCAAAAGTACCCATTTTGAAGGCTTATATGAAAGTAACTAATTACAATATTTTTTTTTTTTAAAGATAGTTTTTTCAGGAGCAGTGATTTTAAACTAAAGGGCAAACAATACAAAATAAAAATTTCCTTAAAATATCGTGCCTGGGGTGTCCCTTTAATGTGCCTGTAAAGTGGTGCATCTGTAGCATGCATAAAATATGCTACAGCAAAACTGACATTTCTAATACATTATCCATTAGATCTTCCTTTTCTGGGCATCTCTAGGGCTTCTAGGAGATTGATGGCTTTTGTATTATTAGCAACAGAATGTGCTATACCTTAGTGTTGGTTGTCTACCCCCCCCCCCCATTATTTTCATGCAATTTCTATCTGCCATAGCTGACATCCACAGGATGGAACATCTGACTGCAATGATAGATACTGTAACTTTTTGCCAATGTTTAATAAAGTATGAGGGGCTTGGGATGACTCTGAATACAGCCTTGAAGCAGTTCCTCCAGAATTTTAGAATAATATATCTTGTGTATATAAAATTTGATCTGCATCGGATGTTTTCTTTTTGTTTTTTTTCTGTGTCTGTACCTACAGTTATGAATACTAAGCCATGATGTATTAATGTTTACTAATGTCATGTTTAATTTTTTTGATGATTGTCATATTTTCTTCTTGCTTCTTTATCTGAATCATACACTCTGCTATGTATGCTTCATTAAAAAAAAAAAAAAATTGTAATAAAAAAACAATAAAAAACAAAACAAAAAAAAAACTGACATTTCTAAAGAAAAAAAAACAAGTCCAATCCCATTTAGGATGACTTGCGGCTACAATTGCCACCACCTGCAGTGCTGCTGGCTTCCCTCCTCTCCTCTTCCCTTCCCTTGGCTGCTGCGAGGATGCTTCAGGATGGAGATCAGGGGAAGGGGCTAGTCAATATGTCTTTTACTGGCTCCTTCCTTTTCTAAATGAACATAGTGAACACACTCACTGTGTTCATTCATAGCTGAAGCATAGTAAAGTGTTTTACTTACTAAGTGTTTATTATGCTTCAGTTTATGAATGAACAGGAAGATTGACAGATGATTGACAGATGGGCTGATTGATTGACAGGTGGGCTGATTGATTGATTGACAGATGGGCTGATTGATTGATTGACAGATGGGCTGATTGATTGATTGACAGATGGGCTGATTGATTGATTGTCTGATGGACAACAAAGCTAATAAAGGGACTGGAGGACCTCAGTTATGAGAAAAGTTTACACCCATTAAGTTTACTTTCCCTGGAGAAGAGACGCTTAAGAGGAGATATAATCACAATATATAAATACAGTATCTAAATGGTGATTCTAGAATAGGGAGAAAACTATTCAGTCTCAGGTCACTAAAAAGGACATAGGGACACTCAATGGAGTTGGACAAAAAAGGGTTAAACTGCGTAAAAGGGTTCTTTACTGTTAGAAGGGTAAGGATGTGGAACTAAAAATGGTATAGTGCAGTGCTAAATCTAATAATTGAAAAGAGTGGGACTCCTGCTGTTCAGACAAAAGCTGATAGCGGAAATTCATTAAATGCAAAAAAATAGTCACACTCAATGTGACTAATACGTGATGAACAATAACACATTTACATGAAACAAAGGTGCATGTGCATATTTATATAATCCATAAAATAATTTCAGTGGATAAAGTGACTTTCCAAGGTGAATAGTTATACACCAGTTTGTCTGTAGATATTCCACCACAAATAGAAAAAGAGGCTTACCAGACACATTGAACCCAACTAGGCATACGCCCAATGAGTCAACAGAGCTTGTGGTGTAGCACACCCAGGGAAGAGAAGTATGTCAGCATATACAGCTTCCAATGTGGACATATGAAGTGGAGGTCCGTCACACTATTGTCAACAATAGGTCTCAACCAAGGATGTAGTGACCAAAACTCAAAGGCAATTCACCCAAATAGTACATTGATAAAAGGAGAGAGAATCAGCCACATAGTGTGATACCATTTAGACAAAAAATATATTTATTGTATAAGTAAAAATGGACACTCACATTTGAGAAGGTGTTAAAAGCATGTAGATAAAATCAAATAACCGCAGTGGCTTCAGCGGAGCCCGTCCTGTCGCTTCTGGTCCTTCCCTCCTGCCAGGTTCCCCCACAGCAAGCAGCTTGCTCTGGGGACACCCAAGCAGGCATGCTCCTGAGCCACAGCTTCGTGTTTCCATTCACACACAGAGGTGTGGCTGGGTCCCACCCCCTCTGTCTCCTGATTTGCTCACTGGTTGTGATTGACAGCAGTGGGAGCCACTGGCTCACGCTGCTGCCAAAAGCCAATCAGGAGTGCGAGTCCCCGGAGAGCAAGGGTCTGGAGGACATCGCTGGATTGAGAGGGGGCTCAGGTAAGTATTTGGGGGGGGGGGCTGTGGGGGCTACTGCACACAGAAGGTTTTTTACCTTCATGCAAAGAATGCATGAGGGTAAAAAACCTACCGCCTTTACAAACACTTAAAGACAAATGCATGTATGGAGCCCAATCTAAGTGCATGGTGGGGCCCATTCCACTACTGAGAGAGGTAGTGGCAAATGCTGGATGGGTGGATGTGGGCATAAGCTCAGCGTGTCCCTTCTAAATGCAAAAAATAGTGAGAGGTGTACATTGAATCAGGGACTTGAGATTTAATTGAATGTTCTCATAATATTGGGGATGGAAGTGCACTACTATAACATTATATGTACTCTTACTATAGCTGTGATCCATCTATTGCCACACTGTTTTCTTTCCTCCTATAGGGACTAGCTCTGGCAGTTCGGGTCAAGCTTGTTTCCGTTGTCCCCGGGAGTTGCGACGCGCACCGGGACCTCTCCCTCCCCTCCCATTGTGGGGGGCGGGGCAGGCACTCGTTGCGTGTCAACGCCACGCTCACATGGTCAGCGGGTGACGTCATTCGTGATGCCGCACCGCCAACATGGTTGTCCTTCTGCATTCACCACGAGGGAGGTTTGAGCGCCAAACGCGGTATGCTGCTCGGGCGCTGGTGCCGCCCCCCTCCCATGATGCTGCGTGACGTTGATGGTCACCATTGGTTCACGGTCGGTATATATACCCTACTTGCACCGTGCCACCACTTTAGGTTATTTTTACTTCCATGACACTTCTGCACCTCCTGGAACAATTCCTCTCGTATACCCTTGCAGGTACCTATGGTCTAATCCCTATATCACTTTTTTTACACTTTTACTTTGGTTTCCACCAATGTCTCCTTTGATATGGTAAACATATAATTTCAATCACATTTTTTAATTACACTTGTTTTATTCACATTTACTTGAACTCTGCTTCCAGTTTATCAGCTGTTAACCAACTCATTGTTAACCTATTGATTTCCACAGATACCTCTGGGATTTTACCATAGAACGAATTATATACAATTATATCTATCTCAGCTGATACTGGTTACCTCACATTCACATTACCACTGGCTGCTGGTGCTACCGCCGTGCCCCAGGTGTTACCGTCTCAGCTCCCGGGGAGGATGCCTCTCATAGCTGCCCCCCTACCATTGATACCATTTTACAAACCTACCCATATACTACAGATAGGTAAGAGTGATTGGGACTTTTTTGCTCCCCCTCTTCCTTCTATACTCTATATGTTTCTTTATAATCTTTTACTATCATAATACTCTGGCATCTTTTATTCTATTATAGATACCCCCATACTGCATATCTGCTCCTGACGAGTGGTATAGTGACCACAAAATGCGTAGAGCTCTTCTATGATGATACGTCACAGTGTACATGCTTAATATCTGTATTTTACTATCCCATTTTAATGAACCAATACATTATTTTTATTCTGTTTACATGCTACCCCTACAATTTCGGTTTACATACCCAAGGCCTAATACCGCTATGTTACCTTGAGAGAATTGTTTAATTATGGTTTGTCTAGATTTCATTTACTGAGACTTGTGATTATCATACATTACCATATATGTTATGTTGGAACACTATGTACAATTATGTAATATCTAGATTCTAATTATTGCTACCTATCAATATTATTTTACCATCCTTTATGTGTATGTTATGCCTTTTGTAATCAATAAACTAGGTTTAATATAATTGGTTCATATAATCCAGTAGTGTGCTTCATTTAAAGTCCCACCATTTAGTTTCTTCATTCATTAATTGAATGACAGTTGTGTAAGTGTACACAGTGTATGCCCATGTCTTAGAAGTACAGTTCTGCCTAAAGGTTGCATATTTCCCACGGTGGCCTCAGTCGAGTCCCAGGGCATTGATGGAATCGGCAGTGTAAAGGTACAAGTGATTGTGCTGATGCTTAGTACATAAAGAGAGTTTACTAGAGTTAGGCTGTGTTCACATCGCGGCACGGAGCAGGTCACAGCAGGGGTCTGGTGCATCTCTGTTAACTTTTATCAGGTCAAATTTCAGTCCAAATTTTTAGCTGAATTCGGATTTGAAATGGACCAGAAGGCGCACAAGAGTCTTGTGCAATTCACTCCGGAGCCACCCTGGAGATGTGTGAACCAGCTCCATAGAGAGTCGGTCACAATCTCCTGACATGCAAATTGGATGCAGAGAAATCCACATCCAATTTGCACTAGTGTGGACCCAGCCTAAATGTTTGCCATGTACCCCATGTGTGAGGAGAGTGACCCTGGTACAGGTGCCTAGCATAGCCCAGAAGAACCAATCCCAATGGTAGTCCTCTTATGTGACCCACACTTAGCACCCAATGGAGAACATGGAGGAAGGTCCACCATCAGCCACCTACCCCTCCCTACACACAAATGATAGTCACTGCCCCATGTTTTCACAGAAACATGGACCATTCACAGCATCTTCTGTAGTAAAGTTCTATATCATTCACTGCCCATTCAAGATAAGATTGTAAAATATGGTAGCTTTATTCAACAAAATTCGAATTTATATAATATCTGATAAGAGCATTCAGAGATTCAGCTTAACAATGTTGTTACAATGAAAGAAAAGAAAATGGTGCAAAAATTGTTACAGAAAATATAATTAAAAAACAGACAATTATCTACAATAAAATAAATTGGATTCAAAGTGAAAAAAAAAAAAAAAAAACTTTACAAAGTTCCCCTGGTCTTTGGTTTTCTGCAGCTCTAAGGAGGGTGTTGACAGAATAAACATAAAAAGTCCAAGCATTTGAGGTGTCAGCTGAAGGAGTGTTAAGCCTCGTACACACGATCGGATATCCTATGGATTCTGATCCAATGGTTTTGTCCATCGGAAATCCGATGAAGCTGACTTCCATCAGTCTTGCCTGCACACCATCAGTCAAAAAACTGACCGTTTCAAACGCGGTGACGTAAAACACTCCGATGAGATGAGAAAAATGCTTCTGAGCATGTGTCGACTTGATTCTGAGCATGCGTGGGTTTTTTATCCGATGGACTTGCCTATAGACGATCGGAATTTGCTATCGGTTTTTGATCCATCAGAAAAATTTAAAACATGTTCTATTTTTTCTCACCGATGGTTTGTCGGTTTGTCCGATGAAAAAGTCCATCGGACTGTTTTCATCGGTAAAACCGATCGTGTGTACAGGGCTTTAAGGTGTGTAGTGGTAGGTAAATTGGAAACAAGTGTGTGGTCTACATTGACCTAAAACACATATGAATAGGCAAAATGTATTAAAACTATATGTGCATAATAATAATAAAAAATAAATATATATATATATATATATATATATATATATATATATATATATATATATATATATATAGGAAGGCCTGTATGCTGGCCTGAAATTATGGGAGGAGTTTGAGGGGTACTTAAGCATACCATCCACGATGGTCAGTGTCGGCTCTAGTGCGCGGTACTACATGTCACTGGGCTGACTCTTCCCCACTCACCTCATATTCGTGAGTCGGCGCATGCGATCGCAGGTACATTTCGGCTTCTTCATTCCCGCTCACGGTCGCAGGTAGTATCTGAACTTTTCATATCAGGTACAATCTTGCGGTTTGTTATGCTTTCATCCTGCACCCCTTGCATAAAAAGCCTGCCCCCGAGTTGTTGTCGCTCATATTCAGGCATCATTCAGCACAGGCGTAGTACATTTATAAGTTCCTTCTGCCAAACATACGATTCATTCGTACATCCAAGTCTCCGAGCCGCTGTCGGTCGTTGCCCGATAACACTCGCCATAGGCTTCACTGGTTATAAAAGTCACTGTCCATGGGGTTCAAGTCTCATTCATTTGGGAATGAGAATGTATTGTTTGTATGGGTTTCTGTGGCTGAGCAAGGTGGTAATTAGACCCACCTGGTGCCTTCTCTGCACTGGATTAGCCTGGGGGGGGATGGGTGGTTGATAGGTGTTAGCTTTCAGAGCAAGGGGTGGCATACACCATACAACCAATTCGTATCAGATTAACTAATACTCCTCACTACCAATTTGTATCGGCTTCATTTCATACATTTTACAACCAATTTGTATCAGATACATTGCATAGGCCGAAGGCTTAACGGCTCCTCACACGCCACACCTTCTACAAACCCCATCGCACCTACTGACGCCCTACACCTCCTACGATACTCTCCCTTCACCCAACTAATGCCCCACACCTCCTACTACACACCATACACGAACAGTCCGGTCCGAATCTAGTCGCAAAACATCGGCACTACAGTTCGGACCCTCGGCAATCACAAGCCCCCTCACCTTCGAAACACCAGACAGCAGATCCGAGTCCAGTCGCATCTCCGGTGCCGTGATTCGGATCCCAGTGCATCAATAACCCCATCCTCACAACACAACCACACCGATCCGAATCCAGTCGTAGCATCGGCTCCAAGATTCGGATCTTCGGCAAACACAACCGATCCAAGCACGGTCGCATCACCAGCTCAATCGGCTCAGATCTCTAGCATCAAACTTCCCTAACCGATCCGAATCCAGTCGTAGCATCGGCTCTAAGATTCGGATCCTCAGCAAACCCAACTGATCGGAGTCCAGTCGCACCACCGGCTCAAACAAATTGGATCTCCAGCAACAACCTCACTAACCGATCCAAAACACAGTCGTAGCATCGGCTCAACATTTGGATCCCTGGCTAACACTGTCCATCCAAGTCCAGTCGGCTCAAACAATTCAGATCGTCGGCAATACAAAGTGCCAGGTCGTTACCAGTCGCATCACCGTTACGATTACGTACGAACCATTCCCCAAACCTCACGCTGTACAAAATAAATAAATAAATAATATTAAAAAAATATATATTTTTTTTTTTGTTTTTTTTTTTAAACCATCAAGCATTTACATACACAACTTACTCCAACTATTCCAGCTTCCTCACGGACGGTCATTCCTACATACTCACAATTCACAAACTTTCCTTCTTTCGCCTTCTCAGTAAGGCTGTGTTCCTCGCAATCGCTGCGAGCATTCGACAAGTGGTTCAAACATCAGCCACTCATCATCTCCAGTAGCAACACGGCTACTCACCGTTTTCTCTGTCCCTTTCCCCATGCAGGTCAGTTTGAGTTCCAGTTGGTCCACCCTGCACCAGGTTTGGACAATATTCCCCTCAAGATACAAAAAAAAAAAAAACAGGGGGAAGTATCTTAGGGCTCACATCTTCACCAGGGAGCCAGCTACTGCTCAAAAACAGCTCTCTGCATCCCCCTCACACAAAAAACAAAACAAAAAAAAAAAATTCTATGTCACCTTACTACAGGTCCCCGGTCGACCCACTTCTCGACCCCAACTGAGACATCACTACTAGGGTACAAAACAGATGTGTAAATTCAAGGCTCCCCCTTGCTTTCTCCTCGCACTCTTTCATGACACATTGTACTTCACATACACAATTTGACTTGCTCACCAGGCATTAGTAACTGTCACATACTTCTGTGCACTTCACTCTGTTTTCGAAGAGCGATCCGAGATCCTTCACCACGCAGACAAGGTCGCCAACATCCACCTTGCTGGCAGTGCAGGAGTTGGCAGACCGGCCACACATCAATGAACTACAGATCGAAACATTCCTACTTAGCATACCAGACTTCAGCTATCCCGCCCCAGTACGCCCTGGGGGCTCTGGATCATCAGTCTGTGCCGAGCACAGACGGCACCCAAGCATTGGTTACCTAACCAGTCACCTCCTGGCTCACCTCGGTTGCCACGCACTCTGTCCCCTATGGCCATCGCTCCTTGTCCTGTCCACCCTGCTTTCCTTCTTTCTCCCCGTTTTCTAAATCCTTCTATCCCCTCCAACCTCACAATCTTATTCTAAACATATGCATTCCCCTCCTTTTAGCCGACCGAATGTCGCGAGCCTACAGAGAAGTCTTCGCCTCTGCCCCGCCGTCACCCTTCGCGGGTCCAGCGGCCGGCACTACACAGTCCCCCAGAGCTTGGACCATCCCCAGGCTACGGCTGAACTACGACGTAGGGGCATTCCCTACCTTACCACAGCCAGGAAAGCCAAGCTGTTAGGCTGCTGTTTCCATCACCAGCGGCAGCTCTACCAGACACACAAGTTCCGCTGCAGTCGATATCCTCTGCAATTACCCAGCTGCATGCCTTGGTGACCACACTGGCAACTGCAGTCACCGATGTCCAGGCTAGAGTAGGGGGCCCTGGGAACACGATCAGCCACGCCCCCATCAGCCCCAGTCCCCACCGTCGTTACTGAACCCCCCACTTTTAGGTACGCCCGACGCTTGCACCCTTTCCTTCGCACCCTGTCCCAGCGGGCATCAGGAAGGACATCCTAGGCGGCAAGGATGTGAACCTAGCGTCCTTACTCATTTTGGTACAGGTCATAACAGGGAACAAGTCATATGCCTAGGGGGACGTCTCAGTCATCCTAATGGCCAAGAACCCTAGGCTCAAACTCGAATGTGACAAAGTTCGTGGTAGCCTCTGGAAGGCTTAGAGATGTAACCAGTCCTCCCAGTCAGACTAGGACGTCCAATTCAAGCACCGGGGGCGCAGCCATCTCCAGCAACTTTAATTTCAAGGGTTGCTTTTACCCCACCGCAAACTTCTGCACATCTGCCTCCTGTACCAGAAGGCTCTCCCTAGAAATACCTGCGGCGTCAAGCAGCAGAGTCCAGCTTGACTAGGCCACGTGCACTTCGGGCAGCTCGACTTTTCTCTCCTCACATCCAACTCCCTCTCTAGCAGCCTTTCTAGTGCAGGGGGCACTACAGGGTTCCACACCAGACTCATTACACTGCCTGACTCATTCTTCTAAACATACCCAGTTAAACTCCTTCATACCCTCAGAGGAGTTCTCACAAAAATACTAAACCTCCAGGAGACCTAGAAAATCCAAGAGAGATCTTTAAAACCTTGACGTGCCCATAACTGAGAAGAAAGTAGAAAGCCCGGCACAGTTCATCTCCTTCCTGGAAATCATTCTAGACAAACGCGCCATGCAGGCTAGCCCACCTCTCGGTAAATTGACCCACATCAGGACAGTCGTCCATACGTCTACCGACACACAAGGGTGCACTAACCCACAGCTACAATCCCTACTGGGCATGCTCAACTCACGATGAGGATCGTCCCTCAAGGGCGATTCTTTATCGCACGCTTCTTATTGTTCCTCTCCCAGGCACAAGACCCTGACCAAGTCTTTAAGCTAGACGCAGCCGCTATAGCAGGATCTGGCCATGTGGGACCAATTCCTTGAGAACTGGAAAGGTAGACCCTTGTTCATCCCATCAGCGTCCTCTTTGTCACCACAGATAATCACGGACGTAGCAGCTTCCACAAGCTTCGCTGCAATCTTTGGCCATCATTGGTTTACGGGACCGTGACCATCAGAGATACTCACAATTCCGCGTTTAGTCAGCCCTCTCTATTTGAGATCTACCCCATAGTCGCAGCGGCTCAAGTATGGGGCAGCACCTGGGCAGCACAGACAGCCACGTTCACCACAGACAACCAGGCTACAGCCACAGTCATTAACAAAGGCAGGTCATAAATCTTTGACCATCATGTCCTTCCCACGCAGGCTGTTGCTACTTTCCCTACAACATCAGCTCAATAGCCTCTGTGTCCACATCCCTGGTCAATGCAATACCTCGGCCGACGCGCTATCCCGCTTAACCATGCCACATCCTTTCACAGGAGCCCGGAGCCGACCCGACCATGTCCGGCATCCCACATTTGTCGCAACCAACTCTGGAATCAAATAGCACCTCCATGGTGCTACCTCCCTCATCAATGCATCCTGGTCTTCCAACACACTACAGGTGGCAGCAACCACACTCTAGTACCAAACGTATACCAGTGACCAGCGCCATACTCCGGGACATGTCTGCTATCCTTTCACGTTCTCCCTTCGGTCTATGGCCCAGCCTGGTAATTCAAGCAGCCATTTACCTAGCCTTTTACGGTTTTACGGCCCAGCAAATTACTGTCACCAGCCCTAAATGCCAAGTACTACTCAGGCACCACCCGACTCTCCACCAGAGTCATTTCATCCTACACCAGACGGTATCGGAAAAACACTACAATCCGGTCCAGGAGTAGACATCAAACTTTTCCAGGACGCACAACGCCTGGTGCCCCATGGCCGTTCTAGAGTAATTGGTAAACTTTGCTGTCTGACCCATCAGAGGACAGCCTTCTACTACCTTTCCCAACTGAACCCCTAAGCGAGAACCAGTTCATCAGCCACGTCAGAACGCTCCTGAGCATCTTGGGCCTTGACCCAGGACGTTACTCAGGACATTCTTTCGCATTGGAGCAGCCTCAGCAACATCGCGAAACAGAGTTCCAGACCACGCAATCAGGAAGATGGGCAGGTGGAAATCCACGTGTTTCGCCCGATACGCCCCCAATCCTCAAGCAGAAATATCACGAGTCTTTAACAGACTCGCTCTGTAGTTAATTATCTTACACAATAAAACATTTCCTTCCCTAACCAAGTGTAATTTTGGCCCCTTCTCTTGGCATACCGTCCAGCAGGCCAGGCCACACTTCAGGTCTTATTTGTGTTAGTCTTGTGACGTGTTTATGTGATCCATATCTCTTCAGACTGAGGGCTCCGACCATAAATAGGAAGGCCTGTATACTGGCCTTAAATTATGGGAGGAGTTTGAGGGGTACTTAAGCAGACCATCCACGATGGTCAGTGTCGGCTCTAGTGCGCGGTACCCACCCACATCCCCTTTTTAGGGCACTCCTCTCTAAACAATTCTCAACAGAATTATCCATCACATCTATCTTAAGGTATGGCCCCTTCTCTTGGCATACCTTCCAGCAGGCCAGGCCACACTTCAGGTCTTATTTGTGTTAGTCTTGTGACGTGTTTATGTGATCCATATCTCTTCAGACTGAGGGCTCGACTATATATATATATATATATATATATATATATATATATATAAACAAAGCAATTCAAGCACGTGTATATAATCTGAAAGGGATGAAGAAAACACTAGATGAGAGCGTACATATATATCAGCAGACTCTCTCAGATTCCAGAAATCAAATTCAGCAGAGTGAATGGACTGAATTGAAAACACATCCAATTATCTTGTGAGTCCCAAATTAAACAGATGCCAATCCCAACATGTGTGAACCCTTTGATGTGAAGACACCACCATTCTCAAAAGTAATAAGATTGTCTGCTTACCAGACCCACATAGGTCACAACCATGTGTGCTGATCCACAGCTTAGGGATGTATTCCTCTGTCTACCAAATCGCAGAGATTCATGATGGACCTAAGCTCCCAGCAGACCCGGGTGGATGAGTAAGCATGGACGCTCATCTGCGGCTGATAAAATGGATTTCTCTATACCTTCCTCAAAGGACTCAAGTAGATCCCCAGTTAACAGCTCATGATGGATTAAAAAAAAAATGGAGGAAGACTGATAGTGCATTACTTTCTAACTCCAATCCCAGTTGACGCCTCCTTAGTGGAAACGCTTTAGAAGGAGCCAGTTGTAATGTCGGAGAGCACGGTCCGCACTGCAGACGGCCGTGCCACAATTTTGTACTGTAACATTTTTTAAGTGCCTTTTAAAATACCCAATACCATGAGTAACTGTACATTACTGTTACTGAACTTTAGGGAATGCATGGAAAGGGTAATCCAACGCCATTTTGTGTGTCTTCATCAGGGATATTAATTATCACCCTGAAATTAGAAAATGCTACCATAATTTGCATTCCACATTTGATATACAATACACCAGGATTTGTTTAGATTTGTACTCACATACTTTTGATAAGTCTGTCAGTTTCACTGTAGAGCTCAAAACCATCCACCCAGTGGGACATGATTAGAATACATCCAACAGGACCACATATCTCTTTGTTGTGCATATATATATAAAATGTATACTGTCCCCCCAATGGCAAGATTGTGTGGGGCAAGGGAAAAGAAAAAACTTTCCTCCATAAAGGGCACTCCCTTTAAGTAATGCCACGTACACACGACTGTTATTCATGTCATGCAAAAAAACAATGTTTTTCTCGTCGTAATTCCTCTCAAGCCTGCCTTGCATACACACGTTCATGAAAAAAAAAACGCTTGAGCAAAGCGCGGTGACGTACAACACGTACAACGCCAGTATAAAGGGGAAGTTCCATTCGAATGGCGCCATCCTTTGGGCTGCATTTGC
This sequence comes from Rana muscosa, assembly GCA_029206835.1. Taxonomy (NCBI): domain Eukaryota; kingdom Metazoa; phylum Chordata; class Amphibia; order Anura; family Ranidae; genus Rana; species Rana muscosa. The sequence goes on along the minus strand of CM055116.1, from coordinate 30,207,844 downwards.
TGATCCTCGTGTTAGTAAAGTATGGTGAGCGACGATTCGCGCTTTTCAGCCTCGTGCTGTTCAGTCCATTACAGCGTGACGAATGTGCCATCTCCATTCTTAACACTAGTTTTACCAGAACGAGCGCTCCCGCCTCATACTTGATTCTGAGCATGCACGTTTTTTTCCTCTCGTAAAAGCATACACATGACCGTTTTCCACGACATGAAAAATGACAAGAAAAAATAGGAGCAGGTTCTAATTTTTTTCCCGGCAGTTTTCTCGTCGCGAAAAATGCTATGGAGCCCACACATGACCGTTTTTTACGACCAATCTAAAAAATTGCATTTTTCTCGTCATGAAAAACGGTTGTGTGTACGCGGCATTACAGTTTGTAAGGTGTTTTGGTTTAACCTCCCTGACGGTATGATTATTTCAGATTTTAGGTTCTGAAAGCGGTACGATTATTTTGCATGGAAATTTGGCCTTTTATATTGTAGGCCTGTAATTCTTAGGAATTACTCACTTAAATCTGTCCAAACAAGAGTCTAGTAGACATCCCGGGTATGATAAAGTTTATAACACAAAATCATAAATTATAATATAATAAATAACAAATTAATTATTATAAAAAAGAATGTAATTATAATAAAAATTATTCAATAATGTAATCAAATCAAAAACACTGAAATTTGCTGAGTTGCAGAATTGTTGCTGTCATTACTTTCAGTGTTTGATGACGAATTTCCCCACAAATCGCTATCGCTCAATTCTGTAAGTGATTCTAATTTATTATCACTGTTTTCTAGCTGGTCTAAAACCACTTTTGACATAAAGGGACACTTTTTGGTTGCCATGGACAATCTCCAGTCTCCAGGCAGAAAGAAAAGTTTTTATAATATAAAAAGTACATGCAGGGCACTGGACAGACCACTAAGGACAAAGGGGATGTGTAATTATTTGATACAGTACTGTAATCTGTAATATTACAGTGTACTGTATGTATTCTGTGTTTTTAACTTTTTGAATTTGGCATCGAACTCCGTCCCCGTGCGCCACAACGCTCGGGAACAGAGCTCGGCACTCGGCACTGTGAATCAAGCGAGGAGACAGCTTGCAGACACAGCGGGGAGACATCGCAGGATCCAGGGAACAAGGTAAGTAACTTTCCCTGTATGCTGCAATGCAATCCCGAGTCTGGCTCAGGGTTACGGCTTTTGGTATGAAAAATTCACCCCGAGCCAGACTCGGGAATACCGCCAGGGAGGTTAAAGAGTTCTCCATTTGGCAATGTAAAATTCCTTTTGTTTATTACATAGGGACAATGGGAACAATTTCCACAGGGAAATGTGCCCAGATCCCAGCATGGATCTTTTCTTTTATCCCCATTGCATTCACTTTGTATTAAACTGTCTTTGATTGAGGTTGCCTTTTATACGTTATCGATGGAGTCAGGGAAACAAATTTTCAAATTGTAGGGTCATCAGTTAGAAGCGACCAATTTTTTTAAATTATTTTCCGAATATCTTGATGTTCGTCTGAAAATGTTAAAATTAGTCTGGTTGTATTAACTACAGTTGTTTTTTATTGTGTTTAACCACTTGCCGTCCGCCATATAGAAATATGACCTTGGCAAAGTGGGGCGTGCTGCACGTTGATCGGAGGTGCTGTGTGTCAGTCTGACACAATGCAACAATCGTGGTATGGAGCCTCTGACGGAGGCTTTTTACCGTGTGATAAGCTATGACCAATCACAGCTGATCATCGCGTGAACCAGGAAGTGCCGGTAAATGGCTTTCCTTGAGTCACACTGACAGGGAGAGCTGATCGGTGGCTTTCCCTGTCAAGGGGGGTCTGCACTGATAATCAGCACATTAATTATCAGTGCAGCCCCATAAAAGGTGCCCATCAGCTGCCAGTGCCCATCACCTGCCAGCCTGTGCCCCACAAAGAACGCTTGTCAGTGCCCATAAAAGTGCCAATCAGTGGCCATAAAAGTGCCAATCAGTGCCCCATCAGTAATGCCTATCAGTGCCTTTCAGATACCACTCAGTAATGCCTGTCAGTAGTTGCCTATCGAGTGCCACCTATCAGTGCCAATCAGTGCTGCCCATCAGTTTTTTTTCTAAATTGTCTTTTTTTGTTTATAGCGCAAAAAATACAAACCGCAGAGGTGATCAAATAACAAGCTCTATTTGGGGGAAGAAAATGATAAACATTTAGTTTGGGTACAGTGTTGTATAACTGCGCAATTTTCATTCAAAGTGCAACAGCGCTGAAAGCTGAAAATTGTCCTGGGCATAAAGGGGGGGAAAGTGCCTGGTATTAAAGTGGTTAAATATAAGATTTTATCTCATATTTTGATTAGCTTGGTTAAAGGGGTTGTAAAGGTTCATTTTTTATTTTCTAAATAGGTTCCTTTAAGCTAGTGCATTGTTGGTTCACTTACCTTTTCCTTCGATTTCCCTTCTAAATGTTTTCTTTGTCTGAATTTCTCACTTCCTTTTCCTCCTCAGTAAGCTGATCAGTAAGCTGTTCTGGCTGACTTACCCCCGCTCGGATGATGGGGGCAAGCTTACTGAGGAGAAACAGAAAGTGAGAAATTCAGACATTCCTTTGAATAACCTTGTTCTAATAGTCTTTTAGTTAGTTTGTCTGCCTCATTTTGAAAATCTTACTTGAACATCTTCTCTTAACGCGCAGATACCTACTGTATGCTATGAGTAAGCACTGAACCTACAGTGTGAAACACGTCAGCTTGTCTGCTTTCAATTTGCTGTGGCATGGATTTTTGTGATCTGACATTTTAATAAAGGAACCTTTTTGGAGTGCAGCTGTCCAAAACTTCTTCTAATTTTCACCTACTGTATGCTATTGATTTTTTAAGACAGGTAGGGTACAAACATTTCGCGTGTCAGATTGTATTGCCCGCAATTTCTTTTCTGTAGAGTTTGGTTGTAAGTTGTCTTTTTTCCATTTTGTTTACCATAACATCAACAAAATTAACCTCTTGTTGGTGATAGTTCATGGTAAAGAATACATTGAATTTTGTTCTATTCTATTCTATTTTTTTTCTATATCTATTCATGAACTCTAAACATTTAATTAGCTGAGATAAGGGTCCATCTCACACAAAGAAAATATTGTATATCTATCTATGCCAGATCATAATGTTAATAGATTTTCATCAGACAAAAATTCCTGCTCCTACTCCCAGGGCGGGACTGGGAGCAAAAACCAGCCCTGGAAAACAATTCATACCAGCCCCATAGCATTATTATACCGGCCCAACAGCAAAACGCGTCATTTTCTTGTTCATAAAAGGGAAAACGATGCATTTGAAAGCACATTTGAAGAGTGTGTTATATTTAGATTAGACAGATATGAAAGCACATAGGGATATAATGTCTGTGTGTGTGTGTGTGTGTGTGTGTGTGTGTGTGTGTGTGTGTGTGTGTGTGTGTGTGTATGTGTATATATATATATATATATATATATATATATATATATATAAAAAAGGAAATTCCAGTTAAAAGTGCTAAAAAGTGGTCAATCCTCAAGGGGGACCCCAGGAACTGTGGGAACGTGGGGGGAGGGGGACTCTGTTGACTAGAGAACACCTTCCGCAGAAAGAATACACTAAGGTAAGGGGGTGGGTTTACTAATATAGGGGGAAACCTTTATATCAGAAACCCCCTTACATTGTTGTTATCACTCCCCCTCCCTTACATCAGTGACCCCCCCATCGGACTGGCCTTGTGGCGCTGTCACTGACCTCCTCTCAGGTGAACTGTGGATCAGTCAGTCAGCTCCAGCTCTGGTTTTATCCTATAGTCTCCTCTCCACAGTCCACACATGTCTGACTTCTCCCATGACTTCCATCCCGGCAGCATTCCCTCTCTTGACTCCTCTCCAGACTCCCTCAGAGACTGCAGACATGATATAAGACAAGACATGGTTAGAGGTTTCGGACATGATACAAGAGATGGTCAGAGACTGCAGACATGGTAAAAGAGATGATCAGAGAATTCAGACATGATACAAGAGATGGCCAGAGACTGCAGGCATGATACAAGAGATGGCCAGAGACTGCAGACATGGTACAGGAGATTGTCAGAGAATGCAGACATGGTACAGGAGATGGTCAGAGAATGCAGACATGTTACGGGAGATAGTCAGAGACTGGGGACATGGTACAAGAGATGGTCAGAGACCGGGGACATGGTACAAGAGATGGTCAGAGAATGCAGACATGGTACAAGAGATGGTCAGAGAATGCAGACATGGTACAAGAGATGGTCAGAGAATGCAGACATGGCACAAGAGATGGTCAGAGAATGCAGACATGGTACAAGAGATGGTCAGAGAATGCAGACATGGTACAAGAGATGCTCAGAGACTGCAGACATGGTACAAGAGATGATCAGAGACTGCAGACACGGTACAAGAGATGATCAGAGACTGGAGACATGGTACAATAGATGGTCAGAGAATGCAGACATTGTACAGGAGATCAATGCAGCCTCATCAGTGCCCATCAATGCAGCCTCACTGTGCCCATCATTGCAGCCTCACTGTGCCCACCAAATGCAGCTTTACGGTGCCCATGAATGTAGCCTCACTGTGCCCACCAATGCAGCCTCACTGTGCCCACCAATGCAGCCTCACTGTGCCCACCAATGCAGCCTCACTGTGCCCACCAATGCAGCCTCACTGTGCCCACCAATGCAGCCTCACTGTGCCCACCAATGCAGCCTCACTGTGCCCACCAATGCAGCCTCACTGTGCCCATGTATGCCATCTTACTGTGCATATGAATGCAACCTTAATGAGCGTATAAATGTAGCCTCACTGAGCATATGAATGCAGCCTTACTATCCATAAATACAGCTCATGAATGCAGCCTTACTGTGCATGAATGCAGCCCATGAATGCAGCCTTACTGTGCATGAATGCAGCCCATGAACGCAGCCTTACTGTGCATGAATGCAGCCCATGAATGCAGCCTTACTGTGTATGAATGCAGCCCATGAATGCAGCCTTACTGTGCATGAATGCAGCCTTACTGTCCATGAATGCAGCCCGTGAATGCAGCCTTACTGTGCATGAATACAGCCTTACTGTCCATGAATGCAGCCCGTGAATGCAGCCTTACTATCCATGAATGCAGCCCATGAACGCAGCCTTATTGTGCATGAATGCAGCCCATGAATGCAGCCTTACTGTGCATGAATGCAGCCTTACTGTGCATGAATGCAGCCTTACTGTGCATGAATGCAGCCCATGAATTCAGCCTTACTGTGAATGAATGCAGCCCATGAACGCAGCCTTACTGTGCATGAATGCAGCCCATGAACGCAGCCTTACTGTGCATGAATGCAGCCCATGAACGCAGCCTTACTGTGCATGAATGCAGCCCATGAATGCAGCCTTACTGTGCATGAATGCAGCCCATGAATGCAGCCTTGCTGTGCATGAATGCAGCCCATGAACGCAGCCTTACTGTGCATGAATGCAGCCTTACTGTGCATGAATGCAGCCCGTGAATGCAGCCTTACTGTGCATGAATGCGGCCATGCTGTGCATGAATGCAGCCCATGAATGCAGCCTTACTGTACATGAATGCAGCCCATGAATGCAGCATTACTGTGCATGAATGCAGCCCATGAATGCAGCCTTACTGTGCATGAATGCAGCCTATGGACGCAGCCTTACTGTGCATGAATGCAGCCTATGGATGCAGCCTTACTTTGCATAAATGCAGCCTTACTTTGCATGAATGCAGCCTTACTTTGCATGAATGCAGCCCGTGAATGCTGCCTTACCTTACTGTGCATGAATGCAGCCTTATAGTCCATGAAAGCAGCCTTACTGTGCATGAAAGCAGCCCATGAAAGCAGCCAATGAATGCAGCCTTACTGTAATCAAATGCATCCCATGAATGCAGCCTTACTGTAATCAAATGCAGCCTTACTGAGCCCATCAATACATGAGACTTGCCTGAATTACATACACCAGGCATCTCCAGCGTTGTGTGTGAGAGCTGGCTGGGTCTGTCTTCGGCTGTGCTGCCTGTAGACCTGCTCGCGTGAATGAATCAGTGTTTCGCCTATCACACAAGTTGGTCTAGGGGGCGGGACCTTCCTACAGGCAGGCAGCACAGCCGAACACAGACCCAGTCAGCTCTCACACACAGCGCAGAGATGCCTGGTGTGTGTGATACATAGGAGAGAGGGAGGGGAGCGCTGCAGTCAGCCGCAGCTCAAATCAGCCCCAGGACAGGCAGCCTACCAGGATTTTTCCCGCTATCCCGGTGGGCCAGTCCAGCCCTGCCTACTCCCCCAGGTACAAATTAGCACAGGATTAGGCATAACATGTCCCCCATTTCCAGTCCCTGCACCTGGAGGTAGTGGGAGCCTTGGAATTGAAAAACTTGATACAAAACTATACTATAATATTGCCAAAATAAACTCATTAAATCTACATGTCTGATCGCTTCTAAGCCTTATGTATGCTGAATATTGTTATACAGAGATCCCTCATCAATTGTGATCAGGTACTTATTTAATCAACGACAGGCTATAATTGACTGTCTCACTGCTCATATTAAGTGGCTGGAAGCTGCTCATAAGCACACTACAGCGTCTCTTTCTCTTTAGGAGTTGACTGAGGCCAGAGCATTATTGCTGTAGGAATTAGGAAAAAAAACAAGCGGCACTACATGCTTACTCAAAAACTACTGTATATACTCGAATATAAGCCGAGTTTTTCAGCACATTCATGTGCTGAAAATGCCCCCTCGGTTCATAATCGAGTCACCTTTTTGTGCCTGATCTCCCGGATTTTGGTGACCTGGTCTTGGCCGGTCAAAGGTCTCCTGGATCCGAAACTTGGCACACATGTAGCCCCATTTCTCCTCTACAAGTGTTCAAAGTATTTTGTCTGGGAGACCTACGGACGGGGAGCACCGATTTTTCAAAGCTGGGCACCCCTTCTATAGACTGCCATGTTAAACGTCAGTCTAGTCATGGACACAGTGAGGCATGGACACAGTGAGGCATGCAGATGGACACCCTAGGCTTATACTCGAGTCAATACGTTTTCCCAGTTTTTTGTGGTAAAATTAGGTGCCTCGACTTATATTCAGGTCAGCTTATACTCGAGTATATATATGGTATTCCATGAGCAGGGAAATAAAAAGTGGGTGATTTTTGTTGATAGCGGTACAAGCAAAAAGGGATTCTATGATGGTCCACCACATTCAGGATTCTCTAATCAATATTTTCTCCAAAAATGAAAAGATTGCAGTTCAATTTGAGTCCTACTATCCTAAGCTGTATAATCTGTCCTCTGCTCCTTCCAGAGCTAGGGCTTTGGCTGACCTTGAACCCCTTATATGGACTTTTTACATAAATATGGTCCATCACCTATCTCAAAAGGAGACCGCCAAGCAATTGGAAAAAAACAATCTTGACTGAGGAGTTTGCTAGACCTCTCAAAGAAATTAAACCCAATAAAAGTCTGGGCCCCGACTGCCTGACTTTACATGATCATAACACATTTGCAGAGGTCCTTACACCTAGATTTTTGTCAGTCTTTCGATTTTTACTTTCAATAAGTTTTTATTTCCACGAACAAGCAAAAAAAAAAAAATGTCACATACAGAACGTTGTGCAAACATGTCAAGGATGATACAATAGTGAAATTGGCAGTAGAAGCCAAGTATCCTGCATCAAGATCCTCAAGTCAAGAGAGACAATTAAACACCTTCAGCAGAAACTGTCCATCTGAATTAAGTAATGTAGATAGATAATATATATTCTGAACATAACAGTTAAAGTTGTCCATCTGGCTCATAGGGATGAGCTTCGAGTTCGAGTCGAACTCATGTTCGACTCGAATATTGCCTGTTCGCCGAACAGCGAACAATTTGGGGTGTTCGCGGCAAATTCCCGAAAAAACGGCCGTTTTTAAAACTTTTTTTGCATTGATACATGTCCCCTGGAGCAGAACCCGGGTCCCCAAACACTTTTTATGACAATAACTTGCATATTAGCCTTTATAATTACCACTTTTGATTTTGAATGTTCGAGTCCATTGTATTTAATAGGGTACTAAATTTTGCGCAAACTTTCTGTCTATTCGCAGGTTCTGGTGCGAACCGAACAGGGGGGTGTTCGGCTCATCCTCACTGGCTCATAGATAGAACTGCTGAGCACCTATCATCTAACAATAGTAGGCCAATATATGCATGGCCTTTGGATAAGTGATCCTTGACCACCCAGTTAAATATGAAGTATGACATGCACTAAGATATACTGCAAAGAAAATTTACTAAGTGAGAAAAGTCAGAAAGAAAAAAGAAAGAAATAGAAAATACTATGGTTAGCCTACCTCTCAGGACTCCCTCCCATCCCATCATATTTCACAATACTACCCGGGAATACCTACATAGGTCGCCCAAGGCTCCCATGTTGACTCAAACTTCACAGCTGTGTCCTTCAAGGAGCTAACTACAGGTCCTTCTCAAAAAATTAGCATATTGTGATAAAGTTCATTATTTTCTGTAATGTACTGATAAACATTAGACTTTCATATATTTTAGATTCATTACACACAACTGAAGTAGTTCAAGCCTTTTCTTGTTTTAATATTGATGATTTTGGCATACAGCTCATGAAAACCCAAAAATACTATCTCAAAAAATTAGCATATTTCATCCGACCAATAAAAGAAAAGTGTTTTTACTACAAAAAAGTCAACCTTCAAATAATTATGTTCAGTTATGCACTCAATACTTGGTCGGGAATCCTTTTGCAGAAATGACTGCTTCAATGCGGCGTGGCATGGAGGCAACCAGCCTGTGGCACTGCTGAGGTGTTATGGAGGCCCAGGATGCTTCAATAGCGGCCTTAAGCTCATCCAGAGTGTTGGGTCTTGCGTCTCTCAACTTTCTCTTCCCAATATCCCACAGATTCTCTATGGGGTTCAGGTCAGGAGAGTTGGCAGGCCAATTGAGCACAGTAATACCATGGTCAGTAAACCATTTACCAGTGGTTTTGGCACTGTGAGCAGGTGCCAGGTCGTGCTGAAAAATGAAATCTTCATCTCCATAAAGCTTTTCAGCAGATGGAAGCATGAAGTGCTCCAAAATCTCCTGATAGCTAGCTGCATTGACCCTGCCCTTGATAAAACACAGTGGACCAACACCAGCAGCTGACATGGCACCCCAGACCATCACTGACTGTGGGTACTTGACACTGGACTTCAGGCATTTTGGCTTTTCCCTCTCCCCAGTCTTCCTCCAGACTCTGGCACCTTGATTTCCGAATGACATGCAAAATTTGCTTTCATCCGAAAAAAGTACTTTGGACCACTGAGCAACAGTCCTGGGCTACAGAGAAGCAGCACTGGTCAGGCGCTTCTGCCGCTGTTTCTGGTTCAAAAGTGGCTTGACCTGGGGAATGCGGCACCTGTAGCCCATTTCCTGCACATGCCTGTTCACGGTGGCTCTGGATGTTTCTACTCCAGACTCAGTCCACTGCTTCCGCAGGTCCTCCAAGGTCTGGAATCGGTCCTTCTCCACAATCTTCTTCAGGGTCCGGTCACCTCTTCTCGTTGTGCAGCGTTTTCTGCCACACTTTTTCCTTCCCACAGACTTCCCACTGAGGTGCCTTGATACAGCACTCTGGGAACAGCCTATTCGTTCAGAAATTTCTTTCTGTGTCTTACCCTCTTGCTTGAGGGTGTCAATGATGGCCTTCTGGACAGCAGTCAGGTCGGCAGTCTTACCCATGATTGCGGTTTTGAGTAATGAACCAGGCTGGGAGTTTTTAAAAGCCTCAGGAATCTTTTGCAGGTGTTTAGAGTTAATTAGTTGATTCAGATGATTAGGTTAATAGCTCGTTTAGAGAACCTTTTCATGATATGCTAATTTTTTGAGATAGGAATTTTGGGTTGTCATGAGCTGTATGCCAAAATCATCAATATTAAAACAAGAAAAGGCTTGAACTACTTCAGTTGTGTGTAATGAATCTAAAATATATGAAAGTCTAATGTTTATCAGTACATTACAGAAAATAATGAACTTTATCACAATATGCTAATTTTTTGAGAAGGACCTGTATTTTCTCTTGAGCCATTATCCAGGAAGTTTTTTGTTTGGTTGCGGTAATGGAGACATTTGGTTGTTTCAACGCTCTTTCTATGGTCAGTTTTTTTGGAAGCTCACATAACCGTAATCCTGAAAAGGAAAGGAAAAACGTGTCGCAGGTTACCAGCTACGGTCCCATTTCTCTGCTTATTGTCAATGTCCAGCAATATGCCTAAATCCTGGTGGTCCGTCTACTTCCACTACTTCCCATGCTGGTCTCTTTAGACCAGGTAGGCTTTTTTCCACAAGGGGAGGCATGGGATAACAGGGATGACAGGGTTTCTCTCTCGGCACTGAGAAGGCAGTCAACAGAGTGGCCGGGTGTAATGGTAACGCCTAATGAGCCCCTCACAAAGCTGTGTGAAAGGGCAAAAATGTAACAGCACAGCCACAAGAAGGACATATTTACCTCCCTCAGTTAAAGCGGAGTTCCACCCAAAGATGGAACTTCCGCTTTTCGGAACCCTCCCCCGCTCTGGTGTCGCATTTGGCACCTTTCAGGGGGGAGGGGGTGCAGATACCTGTCTAAGACAGGTATTTACACCCACTTCCGGGCATAGACTCCCATGGGAGTCACGCCACTTCCCGTCACCCCCCGTTGTCTCCTGGGAAACACACTGGTCCCAGGAGAGAGCAGGGACCAGTGAGGGGGCGCCGCACTGCTCCCACATGCTCAGTAGGGAACCGGTCAGTGAAGACGCAATGCTTCACTTCCTGATTCTTTCACAGAGGATGGCGGCGGGGGAATCCAAGAGACATGCGATTGCTCGGCCTCGGCTGCCGACATCACGGCGCGCTGGACAGGTAGGTGTCCATTTTTTAAAAGTCAGCAGCTGCAGTATTTGTAGCTGCTGGCTTTTTTTTAAAAAATTGGATGGACCTCCGCTTTAATTTGTAGTGTTTTATGTCCAAATACATCTATATACGATAATGTGGGGAACCAATGGAACACCTTATCCCTCCTTGGTAAAGTAGACATCTGAAACATGCAAAATGTGTATCCATTTCAAAGCTAATTTCATGCTGGACAATATTATGCAGCTTAGCAGACTATAACCTGTAGGTATTCAGAGATATTAATACTTTTAGAAAACTGTAACTGGGATACAGTCATAAACACAGACTGTTAAACAGTGATATTCTAGGGCCACTTCTCAGCTGCTCAATTAGTCAGATGGTCTCTGTCAACACTCCTTTAAAACCAAAGAAAAGTGGACTGCAAGCACATTTGCACGGCTCTTGTGTACCATCAAACCAAGGAAGATTGCTCACATTATGAGAGCTAATACAGTATATCACCTTGCTCACTGACTCTGCTGAAACAAAGACAGGAAAATATTCTTCATTATCAACTCCTTTTTATCTCTGTTGCATTATCCTCCCTTTATTTCTTTGCAACACCTTTTAGTCTGTAAATATTTTATTTGCACCATTTTTTACCTTTTCATTATTGAACCATATTTTCAAAAGTGTTAAAACTGTTTCTAATCAGGAGGTGGCCTCTACCATCTAAGATCTGACCAATGTTGATCTCGCAAGAAATCCGACAGCGTGTCTGCTGCACCTCACAACACGGCCCATCAGAAAATATAAGGCCTCTCTCACGATCCAGTTGTTGAATGCTGAAAAGGCCTGTGTTCCTCTGAGTTGGAGATATGTGACTCAGCCCTCAAGGTCTCTTTGGTATTCCAAAATTATCAGGATCTGGTAATTATAGACCAATTTCACAGTCTTATGCCGTGTACACATGATCGGTTTTACCGATGAAAACAGTCCGATGGACTTTTTTCATCAGACAAACCGATCATGTATGGGCCCCATCGGTCTTTTTTCTATTGGTGATTAAAAATAGAACATGTTTTAAATTTATCCGATGGAAAAAAAAAACGATAGCAAATTCCGATCGTCTGTGTGGAACTCCATCAGGGGGAAAAAACCCACGCATGCTCAGAATCAAGTTGACGCATGCTCAGAAGCATTGAACTTAATTTTTCTCGGCTCTTCAGAGTGTTTTACGTCACAGCGTTTGGGACGGTCGGATTTTTGACTGATGGTGTGTAGGCAAGACTGAGGAAGTCAGCTTCATCGGAAATCCGATGGAAAAATTCATCAGATTTTATTCCATCGGAAATCCGATTGTGTGTACAGGGCTTTAGTGAACCAAATATCTCATCTGCTACCTAATTTGATAATCAAGGATCAGGTAGACTTTGTCCCTGGCTTTGGGCCATAACCTAGTATCTAAAATTATATCACTCTGCTCCTTTCCCTCGGCCTTGGTTCTGGTCAACAGCACAACCTGTAATGCCTTGTACACACAATCAGATTTTCCGATGAGAAAAGTCAGCAGTCCGTTGGAGTTTTTTCATCGGAATTTTCAAATAGAACCTGTTCTATTTTTTTCCGATGAAATTCCGTCGGAATTCCGATGGAAGTTTGATTGTAAAAAGGTCCGATCGTGTGTACAGGGCATAACTCTTTTAATATCTCCAGTGGTACAAGGCAAGGTTGTCATTTGTCTCCACTTTGTTTTGTCATCATCATTGAACATTTAGCTCCGGCCATCAAACAATAATTCTATCAAAGGGATCACCACTACCTCTTCCCATCATAAACCATCTCTATATACAGATGGCCTTTTTTATGATGTTGTACTCCACTAGACCTCTGGAGGTATGCTGTGGTATCTTGCACTAAACCATCAGTAGCAGATTTTTATGCCCTGTATGTTGTGAGGTGGGGCCTCCATGGATCAGACTTCCCATAGTCCATCCTGGTGCCATCTCTTCCCCAGGTAAGTGGTGAACAAGCATCAGGCCATCCACATGATGTAAATAAATAAATAAAATAAAATGTGCTTCATCAGACCAGGCCACCCTCTTCCATTGCCCCATGGTCCAGTTCTGATACTCACATGCCTTTTGCAGGTGCTTTTGGCTGTGGACATGGGTCAGCATGGGCACCCTAACCGGTCTGCCGCTACGCAGCTCCATGCACAACAAAGTGCGATGCACTGTGTGTTCTGACACCTTTCTACTGGAACCAGCATTATTATTTTCAGCAATTTGAGCTAGAGTAGCTCTTCTATTGGACCAGACTACATGGGTCAGGCTTTGCACCAAATGTGCATCAATGAGCCTTGGTCATCCATGACCCTGTTGCTGGTTCACTGGTTTTCCTTTCTTGGACTACTATTGGTTGGTCTTGACTACTGCAGGCTGGGAATATCCCACAAGAGAAGCAGTTTTGGCGTTCATCTAACCATTATGCCGCGTACACACGACCGTTTTTCCCGTCGAGAAAAATAAAATTTTTGCCTTTGGACGAGAAAAACGATCGTCTGTGGGCTTTTTGTCGTTTTTCTCGACGGGAAAAACTGCATTAATCACGAAGAGAAAAATTAGAACATGCTCTAATTTTTCTCGTCGTGATTCCCGTCGTTTTTTTTCGGCGGCAGTTTTCCCATAGGGAAACACTGCCGCGGAGCCCACACACGGTCATTTTTTTCGACAAAAAAAATGTCATTTAAAACGGCCGTGTGTGGGGGGGAACAAGCTGTTCCTCGTTTTTCACGTCGATTTTCTCGACGGTGTTTTCACCGTCGAAAAAAAACGATCGTGTGTACGCGGCATCACAATTTGTCCTGTGTCAAAGTCACTCAAATCCTTACACTTGCCCATTATTTCTATTTTCAACAGATTAACTTCAGGGACAACTGAAGAATTGTTCACTTGTGCCAAATATATACTGTATTTATTGGCGTATAACACTCCCTTTTTTACCCTTAACATTGAGGGTAAACTGTGCCTGCGTGTTATACGCAGGGGGCTGTGAAAAGTTTTTTCCCGGAAACTTCCCTCTTAAAGTTAGGGTGCGTGTTATACGCCGATAAATACGGTAACACAACACACTAGTTTACCTTCTCTTCTTTCTTAGTTCAAATCTTTTAGCTTTTTTAGCAATTTCTAAATTCATTTATCTAAAACGGAAGCTTTAACAAATGCTCGTCCACCTTCCATTTACCCCTTCAATCTTATTTATCTTTTCAATGTAGGCATTTAGGGACTGCTGTCTCAGCCTGCCTATCCTATCTATACCCTCTCAACTATGAACCATTATTACCCAACATACATAGGGATACTTGGCCCCTCCTGAATATTAACATGGTTTGACAAAATAAATATGTTAAAATGTATTTTACAAACTTCTATACCTCTTTCAAACTATACCTATTATTCTTCCAGCTACCTTTTTCCGTTCATTACATTCATCAGCTACTTCGTTTATATGGCATAAGAAATTCTCTAGACTTACTTAGTATATTGTGGAAATCTAAAGCATCATGTTGGGCTGGCCTTCCCAATTTTTAATTGTTTCATGCCTTGGCACTACTCGCACACCTTGTAGAATGGTTTCCACGTCCGAGTCCTGAGTCTATGGTCTCACAAGAATAGGATATGTCCCTTATATATTTACATGCTCTACTATAGGAATTTGCCTTCTCCTTTCATTCCCTTTAAAGGGGTTGTAAAGGTTTGTTTTTTATTTTCTGAATATGGTTCCTTTAAGCTAATGCATTGTTGGTTCACTTACCTTTTCCTTAGATTTCCCTTCTAAATTTTTTTTTTTTCTTTGTTTTTGTCGGAATTTCTTACTTCCTGTTCCTACTCAGTAAGCTCTTCAGTAAGCTGTTCTGGCTGACTAACCCCTGCTCGGATGCTGGGGGCAAGCTTACTGAGGAGAAACAGGAAGTGAGAAATTCAAAGAAAAAAAAACATTTAGAAGGCAAATTGAAGGAAAAGGTAAGTGAACCAACAATGCACTAGCTTAAAGGAACCTATTTAGAAAATAAAAAAACTAACCTTTACAACCCCTTTAAGGCTCTCTCTTTTTACCTTACCAATTTTAAATGTGGGGTATAAATATAGGTTTCCTCACTGGTTATTGTCTGAACCTAGCCCATTAATGCCTCTGTTCAATAATCCAGAACTACTTGGGGGCTGGCAATCTTCTTTCACTGATGGAGCCTCACGTTCTTCCTGATCGCAGGCAAGTAATTTAATTTACCCTTGTGCAGGTTTACTCTCTCTTCCAGCGTTCCCTACCCCATGCCTGACAGACTTCGTTACACATCATCAACTAATTGTCTTCTGACACAAACTTCATTCTACTGGCCTAACTCAGCACTCATTTTCAAAAGTTATGATCTTTCTCAGAACAACCCAGACAAGAAGACAACTGATACTATAGGTAGACAAGAAGACAACTGAGACCATAGGTAGACAAGAAGACAACTGAGACCCTAGGTAGACAAGAAGATAAGAAGACAACTGAGACAATAGGTAGACAAGAAGACAACTGAGACCATAGGCACACAACTATTATCATCTTTCTGGAAAACTTCTAAAACACCCTCGCTTGACAATCTGCGTACATTTTTCTAAATTATATTATAAGAATGGAGGAGCTTTTAGCTTCTGACACAGATACATGTGATACATGTTTCACCCAATGAAAGGTCCTAGCAATATGCTGGACCACCATGGGGGAGCTCAAAGGGGGCCGCAGATATTGTGCTTTATTTTTTTAGGTCTAATATGATAGCAGTTTCCCTGGGCAGCAACAGCCATGGGATTAGTTACCTGGAAACGAAGATGATTGGTCGGCTACAGCAGGCGAAAAGCCAGCGCGGAGAGAGATTATATAAGGAGTCGTGAGCGGGACGCCTCAGACCGTTTAAACTGGACCACGACGCCCGCCCGCCCTCCCTATTGTTAAAGTCATGGTGTTGTCCAGTGGGGGTGTAGTTGTCCAGCATGTCTGGATGGACCCCGTTAATCTTGTTTAATTATTAGCCAGGATGGCTTTCATATTTAATTTAATTATAGTAATTATCAGGTTACCCCTTGGATACACCGTGGCCATTTAAAATGCCAAAACATTATTATTAATAAATCAATTTGCACCTTTTATCGTTGTTATGTCTCTTTATTAACCACTTAACGATCGCCCACCGCCGATTTACGTCGGCAGAATGGCACGGACAGGCAGAATCACGTAGATCTACGTGATCGCCTTTGTGCAGTTGGGGGGTCCATCCGGACCCCCCTTCACTGTAGTGAGCGGCCGTTAAGTGTTCGGGAGCGATCAGGCATGAGGGGGCGGCCGCTCGATTCCGCCCCCCCCTCGCGATCGCTCCCGGCCAATGAAATTGCTTCCTCCGCCATGTGATGTAAACACAGGCTGGAGGAAGTGATGTCATCTCCCTCGCCGCGGTCTTTTCGTTCCCGGCGCCGAGGAGTGAAGACAGAGGTTAGTGCTCCAACAGTCCACTGACACGTAGGTACACATAGGCACACAAATCACCCCCCAGTCACCCCCAGATCACCCCCCAGGTCACCCCAAAGCCCCCAATCACAGTGTCACTGATTGCAGTGATCATTTATTTTACTGATCACTGCATTTAGTGTCATCTGTGATTGTAAAAAGTTGCAAGGCAGTTAGGATTAGGCCCCTTTAGGTCCAGGGTAGCCCCCTAACCCCCCTAATAAAGGTTTAACCCCTTGATCACCCCCCAGGTAACCCTTTCACCCCCTAACTTCAGCGTCACTAAGCGATTGTTTTTCCGATCGCTGTATTCGTGTCGCTGGTGTTTTAGATAGGCAGTTATTTTTTTTTTAGGTTCGCCGCAGGTTTTTATTGGTGTCAGGTACCCCCATATTTAACCTAATAAAGGTTTTAACCCCCTGATTGCCCCTAGTTAACCCTTTCACCAGTGATCACCATATAAAGGTTACGGGTGACGCTGGTTGATTAGTTTGCTTTTTATAGCATCAGGGCACCCGCCGTATATAACCCAATAAAGGTTTAACCCCCCTGATCGCCCGGCGGGTGAGATCAATTAGGTTTTAGCGCCAGAGAGGGTCTGCGTCGCCCCAGGCAGTGTTAGGTTAGTGCCAGTAACGCTAACACCCACGCGCAAAGCATACACCCCCCTTAGTGGTATAGTATCTGATCAGATCTATACTAGCATCCCCAGCGGTTTAGGGTTCCCAAAAACGCAGTGTTAGCGGGATCAGCCCAGATACCTGCTAGTACCTGCGTTTAGCCCCTCCGCCCAGCCCAGCCCAGCCCACCCAAGTGCAGTATCGATCGATCACTGTCACTTACCAAACACAACACACATAACTGCAGCGTTCGCAGAGACAGGCCTGATCCCTGCGATCGCTAACAGTTTTTTTGTAGCGTTTGATATATTTGCTGACGACAGTCAGGTGCTTTTTTTCCTGTGAATCTTACTAGTGTACCCCTAAATTTAGAGCCCAAAATGGCAAGTCGAAGGTACACTAGTAAAGAGGCCTACGAGATTCTGAGCATGACAGATAGTGAAGAGGAGGTCACGTATCTGTCAGATTCAGGCTCAGAATATCTTCCCGTAGAAGACAGTGACGTCAGCGGCCCCACGTCAGATAGCTCTGACGACGAAGTTGAGGTCCCTGCTAAGGTCAGGCGTACCCGATCCCGATCTTCTGAGGTTGTTGAGGAGCAAGAACCGCAGGTCTCTCGTATCATGGAGCAGAGTAGTACTAGCGCCGCTATTCCTTCTGGTGAATTGGCAAGCACCAGCGGCCTAGTACAGCCTGGACGTACATCCAGCACTGCAGTAACACTTGGTGACGTGGCGAGTCCCATAAGTGCAGTTCAAGCTGGCGAGGTGGCAAGCACAAGTAGTGTCCCGCTGCCACCAAGAAGACAAAGGCAGGCCCGTCGTGCCCATACTGCCCTTCCTGCAGAATTCGCCTATCCTGATTGGGTCCCCACCACTTCTGCAGAACCCGTACTTCCCCCATTCACTGCCCAACCCGGTATTCAGGTGGAAACAGCTGATTTTATGCCAATCGATTTTTATTCGCTGTTTTTCACGGAAGATCTCTATAGATCTATTGTGGACCAGAGTAATTTATATGCTGGTCAATTTATCGCCGCTAACCCCCAGTTGCCTAAAATTGCCAGAAATTGGAAACCAATTACGGTTTCCGAATTTAAGACCTTTCTGGGCCTTTCCCTCAACATGGGCACACATAAATTTCCGTCATTGCGTGATTATTGGTCCACGCACCCAATTGACCACATGCCCGTGTTCTCTGCCTCCATGTCCAGGGCACGATACGAGCAGATTTTGCGGTTCATGCACTTCAACGACAATGAACTTTGTCGTCCACGTGGGGACCCTGAATACGACCGGCTCTATAAAATTCGGCCCCTCATAAACCACTTCAACGAACGTTTTGCAGCCTTGTTTACTCCCGATCAAGTTGTCTGCGTTGATGAGTCCCTGATTAAATTTTCTGGCCGCTTGTCTTTCAAGCAGTACCTTCCCAGCAAGCGTGCCAGATACGGGGTCAAGCTCTACAAGTTCTGTGACAGGGCAACAGGCTATGTAGTGAACTTTACGGTTTATGAGGGAAAAGACAGTCAGATTGAGTCGGTCAACTGCCCGGATTACATAGGGAGCGCTGGCAAGATAGTGTGGAACTTGGTGTCACCCTTATTCGGAAAGGGGTACCACTTGTATGTGGACAATTATTACACGAGCGTGCCACTGTTTAGTCACTTGTTTGATCATAAGATTGGAGCATGTGGCACCGTGCGACCTAATCGCCGGGGCTTTCCCCAGCGGCTTGTAGATGCCCATCTTAGGCTGGGGGAGAGAGCCTGCTTGAAGTGTAATAACTTGCTCGCTATGAAGTGGAGGGACAATAAGAATGTTTTCCTTCTTACCTCCCTTCATGCAGACACGACAGTCCAAATTCGTACGGCGACTGGTGTTGTGGAGAAACCCCTCTGTGTCCACGAATATAACCAAAATATGGGAGGGGTGGACCTCAACGACCAGTTGATGGCGCCGTATCTAATTGACCGTAAGGCGAGACGCTGGTACAAAAAAGTGTCTCTATCATTATTCCAATTGGCTTTGCTGAACGCTCATGTGCTATACAGAGCTTCAGGCGGGACGTTATCTCTTCTAAAATTCCAGAATGAGATAGTCACAGAACTCCTGTATCCAGGCGGTTCTGCACCTCACCATCCCCAACCAAATGCAGTAAGCCGGCTGCATGAGAGGCATTATTCGTATGTCTTCCCGAGTACCCCTACCCAAAGCCACCCCCAAAAAAGATGTCGTGTCTGTAGCAAGCGCGGATTTAGGCGTGACACCCGTAGTTTTTGTCCACTCTGTCCTGACAAGCCTGGTCTTTGCCAAGGTGAATGTTTTGAACGCTACCACTCAAAAGTGAAGTTTTAGCGTAGGGTACAGCATTTCACAGATTAGGACACACTTACACAGGGTCTCCCAAGATGCCATTACATTTTGAGAGACCCGAACCATTACAGTTGTAAAGTTACAAAAAAAAGTGTAAAAAAGAAAAAAAAAACGTAAAAAACAAAACACAAAAAAAATATAAAATAAAAAAACCAAAAATAGTTGTTTTATTGTTCTCTCTCTCTCTATTTTCGCTCTATTGTTCTGCTCTTTTTTACTGTATTCTATTCTGCAATGTTTTATCATGCTTGCTTTTCAGGTATGTAATTTTTTGTTTTCAGGTGCGCCATTCAACTGCAGCGCGGAATTATTTATCTTGACAGCAACAGCGTTTGCTCCCACGATACATAAAGCCGTGACTCCAGTGCTGTAGGAGGTGATTTCACCACCACAGTTAAAAAAAAGAGCATATATGCCGAAGCATGGGGGCAGCAGGGGCGGAGGAGCGATTTTGCTCCTAATGCCGCGTACATACGGTCGAAATTCCGACCGTGTGTACGCGGCATAACTTTTTTGCGGGAGGATGCCCCCATGCTTCGGCATATATATATTTTAGGCACAGGTTGCGTTAAAACATTTTTTTCTTTTTTACTAGGTTTTGTTTTGGTATTTGCTTTGCAGGTATGGCATGGTAAGGTCTTACTGTTGTACTGTAATGTTACTTTGTTTTAATGTTAACCACCATTTGCTTAGCAGGTACGCCATTCAGTTGCAGCGCGGATCTATTTATCTTGACAGCAACAGCGTTTGCTCCCACGATACATAAAGCCGTGACTCCAACGCTGTAGGAGGTGATTTCACCACCACAGTTAAAAAAAAGAGCATATATGCCGAAGCATGGGGGCAGCAGGGGCGGAGGAGCGATTTTGCTCCTAATGCCGCGTATATACGGTCGAAATTCCAACGGAGGCTTATCCGTGGAAAAGTCCGACCGTGTGTACGCGGCATAACCTTTTATACCGCGTACATACGGTCGAAATTCCGACAAAGGCTTGACCGTGTGTACGCGGCATAACTTTTTTGCGGGAGGATGCCCCCATGCTTCGGCATATATGCCCATCATTAGAAGTGGGTGGATGAAGGGAGGTATTCTAATGGTGGGCATACCCACCAATCAATCTCTTTTTTCGTTCAGCCAATAGGCTGTATGAAAAAAAAGATTACAATACATGTCCAACAAGGACCAGCAACGTACTGGTATGTTGCTGGACTTTGAATGTTTATACCAGAATGATGCCTGCGGGTTTAGGTATCATCTTGGTATCATTCTTTTCAGCCAGCAGCCGGCTTTCATGTAAAAGCAATTCTAGCAGATAATTAGCCTCTAGACTGCTTTTACAAGCAGTGGGAGGGAATGCCCCCCCCCCCGGATATAAAAAGCGCCATTGGGAAATTGGGAAAGCATTTTATCACACCGATCTTGGTGTGGTCAGATGCTTTGAGGGCAGAGGAAAGATCTAGGGTCTAACCCCCCAATTTTTTTCAAAAAAAGAGTACCTGTCACTACCTATTGCTATCATAGGGGATATTTACATTCCCTGAGATAACGATAAAAATGGTAAAAAAATAAAATATGGAAGGCACAGTTTAAAAATAAAATAAAAAAGCCAAATAAATAATAAAAAAAAAAAAAAAAAGCACCGCTGTCCCCCCCTGCTATTGCGCAAAGGCGAACGCAAGCGTCGGTCTAGCGTCATATGTAAACAGCAATTGCATCATGCATGTGAGGTATCACCGCGAAGGTCAGATCGAGGGCAGTCATTTTAGCAGTAGACCTCCTCTGTAACTCTAACGTGGTAACCTGTAAAGGCTTTTAAATGCTTTTAAAAATGAATGTAGTTTTGTCGCCGCTGCGCGTTTGTGCGCAATTTTAAAGCATGTCGTGTTTGGTATCCATGTACTCGGCCTATGATCATCTTTTTTATTTCATCAAACATTTGGGCAATATAGTGTTTTTTAGTGCATTAAAAATAAAAAAAGTGTGTTTTTCCCCCAAAAAATGCGTTTGAAAAATCGCTGCGCAAATACTGTGTGGAAAAAAAAAATGCAACACCCACTATTTTAATCTGTAGGGCCTTTGCTTTAAAAAAATATATAATGTTTGGGGGTTCAACATAATTTTCTTGCAAAAAAAATTTTTCTTTCATGTAAACAAAAAGTGTCAGAAAGGGCTTTGTCTTCAAGTGGTTAGAAGAGTGGATGATGTGTGACATAAGCTTCCTAATGTTGTGCATAAAATGCCAGGACAGTTCAAAACCCCCCCAAATGACCCCATTTTGTAAAGTAGACACCTCAAGCTATTTGCTGAGAGGCATGTTGAGCCCATTGAATATTTTTTTTTTTGTCCCAAGTGATTGAATAATGACCAAAAGAAAAAAAAAAAATGTACAAAAAGTTGTCACTAAATTATATATTGCTCAAACATGCCATGGGCATATGTGGAATTACACCCCAAAATACATTCTGTTGCTTCTCCTGAGTACGGGGATACCACATGTGTGGGACTTTTTGGGAGCCTAGTCGCGTACGGGACCCCAAAAACCAAGCACCGCCTTCAGGATTTCTATGGGTGTAAATTTTTGATTTCACTCCTCACTGCCTATCACAGTTTCGGAGGCCATGGAATGCCCAGATGGCACAAAACCCCCCCAAATGACCCCATTTTGGAAAGTAGACACCCCAAGCTATTTGCTGAGAGGTATGTTGAGTATTTTGCAGATCTCGCTTTTTGTCACAAAGTTTTGAAAATGTAAAAAAAGAAAAAAAAAAAGAAAAAAAAATGTCTTTCTTAATTTTCAAAAACAAATGAGAGCTGTAAAATACTCACCATGCCTCTCAGCAAATAGCTTGGGGTGTCTACTTTCCAAAATGGGGTCATTTGTGGGGGTTTTGGGCTATTTTGACATTTTATGGCCTTCAAAACTGTGATAGGTAGTGAGGAGTGAAATCAAAAATTTATGCCCTTAGAAACCTTGAAGGCGGTGCTTGGTTTTTGGGGTCCCGTACGCGGCTAGGCTCCCAAAAAGTCCCACACATGTGGTATCCCCGTACTCAGGAAAAGCAGCAGAATGTATTTTGGGGTGCAATTCCACATATAACCATGGCATGTGTGAGCAATATATCATTTAGTGACAACTTTTTGTACATTTTTTTTTCTTTTTGTCATTATTCAATCATTTGGGACAAAAAAAAAAAATATTCAATGGGGTCAACATGCCTCTCAGCAAATAGCTTGGGGTGTCTACTTTCCAAAATGGGGTCATTTGGGGGGGTTTTGTGCCATCTTGGCATTTTATGGCCTTCAAAACTGTGATAGGTAGTGAGGAGTGAAATCAAAAATTTATGCCCTTAGAAACCATGAAGGCGGTGCTTGGTTTTTGGGGTCCCGTGCGCGGCTAGGCTCCCAAAAAGTCCCACACATGTGGTATCCCCGTACTAAGGAGAAGCAGCAGAATGTATTTTGGGGTGTAATTTCACATATGCCCATGGCATGTGTGAGCAATATATCATTTAGTGACAACTTTGTGCAAAAAAAAAAAAAGTTTGTCATATTCCCGCAACTTGTGGCAAAATATAAAATATTCCATGGACTGAACAGGCCTCTCAGTAAATAGCTTGGGGTGTCTACTTTCCAAAATGGGGTCATTTGGGGGGGGGGTTTGTGCTATTTTGGCATTTTATGGCCTTCGAAACTGTGATAGGTAGTGAGGAGTGAAATCAAAAATTTGCGCCCTTAGAAATCCTGAAGGCGGTGCTTGGTTTCCGGGGTCCCGTACGTGGCTAGGCTCCTAAAAAGTCCCACACATGTGGTATCCCCGTACTCAGGAGAAGCAGCAGAATGTATTTTGGGGTGCAATTCCACATATAACCATGGCATGTGTGAGCAATATATCATTTAGTGACAACTTTTTGTAATTTTTTTTTTTTTTTTTTTGTCATTATTCAATCACTTGGGACGAAAAAAAAAATATTCAATGGGCTCAACATGCCTCTCAGCAATTTCCTTGGGGTGTCTACTTTCCAAAATGGGGTCATTTGGGGGGGTTTTGTACTGCCCTGCCATTTTAGCACCTCAAGAATGAGATGGGCAGTCATAAATTTAAAGCTGTGTAAATTTCAGAAAATGTACCCTAGTTTGTAAACGCTATAACTTTTGCGCAAACCAATAAATATACGCTTATTGACATTTTTTTTACTAAAGACATGTGGCTGAATACATTTTGGCCTAAATGTATGACTAAAATTGAGTTTATTCGATTTTTCTTATAACAAAAAGTAGAAAATATCATTTTTTTTCAAAATTTTCGGTCTTTTTCTGTTTATATCGCAAAAAATTAAAATCGCAGAGGCAATCAAATACCATTAAAAGAAAGCTCTATTTGTGGGAAGAAAAGGACGCAAATTTCATTTGGGTACAACATTGCATGTCCGCACAATTTACAGTTAAAGCAGCGCAGTGCCGAATCCCAAAAACAGGCTTGGTCCTAATGGCCCGAAATGGTCCGGGGCTTAAGTGGTTAAGTCCCTTTGTGCTAGCCCATGAACTGTGTGGATTCTTTACACTTCTTCAAAACGCTTTGAGAAGAAGGCTTTAAATTGACCTCTATTCCCTACATACGTTTGTCTGACTTTACAGTTGATTATAGGTTGTCTTAGCCACGTGACATCCCCATGAGTACTAGTTCTCACATTACTGTACCTATTGACACCTCATTATGGGATTTCCAGACCAGGACATCTATACTTTAGTGACTATCAATTTTATATTTTCATATCATTTCTATTCCTTTCTCTTTCCCATTTCTTTATTTCAGAGGCATATTTCTTCACAACACCTCATTCCTCTAACAAAATAAATCCCTAAGTTGTGTGATATCTTACCCGTTTACTGCATTACTATGTCCTTACCTTATTGTGCCACTCATACTGCAATGGTCCTGGAACATAAGCCTTGTATTATGCCTCATAAACTTTATATTTTGTCTTAAAAACTGTTAATAAAAATATATTCAACACTAAATTTAAATCATTATTGTTTTCTGTGAAACATTTTTGTGTTAGTTTTGTGGGATGTGGCCAAACTGTAATCCCATAAGTAATCATTTTGCTTAATTTTAAACCCTCTCAATATCCTGCAGCCTGGACCTTGAAGAGTACAAAAGCATTTTGGTGATGATCTTAGCTGTCAATAGGATTAACAAAGACCCCGATCTTTTACACAATGTTACCCTGGGCTATCATATATTTGATACTTGTTCTGATCCAAAGTATACTTTGGGAAATGTCATAAATATATTGTCTGGAGAAAAGGAAGCTTATAACTATTATTGTAAGAGACATGGAGAAGTGGCTGGTTTTATTGGGGACAGTGATTTCCATACAAATCATGCGCTGGACCAGTTACTTAGTATGTATCGGTATACACAGGTAAGTGATCATTGCAATATATTATGTATGTAACATGGTGTGTACAATAGCTGGATCAGTACAGTCTAGGTGGAATTATTTTAGCCTTAAGCCTTAACACACACGACCGAGAATCCCGTCGTAAAAAAAAAAAAAAAAAAACGTTGGTTTTCTCAAAGAGATTCTTGTCAAGCTTGACGGTATTCTTGCCAAGCTTTCCTTGCATACACACGGTCAATTAAAAATATTGTCGTTGTGCCTTCCTCCTTCCCCTGCTCCTCTCTCAGGCTAACCTCCACCCCCGGCTGGGGGAGCTCCTGGATGCCCGGAACAGCGTGAGAGCCGGTGTGGAGGAGTGCACGCAGTGGACGAGCGGCACTCGGGACATCAGCGCATCGCAGCAGGGGGAGACGGCAGTGGCGTGAGAGAGGCTCCCCCCCCACAGAGTGACATCCGACTCAGGATACCAGGGAGAGACAGCGGTGTCGGCGTGAGAGGCCCCCCTCCCCTCGATGGAGCGGCATCTTACCAGGCATCTTACCAGAGGAGTGAGGAGCTCCCCCTGGAAACAGTGCCCCCTGGAAAAAGAAGGACACAATATATAGAAGGAGAGCCGGCTCATCTCTTGGGCAAATACTGAACAGCCAATACAGATGGGTGAGAACTTTTCAATTTCTTTGGGGAAGATGGGGAAGAAATTGTTATGAGGAAAGTGCCCCTGGAAAGGAAAAGAGAGGGAAAAAAGGAGCGAAAAGGGAAGTCTGTTTTGCTGCCCCCCTCCCTCTGTTTTTTTTTGGAGTGAAGATAAGAGACTGGGCTGTACAAATATACAAATATTACACTGTAGAGAACTGCTCCTGCTGGGTTTCCCATTTCTTTTCTCTGCCCCTCTACTGTTACCATTACAACCACATAACATAAGAGGACGACCCCCACCTTTCCAGTAAACCTAACTACATGACACTGTGATAAAATGTATTTTTATACGGATGGGTTGTTTTCCAAAGGCTGTCTTCCCCCCTCCCACCCCCTAACCTTCAATCATAGTGGAAACTATTACTAGGCTTTGTTCGGAGTTGAGGAGGAATGGTGGCTCTTTTGTCCCAGCAACTTTGTTACCTTCTATTAGAGGATTGATGCTCCCCCCTATGGTCCCTTATCTATGGAGAAAGTGGGGTGAGAGACAGAGTTGCAGCAGTATATCTGTTACCCCCTTTCTTCCCCATTCTTGTTACCCGGGGGGGGGGCTGAGAGACTCGATCGGACCCTGGACACTGACACTGTGAAGGTGTTTGTTCACTATTGCCTATTTTATTATTTTCTGGTTTATGAAAACGCAGCGCACCACAAAGGTGAGCCAGGCAGCTGCTGCCAGATTAAAATAATTTTTCCATACGCCGGGCCAGACCCCCCCAAAAAACACCTAACACGCCACCATGTTGTCTAAATTACAATCTTGAGCCAAAACTACTAGGAAGAGTGGGGGCCAGGGCCAGGGCCAGACAACCCCTATGAAGGGAGTATCAGCCCCCTACGGAAAACTGCCAAGTGAGGGGACGGCAGAAACCCAGGGACATTTAGATATACCCCCTCATATGGATACCCCGGGAGCAATAGAACCAACAGAGCCATCGCTAAAGGAAATTCTGCTTGCAATTAATTCCTGTAAAACCGAAATGTCTGACCAAATCAAGTCAGTGCGAGAAGAACTGTCGTTTATCAGACACGATATACAAAAAGTACGGGAGAGGACCACTGCCCTAGAGGGGAGGGTTGGCCTGATGGAGGACGATTTGAACCCCCTGAAAAGGGAGATCAAAACTATGAGGGAACAGATGACCAATTATCAGACAAGGATTGACGAAACGGAGAACAGGATGCGTAGGAAGAACATTAGGATAATGGGGATCCCTGAACACACCGAAGGCCCGGATCCTATAATTTTTTGGGAAAAATGTCTCAGGGAATTATTTGGGGAGCAGTCTTTTTCACCTTTTTTCTCCATAGAAAGAGCCCATAGGGTCTCGATGTACCCTGATTTTTCACCCGACTTACAAAAACGTAGAGCGAAGTTTGGAGAAGTCAAGCGCAAGCTGTACCAATTAAAAGTGAATTACGCTCTGTTATACCCCGCTAGACTGAGAATAATTGCTTTGGGGGAGACGGTTTTTTTGACACCCCGGAGGGGGTGGAGGACTGGATTCTAACCTATAAGAGGAAACTGTAGTATGCTTCGATTGCCTTATTCTAGAATTTCATTATTATGAGGATTTAATTTAAGTCACATAAGCACACTTTTGCATAAAAGGGGACGGGGAGGAGGGGGAGGGAGGTTTTGGTATGGGGCAGTGATGAGCCTATTCCCCCTGGTTGTCAAGGGGCACAGCAAAGAACTCTCCATGTGTGTTTTTTTTTCTTTATTATGTGTTTTATTATGAGTTTTTTTTTTGGGCTTGGATGTGGGGTTTATGGAGGGAGGGATGGGTTAGGGAGGGAAGAGAGTGTAAGGAAATAAAACTAACGATATTAAGAACACTAAAAATGACAGGAATTGGTAACGGTCACATTAGAATGCCCCCAATTAGGCCCGAAGGGCGGGTGAGAGGGATGCACGGAAATATGAGTTTGAAGAAACAAACAAATTGGTGGTATGATTGTAAGGTTTGGTACACAAGGTTGTTTGAAAGAAACTACACTTTTGGAACTGTGCAATATTGGGTTAGATTTTTTTTTAAATTAGCACAAGTAATATTTACAAATGAAAAAAAGTCACTGGTCACTTGATTACATGTTAGATGGAAAACTGAAATATTATGGGTGGAAGCACGCAGATTAAAAATTTGAACGTATGCTCTTGGAATGTGCGGGGACTGGGAGATCCAGAGAAAAAAGCAGCAGTTCTTCTGATTGCAAAAACATATGTGGCATCTATACTTTTCCTACGGGAAACACACCTCACAAAAATTACTAGTCCCCAACTGAGGTGGCGGGACTACCCCATACAGTTTCACTCAGTTCACACCTCTTATTCCAGAGGTGTGAGTATTCTTATTAAAACTGGGGTGGCCTTCTCGTGCATTCAGGTTAAGATAGATGAACAGGGGCGATATATTTTTTTGTTCTGTATGATTGAAAACAAAACCTGCATATTGGCGAATGTGTATCTTCCCCCTCCCTTTGATCTTTCGGTCCTCTGTGATCTCATCGAGTTTGCTCTGGATAAACCTGGAGTACCGGTGTTAATGGCAGGGGATTTTAATACAGTAATGGATCGGAAAGTAGACAGATTTCCCCCTGTGATACATACAAGCAGAGCAGCAGATAGTCGGCTATCTGACTGACGGAAACTGGATTGGGAGATATTTGGAGAGTACGGAATCCAGAGGCCCGGCAGTACTCCTGCTTCTCCAGGACCTACTCTACCCTTTCCAGGATCGATTTGGTCTTGGGGAATGAGGAGATAATGCCACTAATAAAAAATGTGAGTTACAAACCAAGGGGCTTGTCTGATCATTCCCCGGTATTAGTATAACTGGAACTAGGAAAACTTAACTCTCCTAGGGAGTGGAGACTGAGCCCCTTCTGGATTGAATGGATGGGAGATCCCAGGGATGTATTGTTATCCCTGGGGGACTTTATCAATTCGAACCGGGGCACAGCCTCAGTGGGAATAGTATGGGATACGTTGAAGGCCTATTTGCGCGGGATGATGATACAACAGATCTCAAAAATTAAAAAGCAGACTAAGGACTGGGAGAGAGTAATAGGAGAGAGGGTAATAACCACGGAAGAACAATACATTAATAACCCGACACCAGAGAGACATTCAGAACTGGATATAAGAACAACAAAATTATTGACTAATGACTCTTTGAAGAGTAGAGAATAAATATCTCTTCCAGAGACAAGTTGCCTTTGGAGAAGGAGAATGCGTGGGGCGGATGTTGGCACAACTGGTCAGGGCAAACTCCCCCACCTCTGTGGTGCCCACGATTACTGCGGCGGATGGGAGAGTGACGTCATACACTTCAGAGATAGTGGATAGGTTTAAAATGTACTATGAAGATCTTTATAGATCTCGGCAGGGGGAGGGGAGCGAAGCAATGGACATTTTCTTTGGGAACCTGAACCTGCCTCTCCTCAGTGAGATGGACAGAGCTAAACTGGACCGCCCCATAACTCTGGAAGAGATAACATGTATTACCAATGAGATGGCAAGACAGAAATCCCCAGGTCCAGATGGCCTCCCAGCCGAAATATACCGACACTACGGGAAGGTGTTACTACCTGAGTTGCTGATGGTACTGAATAACTCACTAGTACAGGGTGAACTGCCTTCCTCAGTGATGGATTCTAATATAATTATCATACATAAAGAAGGCAAAGACCCACAGGACGTAGCCTCTTATAGGCCTATTGCCTTGTTAAACACTGACATGAAGATACTTGCGAAGGTTTTGGCGACCAGATTAAACAGGGTGATATCGAAACGTATTCACCCTGACCAGTCGGGGTTTATTCCTGGAAGAACATAAGGCGGTTATATCTAAACCTCCAGGTCCCATCTGATGGGGATGGGGAAAGGGTTATCCTGTCTCTGGACGCCGCCAAGGCCTTCGACAGTTTGGAGTGGCAGTACCTGTGGAAGGCCATGGATGCGGCCCAACTGGGCCCAGGCTTTATTAACTGGGTGAAAACGCTCTATAGAGCACCAGAGGCCAGAGTAAGGGTGAACGGAGAGCAATCCGATAAGTTTGTATTGGGCAGGGGGACGCGACAGGGTTGTCCCCTGTCACCCCTCCTCTTTGCCATTGCAATAGAACCTCTGGCTATCGCTCTCAGATCTTCTGATCAGGTGAGGGGATTTAAAAGAGGAGACCTGGAAGAAAAAGTCGCATTATATGCAGACGATCTTCTCTCTCGGAGATGCACAGGAATCCCCTCGGAATGCCATGAACATCATTAATGGCTTTGGCCAAATTTCTGGATTAAAAATAAACTGGGCAAAGTCCAGTTTGTTACCAGTGGACCCTCTGATGGGTTCTTTACCCGACGAGGTAGCCCAGATCCAGGTTGTGAACAAATTCAAATACCTAGGTATAAATATTTCTAAAGATCTCCAACAATACACCACAGATAATATTGATCCCCTGTTGATTAAATTTAGGGGTAAAATAAAAGTCTGAAAACGCTTGCCAATATCTGTGGCAGGCCGGTGTAACTTGATCAAAATGATCTGGATGCCCCAGCTCCTGTATGTACCACATAATTTGCCAATTTGGCTCTATAGAAAATGGTTTAAAAAAAATAGAGACTCTGTTCAGGGAAATGATATGGAAGGGAGGCCAGGCAAGAATCTGGTTAAGCACTCTGCAGCTCCAAAAACAGGAGGGAGGAGTAGCACTTCCACACCCCTATAGCTACTTTCTGGCATCACAACTTCAGTATCTAGTGGGAAGTAACACCCCTGGTCAAGAAGCAGGAAGAAAGATTCTTCTCCAAAATACTCCACATGATTCTATACCTGAAGCTTTGGAGGCAGGATCTTTCTCCCCAAAATGCCCAACTTTGAAATTAATGATGAAGGTTTGGGACACAGTGAAAACTATACTGAATTATAGAGGATTTACGGAATTCACTCCATTGTGGGTTAACAGTAAACTAGGGGAGCTACAGAAGATAGGGACAATAAGAGAAAGGGAGAGATGCGGGATAAAATGTATTTCCCAATTATATCAGGATGGTACATTGAAAACCTTTCAGGAGCTGAGGGTCCATCATGCCCTGCCGAATAAATCCTTTCAAATATTTGCAGGTTCGGCATGCACTAGAGGAACAATTTAAAAGGACAGACTCTAGAATGGACCACAATCCCGGTATTGAAAAAACTGATTAATGCAGACTCCACAAAGGGCTTAATTTCCAAGGTGTATCCTGATATTAATAAAGGGAGATTGAGTAGGTCAGAACCGCCCTCATATAAAATTAAATGGGAAAAAGACGTAGGAGCTATCTCTGACACCCAGTGGAATAGGATTCTTGAAGCTGCCCCACTTGTCTCGCTGTCCCCCTCTCAGAGGATATGACACCTTTTCTTATTGTACAGAACTTATTACACCCCATATACACTTTCAGTTTGGCCGTCGGCCAGACGCTAGTTGCCCTAGATGCAGGGACCCAAAAGGGTACCTGCTTCACATGTTCTGGAGGTGCCTGAAGCTATTCAGGTACTGGACGGAGGTGGCAGGTGTTTGGGATTTCCATTGAGCTGAGGCCGAAGTTATGCCTACTGGGACTAGTGGGGGAAGGGGGTAAATTTGAGGGCCCCCAAATAGCAGCTATGAGATGTGTATTCCAGGCCAGGATATTAATTGCCCGTAAATGGCAGTCAACATTGCCCCCGTGCAGTGAGGAATGGCAGAATAGCATGAACGGGGTAATCCTTAAAGAGAAATCGGTCTATATAAAACAAGGTGCTCCAAGAATATACAATAATATTTGGAAACCCTGGTGGGATGCAAGAGGGATCAGTATGTAACTCCTAAAATAGTGCAAGATAACTTACTTAAAATGGAGAGCAATGGGGGCGTGGCTAGCTGGCGTGAGAGACGGCTGCTGTATAGCTGAGCTCCTGCTCCAGGATACCGCAAACGAAGTGACCCAGCGACGGTGGTGATTTCTAAAAACAAGCCATGACTTCCCAAGACGACACTACAGCTGGCGCTGTTCGTAAGAGGGGTTCATACCACCAGAATCTGCTGACATTAACGGATTACTTCCCCTCCACTAGCGGCCGCGTGACCCAAGATGGCGCCGGCGGCGGAGCACACATGCAGAAGATAGGGGAAAGTGAAGCTTCCTCAGACTTCAGCAGCACATCTTCGGTACGTACAGCTATCGAACATACTGCTAAGGGGGGAACCACCATCTCTCCACCTGATAGCCCTACCACCCGCAGCCCTACTAAATTTAAAAAAGCGAAGGGAGATAGACAGGAGGAAGAATCTGACATGGAGGACAGTGCACAGGAGGTTGCAAATCAGACCCCACTTGAGCAATTTCCCTCTTCATCCCAGCCTGTGACCATATCCAATATGAGAGATATGCTCATTTCCTTAAGAGATTCTGTACATTCAGACATGCTGACAATGTTGAATCCTATCAAGGCTGATGTGCAAGAATTACAGCATAGAGTGGCCTACACAGATCACAAAATGGAAGATGCTTTTGCAGCACACAATAATCTAGTGGATGCATTTAAGGAACAGCAAACTGAGATGCAGAGAATGGCAGCGAAGTTATCGGATTTAGAAGACCGTTCCCGCAGAAATAACATTAAATTTCGCGGAATCCCTGAATCTATTCCCAATGTTGAGCTGAGTAGATTTGTATGCCAAATGTTACGCACCTTACTGCCCAAAGCAACTGATGTTGAGCTAACAATTGACAGAGCGCATAGACTGCCTAAGCCAGGTTTCCTCCCGGATAATGTACCGAGAGATGTTCTGGCACGTATACACTACTACCATATAAAAGAGGATGCTATGCAAGCTATGAGAAACAACCCACAAATGACTGGACAGTATGCGAACATAGCTTTATTCTCGGATCTCTCACAAGCCACTATACAACACATAAGGAAACTCCTTACGATCACCAAAGCTCTGCGTAATCACAGCATTGTTTACAGATGGGGGACCCCATCAAAACTCATGGTAACCTATCAAGGTAAGCCGTTCAACATTCACTCACTGGAATCAGGCCTCCGTCTCCTCAGAGAATGGGACATCCTTCCTGCCGAAGAACCAGCCCCTAGACGACGTGATCCTCCTAAAGTCCGGACGGACTGGTCGACATAATAACCATGGACCACCGAAAGAGAACCACCTCTTACCCTTCTACAGCTGTGGTTGAATGGAGCACCTTTAAATGCCTAGATTTGCTTTTCCTGTCGCCATGTTGGCGTGGAATAGGCGCCCGCAGGTGACAAGCAGACTAGTCTGCCTCTGGATGCTGGGGCGGGCTCCAGACTCTTTTTTACTATTTGGTTATTTTTTGTTTTTTTCTCTGTTCTTTTCTCTCCTTTTTCTTTTTCCCAACAGAGCAATCCACATCTTTTCAATCCAGGATTTTTTTTGCTTATCCTACTGCCTTCCACATGTCATCTCTTCAAAGGAAGATCTACTTAATCTGCATTCCACACTGAACTACAACTGGTCATCCGTACTAACAGTTAACACTAGATGGCGATATCCCCTTTCCTTTAACTCTACTGTTTGTGAGTATGAACATGTTTCTAGAAATGATGATCTCTTAATCAACAAGGTTAGCTCCCAACGTTTATTCCTACAGGAAGCATAGTTTGTTCATACCCTAGTTTATGATGACCATTAAGTTTGTCTCTCTTAATGCCAAGGGTCTAAACAGCCCTTTTAAACGAAGCCTTTTATGGTCTACAGCCCAAAAACTAAGGGGAGATGTACTATGTGTACAAGAGACTCATTTTTCAGCAACGAAAGCTCCAAAGTGTTCTCATAGATTGTACCCGCATATATTTTTTGCTAATGCTGACACTAAGCATAATGGAGTTCTTATTGCAATCAAACATTCAATAGCATTTTCTTTACAGGAAGTCACAGACAAGAAGGGCCGCTATGTTATTTTAATATGTACCTTGAATAATGTTTTATATACCATTGTGGCAGTATATGCCCCAAATCAAGGGCAAAATAACCTTTTTGAGGAACCTCCTCAAACAGGTTAAACCCATCTGTAAGGGAAACCTCCTTCTGCTAGGGGACTTTAACTCGGTGATTGACTCCCATATTGACTGCTCACCTCCCAAATTACACCATAAATCTATACTCCAATCCACTATACATAGAGAATCCCTATATGATGTCTGGAGATGCCATCATCCAGACGAAAAAGACTTTACGTTTTTTTCTAACCGCCATAGATCCTATTCCAGAATAGATATAATTCTTACAGACCTATCTTCCTTGTACAAGACTAAGTCAGCCACGATTGAGACCATCACTTGGTCAGACCATGCGCCCATAACAATTGAATTAGAAGAACAAAATTAATGTAACCCCTACATTTCTGTGGCGCAACAAAACTCACATCTTCACCAATAAATATCACGAGAGAGAGTTCAGAAGCAACTGGAGGAATTTTTTACACTCAATACCATAGAAGATACCTCAGCATCCACTATCTGGTGTACTCACAAAGCCTTCATCAGAGGCCTGTTAATACAAATTGCTGCTAGGGAAAAAAAGCGTAAGTGTCAAACAATTGACCTACTGCTGAACAAAATACGCTTCCTAGAAACACAAAAGAAGAAAGACATGTCCCAAAATACGATAGATGATCTTAAAGAATGTAGATTGAACCTTAAATATGCGTTAGTAGCCAACTATGAAAGACATATGAAATACCTAAAAGCCTCATTTTATTCTTCCGGTAATAAAGCGGGAAAACTCTTGGCCCAACAACTTAAAGTCCGACAAGCCAGAACGAGAATCGCTCATCTAATTGAACCCAAAAATGGCACCAAAGTCTCACATCCGAAAGATATAGCGAACATATTCAAAGAGTACTATAGTGGTCTCTATAATCTTAACTCAGATTCCAACACCCCCCAACCATCCATGGAAAACATATCCAAATTTCTAAATTCGGTCAACATTCCATCAATAGATCCCCAGATGTTGGAGCGACTTAATGCTCCAGTTACAGACGCAGAAGTTGAACTAGTCCTCAACTCCCTTGCTCTTAACAAATCACCTGGACCTGATGGTCTCTCAGCGGAATACTATAGAACCTTCTCAACCGTATTAATCCCACATCTAGTCAGAGTTTTTAATGACGCTATCTCTTCAGGAACAATAACATCAGAAATGCTTAAAGCTATAATAGTCACCCTACCAAAACCAGGAAAGGAACTCAGCTTACCTCAAAACTTTAGGCCAATATCCCTCCTTAATACGGACCTTAAAGTATACGCCAAGATTATTGCCAATAGAATAGCGGAAGTAACACCATCCTTAATAGCCCCTGATCAAGTAGGATTTGTAAAAGGTCGCCAAGCTCCTGATGGCACCCGCAGAATACTTAATCTTCTCCGTATAGCCGAGAGCCGTAAGTTGCCCACTGCCTTCATAGCTTTAGATGCCGAGAAGGCATTCGATAGGGTAGCCTGTAAATACCCCCAGTGTACCCTAACAAAATTTGGTTTCACTGGCCCCATTTTATCTGCTATCCTAGCACTTTATAATAACCAATCAGCTCAAGTATTTACCTCCTCTGTACTCTCCGATGCCTTTACTATAACTAATGGGACTAGACAGGGGTGCCCCCTTTCACCTCTAATTTTCACTCTGATTATGGAACCATTTGCGGCTGCCATCAGGAGTTCCCAAAACGTAACAGGCATCACAGTAGCTGGTAATGACTATAAAATGGGATTGTTTGCGGATGATGTCATTTTGACACTCTCAGATGTGACTAAATCTCTGCCTGAAGTATGCAAGATAATCGATACCTTTAGCGCCGTATCTTACTATAAAATCAATATAGCCAAATGTCAGGTTCTCACAACCAATCTTAACTATAAAATTAAAGTAAAAATGAAATCTCTGTTCCCTTGTAATTGGGACAGCGACAAGATCCAATATCTGGGGATTTATCTCACTGCCAAATCAGACCACCTCTATGACATTAACTATAAAAAGCTACTTCATACGGTCCAGACCGAACTTACTCAACTAGCAAAATTTGAAATCTCTTGGATGGGCAGGATAGCTACATTCAAGATGGTGCTACCAAAAATCCTTTATATCTTTCGGACAGTACCCATTCCCCTCCCACAAGTATTTTTCAATAAACTTGATACATCACTTAGATCCTTCATATGGAAAGGAACTAAGGCAAGAATAGCTTTCGCAACTCTCACCAAATTAAAATCAAAAGGGGGTATGGGGGTAGCAGCCATTCGAGATTACTATAGAGCAACTCTCCTCGACCAACTTAGAGCATGGTGCGACCCATCTTTAGGGAAACAGTGGGTATTACTAGATTGCTCCTTAATACATAATACTAACCTACCAGCGTTACTCATCGCTGCAGCCACTAGCAAACCAATATACATACCATATCACCCGTCTATATCTGCCTCACTTAAAGCTTGGGAAGACCTATTAACTAAGGTCACACAGGTGAAATTGATTGATATTCCGCTTCAATCCTTCACATTCCTGATTCCAAACCTTTGGCTTAAACCTTGGATTGAAGCGGGCTATCATACCTTACGAGAGATTCCAAAGGAGGTTAAACTTAAGGATAGATTTACAATGATGCAAATTCAGCACTTCCTCCACACCTACAATTCGGACACCATTAATCTGAACAAAGCAGTATGGGATTTCTATCATGTGGACTCTACCTCGAAAAAAAAGGCATATCATTCATGTACTCCTTACTACAACCCGATTCCCCAAACAATGACACTCCAGCGATAATTAAATGGGAAGCAGAACTAAAGAGAACATACTCTCCATTAGAATGGTCTCAAGCAATTAATTGTAGTCTAAAAGCCTCGCACTGTGTGTCACACTGGGAAAATGTATATAAGATTCTGTATAGGTGGTACTTGACACCGACGCGTTTGGCTACGATATACACGGGTAGGTCTCCGGATTGTTGGCGTGACTGCGGACAACCGGGGAACTTGCTTCATATACTTTGGTATTGCAAGTCATTAACGAGCTTCTGTAACTCCATCTTCCAGTTGATCTCACAGATTACAGGGATAATAACGAAACCATCGCCAGATTTAGCACTACTCGGTTTACGTATAGGGGAATTCCCCCTTGACTTTAGGACAGTGGTTCTACATATCTTAATTGCGGCTAGACTATCAATAATGTGCCAATGGAAAAAAAACACAGTCCCTTCAATTCAGGAAATCATCTCCAGAGTGACTCTACAGTGCTCTTATGAACACTCTTTTGCCAACTCCAAAGGTAATAAAAGGAAAATTTCTCAAACAATGGGAAATATGGCTTAAAATATATAATTTGACTGATATGATTTAGAATGGCTACACACAGATGATTTATTAAAAAAAAAAAAAAGCAATGAAAAGGAAATGCACCATACCAGAACAGATGTGGATTGACGCATGCAACTCTTGGTTACCACATATATGGTAACCTTGCTATCCTCATTCTTTGTTTTAGATCTAGTTTTAGTTCTAGTTTAGTCTTAGGTTTTTAGTTATTGCACTCAGTATATGTTACTACAAGGTCATACGGGTATCTATTACCCGAGCCGGATTGGCTTTCTTATAGGACCGAGTGAATCTACTCATGTTTTTGTTTTGTTTGATCCTTTTTTTCTATACTATGAGGTCCTCATTATGTCCCTGACTCCTTAGTCTATCCTTTTATTGAAAGATAAGAATCAAGATTCATGAATGTATATATGTACTGAAGATCCTGTAATACGACTGCTGTCCTTTTACGTCTTTTTGTCATGAATATGACCTTGTAATTGTTAATATTCAATAAAAATCTTAAAATTAAAAAAAAAAAGTGGAGAGCAATGACCCAATAGAATTTTTGGATACGGGAATGGAAGTTAAGGAACGACAGAGATGAATGAATGGTGTGTAAGGATATGAATTTTAGCATTAAGAAAGGTAGTTTGTACAGAAAAACCCGGGGGACCTCCCCCTCATCAAGCTCCTCCCCGGGGATACTCCTAATAGGTATAGTCCCTTGAACTGGTAGAGAGGACGGTGGAGGGTCGGGGTAGTCTGGGTTACACTTCTCCTAAACTGTTTGTAAACTGTGAAAAATCGAATAAAGAAATAAAGTAAAAAAAAAAAAAGAAAAGAAAAAAAAAAATCTTGTCGTTGTAAAGCGCGGTGACGTACAACACGTATGACGGCAGTATAAAAGGGGAAGTTCGATTCCAATGGCGCCACCCCTTGGGCTGCTTTTGCTGATCTTGTTATCGCGTGTTAGTAAAAGTTTGGGGAGAGACGATTCACGCTTTTCTGTCTTCGTGCTTTCAGTTCGTTACAGCATGACGAATGTGCCATCTCCATTACGAACGCTAGTTTTACCAGAAGGAGCGCTCCCGTCTCATACTTAATTCTGAGCATGCGTGGTTTTTTTAAGACACGAAAAAGCATACACACAACCGGTTTTCTCTTTGGAAAACAGGCCGACGAGAAACCCGATGAGAAAAACGAGAATCCTGAAGAGAATCCTGACGAGAAAATAGAGAGCAAGTTCTCTATTTTTCTCTTCGAGATTTCCGGCAGTTTTTTCAACGAGAAATCATACACATGAACGGTTTTCTCTGCAAAAAAATCTGCCATAAGTTTTCTTGTCATTTCTTGACGAGAAAAACGGTCGTGTGTATGAGGCTTTACTTTTCAAGAATGAGTGCAGAGCAGAATTAACAGAACTTTGAATAATTTAGGTGCACAAAACATTGTAACTTGAGGACATTATTTAGTGATCCTTATCCTCACAGTCCAATCAGTCCCACCACTTTATTTAACAGTTTTAATTGATTGAATGAGAGAGCCATCCAGGTGGCCCAATCCCACCATGTCTCTTTAGTAGGCTCTTTGAGTTGTTTTCATTTTTTTGTGATCCGGTGCCCAGAATATTAGCTCAACAATCAGAAGCTGTAAGAAAACACATTGTGCCATTTGTTTAGGTCTTCTTAAAGTAGTTTATAAAAACAGGTCAATATCCGCGCTACTCAACAGTATTATAAATTGTAGTGTGAGCAGCCAGCACAATTTGTTGAAAAGTATAAAAATATAAAAAAAGTCCACATGGGGCGCTAAATTAACAGTAAATCCAAGAAGGGAGAGTTAATAAACCCGTCACCAGCTTACCGATCTTATACTATCACTAACCACTAACTAACCACTAGGAATACTTACTCACCAAGTATTCCCTGCGGTTTCTATAATAAAAACACAAATCCAGTGCACAACCAGGACATGAAAATTACATTTATAATATCTTAATCACTTTATGCAACAGAGAGAGACGGAAAATATATTTTCAGAGTTACGAGTTCAACCTGTCAGTTTTTTTTTTTTTTAAAACCAGTACTGTTTTATTTCCTAGACTCTCCAAGAGTCTCTATTATTTTACGTGCTTCCAAAGCACCATATACTAATATATATATATATATATATATATATATATATATATATATATATATATATATATATATGTGTGTAAGGAAAAATACTGCGCAAATCAGAATGTGAATAAATATAAATAACACCACTAATGATATAAAAGTGGCCGCTGCTGCAACTAAAAAATGTGGATATGCACAATTATAGATATGGTAAATAGGTAACAGTTGCGCTGCGTAACATGGGCACTATCCTGGCACCTATTAGTTAACTATTGTTAGTGACACGATTGATAATGCCCACATCCTATATAAAAAAATTATGTGATAATATAACCTGGTGACCTATGATAGTAACCATATGACACTCAAATAACAATGTAAATTAATATAACATGTAATTCATCCTACAAAGTGTCCAAAAAAATTGAACAAACAAATGTTCAAGTTTCAAAAGTTGTTCTTCATAAAGGTACTGTTGAGAAGTTCCTCCAGGTGAAAAATAGTGACTTCACACTCGAAAACACGCAAGAAAAGTGTGTGAC
The DNA here is from genome assembly GCA_029206835.1 of Rana muscosa. Taxonomy (NCBI): domain Eukaryota; kingdom Metazoa; phylum Chordata; class Amphibia; order Anura; family Ranidae; genus Rana; species Rana muscosa. Next base: position 30,168,261 of record CM055116.1, on the reverse strand, counting down.
ATTTGTAAAGAATAGAGTCCTCCACCTTCAATATCAAATCTCCTTACCGACTAGTATGGATCCCTAATAAAAGAGATCACACCCGCCTGTGGCTGTTTCCCCCGCCAAGGGTCTCTAAATACCAGATCAGTAATCGATATCTTCCTCCACAGTCAGGCTCCTCAATACCGTTCCCGGATATAAGATCCCAAAAGAAATGTAAAGGCCACCATGGTGAAGTACTTAAAGGCAGTTTTAATAAATTAAAAAAAAAAATTGCACTTACAAATAAGTGATGATAAAATGCGTAAAATTCGTTTGTAAGCCGGCCGGCTTCACTATCCGCCCGTCCTTCCAGGATAGCGTTTGTTGTTTGTCGGTGACGTCAGCACGCCGCTCCTCCCTACGCCGTTTCGTCAGAGATGACGTCTTCCAGGGGCACGAGCGGCGTGCTGACTCACCGCTTCTTATCATACACGGAACGTTAGACACGCCCGATTCTGACCTCCGGGAGGCCTCCACACAGTTCCGCCATATTGAGTAGGGGAAATGTTGCCCACACTGATCGGTGATTACCGAAACATCATGTGAGGCCAGAATGGCCCCCCCACAACGGTTCGCCACCGATCAGTGGGAATCCTTCAACTACACTCGCACTCATGCTGACTGCAATGAAAAATATCTTAAAATATCTAACGAGATTTTAAATGGATAAAGGAAAATGAACAACAGAATGAAAAAATTAAAAAATTAAATGATTGGCACATGAATAATGACACATACCCCATAATAAGGCAATCACAGTTATGTAAGGGTCACCCATGGGATATTATAAACGTAAACCAAATCTTAAAGGCTGTGTCAAAGATTAATGCTAATTCCATGACTCCACCTCCTTCAGGTTACTAGATATCCTGCCAATCACATCTCTCTCGAAGATGCAAACAACAACATCAAAAGACTCCCATCTATAAGATGTGGAGTCATTGGTTTACTATAATGTAAGTAAAAAATATGGACTAAATAAACATCACCTCCACTTCTGGCCTATTACTAAAGGGCAAAGGATCGCGAAGGTCCTGATAATTGACATGAAAGAACATGCAAGTGTACCACAAAAGGTGGACACAATGTTCTTATGCTCACCCCGTTTAGATGGCCAAAAATTGGGGGTTGTTATAAATGGACCAAATTCACAGTGAGTGGTGGAACCAGCAGAAGTCTGCCCGGAAATCAGAACCAGTTCACACATTTAGACACAGCATCACCCATTATCAATAAACGCATTAACGTCTGTGTCAATATTCAAGCCATGAGGGCTGTAACACCGAACCCGGTATATCCAGGCCATCTCTAGCTTGGATAGTTCCCTGACCAAGGAGATACCCCTCCAATGAGGTTCGAACTTATCTATCCCCAGAAATAATGTAACCTCAGGGTTGCGTTTATGATAAATGTCATAATGTTTAGAAACTGAATGATTTGGAAAACCTGACCTAATATTAGTGATGTGTTCACCCAACCTCACCTGCATTGATCTCTTAGTTCTGCCAATATACTGGAGCCCGCACGGACATTGTAACAAATAAACAATGCCAATTGAGCTGCATGTGATAAATGGCTCAATAGAGTGTTCTTTTGATGTACTGGTAGAATGGAACATCTCAGTTTTCTTCTGTTTACTCTTATTAAGAGTGCACACTTGGCATCTCCGACATTGATAATACCCCGACAATCCTTTTTGAAAAAAGGAAACCCCTTTTGTGGGAGGGTCCACCACATTGGGAGCCACCTTATCACGAAGGGATGGTGCTCCCCTAAAGATCACCTGGGGTTTAGGAGGTATAAATTGACTAATAATTCTGTCGTTCCCTAGCAAATGCCAATGTTTTTGAATGATTTTTTTTATTGCAAAGTGTTGTGTGGAAAAGGTAGTGATAAAAGGTATCACAGGTCCTGATCTATTAGTAGAGGGACGATCCTCCAATAATAGTGCTCTATCCAACTGGGCGACCTCTTCTATTGTATTTTCCAAAGACTCAATGTTGTAGCCCTTCTCACCAAGTTTTATCTTTACTATGGTTGACTGAGTTCTGTAATCTTCCAAAGAGGTACAATTACGCCTCATCCTGACAAACTGACCTCTAGGCACAGATCTCAACCAAGGATCATTATGGCAACTCCCAATAGGGATAAACGAATTGCGATCAGTCTGTTTAAAAAAGGACTTAGTGACTAAGGAGTTATTTTCCCTCGTTATGGTAAGGTCAAGGAAATTGATAGTTTCTTGACTAGCCTCATGGACAAATCTAATTCCCCTCTCATTGGTATTGAGGGAGGAAAAAAATTCCTCAAGCTGGTCCTTGGTGCCGTCCCATAGGAGGAGGACGTCATCAATATACCTGGCCCAAAACACCAGGTGGGGACTGCGGTCCCCAAAGATGACGTCCTCCTCCCACTTGGCCATGAATAAATTGGCCAAGCTGGGGGCATACTTGGCCCCCATGGCAACGCCCCTTATTTGCCGATAGTACTGGCTATCGAACCAGAAATAATTGTGTCCCGCTGCATACTCCAACAGATCTATAATAAAATCCTTTTGGAGCTGAAGCAGGCCAAATTGTAAATTCAAATAATATTTCACTGCTGAAATGCCCATCTGATGTGGAATAATTGAATATAATGAGGTGACATCTGCCGTAACCATCCACATTCCTTCTTTGAATTTTATCTGCGACACTAGATTAATCGCATGTCGGGTATCCTTCAAATAAGAAGGCATTCGTTGGACCAAAGGCTGTAGGAAATGGTCTATGTACTTGCCCACCCGGGACGTTATTGAGTCTATACCACTCACTATTGGTCTGCCCGGGGGGCAAGTCAAACTTTTGTGGATCTTTGGAAGACAGTACAAAATGGGCACCCTAGGGGCCCTAGGTATTAAAAATTGTCGTTCTTTATCCTTCAAAATTCCCAAATCGGAGCCCCTACGGACCAACTCCTCAAGGGTGTCCCTATATTTCATAACAGGGTTCCCAGGCAATAGGGAATATGTGTCACGATTGTCCACAATCCTATGGAGTTCTTTAAGGTAATCCGCCCTGTCCAGGTCCCGGTAAGGGAGGACAATATATAAAGAACTCAGGATGGGGACAACAGTTGCAACCCAAACCGAGTAATAGTCAGGATAGAGGGTATGGACAATATTATTCTCAGGGCCAATATCATGCCCATAGGGAACCATCGAGATTGCCTAGATCTAATGAGAGGACCTATTCAGAGAATCGTGGTTATGAGATTTATCCCAATCAAAGGTCATACTATGAGAACAATTACAACTATGAAAGGGATAGGGATGACTTTGAAAGTGAATCTAACACTCGAAATAGGTTTTTTCCTTTACGAGATAGGGATGGTCCAGAACATGCAGGCTATCATGAGTATGAACAAACCAATAGAGTTCAGGATGCCTATAGGTTTGGACCATCCAAGGATTTTCCCCCTGGTCAGTATGAAAAGGGATATAGACCAGCATTGGGGTTTTCCCAGACCCAACCAAGGAATAAAAAGGCCAGTGGAAAACAAAGAGGAACCAGAGGGGGGAGGAGAACACAACTTAAAAAAGCAAAAGATTTAAATCAGGATGGAATTTATAATCTTAGTTCTCAAATTTTAACGAAGCCAGAATTAACCCTTTTAAATAAGGGACTGAAATTTGCACCCCCCAGGAAATTGAACAAGTTCCAAACTTATATGGACGTACATAAGTACGTCCGTAAGATTAACATCAAGAGGCATTTTGCAGGTATTCCAGTGAGGGAGGATGTATTGGTTTCACCATCATTCCAACATTCTGGATTATCCAATGCCTCTACCTTCAACCCTCCTGGAACCCTGGCCCCATCCCTGAGAGTTTTCAGGGATGTAGTCTTACGGGATTTAGAAACTATTAATATCATAAATAATAAAATGGATCAACATCTCGAATTGGGTTTAGACTCCCTTTGTAAAAATAGGGAGTTGGTAATTCGCCCTGCAGATAAGGGTGGTGGAATAGTAATCCTGGACAGGGCGGATTACCTTAAAGAACTCCATAGGATTGTGGACGATCGTGACACATATTCCCTATTGCCTGGGAACCCTGTTATGAAATATAGGGACACCCTTGAGGAGTTGGTCCGTAGGGGCTCCGATTTGGGAATTTTGAAGGATAAAGAACGACAATTTTTAACACCTAGGGCCCCTAGGGTGCCCATTTTGTACTGTCTTCCAAAGATCCACAAAAGTTTGACTTGCCCCCCGGGCAGACCAATAGTGAGTGGTATAGACTCAATAACGTCCCGGGTGGGCAAGTACATAGACCATTTCCTACAGCCTTTGGTCCAACGAATGCCTTCTTATTTGAAGGATACCCGACATGCGATTAATCTAGTGTCGCAGATAAAATTCAAAGAAGGAATGTGGATGGTTACGGCAGATGTCACCTCATTATATTCAATTATTCCACATCAGATGGGCATTTCAGCAGTGAAATATTATTTGAATTTACAATTTGGCCTGCTTCAGCTCCAAAAGGATTTTATTATAGATCTGTTGGAGTATGCAGCGGGACACAATTATTTCTGGTTCGATAGCCAGTACTATCGGCAAATAAGGGGCGTTGCCATGGGGGCCAAGTATGCCCCCAGCTTGGCCAATTTATTCATGGCCAAGTGGGAGGAGGACGTCATCTTTGGGGACCGCAGTCCCCACCTGGTGTTTTGGGCCAGGTATATTGATGACGTCCTCCTCCTATGGGACGGCACCAAGGACCAGCTTGAGGAATTTTTTTCCTCCCTCAATACCAATGAGAGGGGAATTAGATTTGTCCATGAGGCTAGTCAAGAAACTATCAATTTCCTTGACCTTACCATAACGAGGGAAAATAACTCCTTAGTCACTAAGTCCTTTTTTAAACAGACTGATCGCAATTCGTTTATCCCTATTGGGAGTTGCCATAATGATCCTTGGTTGAGATCTGTGCCTAGAGGTCAGTTTGTCAGGATGAGGCGTAATTGTACCTCTTTGGAAGATTACAGAACTCAGTCAACCATAGTAAAGATAAAACTTGGTGAGAAGGGCTACAACATTGAGTCTTTGGAAAATACAATAGAAGAGGTCGCCCAGTTGGATAGAGCACTATTATTGGAGGATCGTCCCTCTACTAATAGATCAGGACCTGTGATACCTTTTATCACTACCTTTTCCACACAACACTTTGCAATAAAACAAATCATTCAAAAACATTGGCATTTGCTAGGGAACGACAGAATTAGTCAATTTTTACCTCCTAAACCCCAGGTGATCTTTAGGGGAGCACCATCCCTTCATGATAAGGTGGCTCCCAATGTGGTGGACCCTCCCACAAAAGGAGTTTCCTTTTTTCAAAAAGGATTGTCGGGGTATTATCAATGTCGGAGATGCCAAGTGTGCACTCTTAATAAGAGTAAACAGAAGAAAACTGAGATGTTCCATTCTACCAGTACATCAAAAGAACACTCTATTGAGCCATTTATCACATGCAGCTCAACTGGCATTGTTTATTTGTTACAATGTCCGTGCGGGCTCCAGTATATTGGCAGAACTAAGAGATCAATGCAGGTGAGGTTGGGTGAACACATCACTAATATTAGGTCAGGTTTTCCAAATCATTCAGTTTCTAAACATTATGACATTTATCATAAACGCAACCCTGAGGGTACATTATTTCTGGGGATAGATAAGTTCGAACCTCATTGGAGGGGTATCTCCTTGGTCAGGGAACTATCCAAGCTAGAGATGGCCTGGATATACCGGGTTCGGTGTTACAGCCCTCATGGCTTGAATATTGACACAGACGTTAATGCGTTTATTGATAATGGGTGATGCTGTGTCTAAATGTGTGAACTGGTTCTGATTTCCGGGCAGACTTCTGCTGGTTCCACCACTCACTGTGAATTTTGTCCATTTATAACAACCCCCAATTTTTGGCCATCTAAATGGGGTGAGCATAAGAACATCGTGTCCACCTTTTGTGGTACACTTGCATGTTCTTTCATGTCAATTATCAGGACCTTCGCGATCCTTTGCCCTTTAGTAATAGGCCAGAAGTGGAGGTGATGTTTATTTAGTCCATAATTTTTACTTACATTATAGTAAACCAATGACTCCACATCTTATAGATGGGAGTCTTTTGATGTTGTTGTTTGCATCTTCGAGAGAGATGTGATTGGCAGGATATCTAGTAACCTGAAGGAGGTGGAGTCATGGAATTAGCATTAATCTTTGACACAGCCTTTAAGATTTGGTTTACGTTTATAATATCCCATGGGTGACCCTTACATAACTGTGATTGCCTTATTATGGGGTATGTGTCATTATTCATGTGCCAATCATTTAATTTTTTAATTTTTTCATTCTGTTGTTCATTTTCCTTTATCCATTTAAAATCTCGTTAGATATTTTAAGATATTTTTCATTGCAGTCAGCATGAGTGCGAGTGTAGTTGAAGGATTCCCACTGATCGGTGGCGAACCGTTGTGGGGGGGCCATTCTGGCCTCACATGATGTTTCGGTAATCACCGATCGGTGTGGGCAACATTTCCCCTACTCAATATGGCGGAACTGTGTGGAGGCCTCCCGGAGGTCAGAATCGGGCGTGTCTAACGTTCCGTGTATGATAAGAAGCGTTGAGTCAGCACGCCGCTCGTGCCCCTGGAAGGATCTGTTCCCTTTCTTCTATTCACATGTATATGGAAATACCTTGGAAACCGGAGTGTTTATAAGAAGGAGGAGGTCGTTCACAGGAATTATTTCATATAAACAATAGTGTCCATGTTTTTTTTTAATGAAGATTTGTATTGTTCAGTGATATATTTGCACATGGACCTGGGGATTTTTTGCACATAAAGGGTCAAGAAGTTACTCCACATTACTATCTATGCTACTTGTGGATAGGGAAATTTGATTTTTTGTGGTAGTAAGGTATATCACTATTTTTCAATATTATTCAGCACGGAGGATCTGAATATCATTAAGTGTGCACATATAATTTGGTTGGTGATTAGCGCATCATTTATTTGTATATTCATAAGTGTAACTTCTGTCTGCTGTATCCTTCCTCTGTTAACTGCATGAGTCACTTCTGACACATGAGTTTTCCTGACACCAAGAAATAAATGGTTACAGGGAGGGACATCCAGCATATTGACAGCCTCAGCTCTGTTCCTGTGAGCTTTGTGTAGGGGGTGTGACCCTTCCCTCCAATCAGCTCTCAGAACTCTCCTCACTGAGCTCTGCAGAGTAACTTTATCTCTCCTCCCCTTTTTCTAAACACTCAGACAAGCTTAAAAAAAATCAGCACTTTGAATGGATGTAGAGAAGACTGCAGGTAAACAGTAGGGATGAGCTTCGAGTTCGTGTCAAACTCATGTTCGACTCAAACATTGTCTGTTCGCCCGTTCACCAAAAAGCCAACAATTTGGGGTGTTTGTGACAAATTCGCAAAAGCCGCAAAACACCCTGTAAAAGTCTATGGGAGAAATCGAATGTGCTAATTTTAAAGGCTTATATGCAAGTTATTGTCATAAAAAGTGTTTGGGGACCCGGGTCCTGCCCCAGGGGACATGTATCAATGCAAAAAAAGTTTTAAAAATGGCTGTATTTTCGGGAGCAGTGATTTTAATAATGCTTAAAGTGAAACAATAAAAGTGAAATATTCCTTAAAATGTCGTACCTGGGAGGGGGGGGGGGGGGTGTATAGTATGCCTGTAAAGCAGCGCTTGTTTCCCTTGCTTAGAACTGTCCCTGCACAGTGACATTTCTGAAGGAAAAAAAAGGACTCGCGGCTATAATGAATTGTCGGCTCCCGGCAATTCAGAGAAAAGTCATTGATATAAAAAAAAAAAAAAAAATGCGTGGGGGTCCCCCCAAATTCAATTACCAGGCCCTTCAGGTCTGGTATGGATATTAAGGGGAACCCTGCGTCAAATAAAAAAAATGACGTGGGTTCCCCCAAATATCCATACCAGACCCTTCAGGTCTGGAATGGATTTTAAGGGGAACTCCACGCCAAATTTAAAAAAAAAGGCGAGGAGTTCCCCCCAAAAATCCATACCAGACCCTTTATCTGAGCACACAACCTGGCATGTCGCAGGAAAAGAGGGGGGGACGAGAGAGCGCCCCCCCTGAACCATACCAGGCCACATGCCCTCAACATGGGGAGGATGTTTTGGGGGTCTGTGACCCCTCAAAGCATCATGTCCCCATGTTGATGGGGACAAGGGCCTCATCCCCACAAACCTTGCCCGGTGGTTGTGGGGGTCTGCGGGCGGGGGGCTTATCGGAATCTGGAAGACCCCTTTAACAAAGGGGACCCCCAGATCCCAGCCCACTCTATGTGAATTGGTAAGGGGTACATTGTACCCCTACCATTTCACAAAGAAAGTGTAAAATATTGTAAAAAAAAACAGACATCGTTAGGAAAATTCCTTTATTAAAAAAAAAAAAAAAAAGAAAGAAGATTCCAGCGGTGGTAATCCACTCTCGGTACCCTGCGATGGGTGATCTCCTCTCCGGGGTCCAGCGATGAATGATCTCTCCTCTCCAGGTCCAGGCTCCAACGATGATGTCCAGCACAGCGAGGAACAGCACACGGTCCTCTCTCCACCGGAGCGGAGACACCCGGGAATGACGCGGCTTCAGCCAGTGACAGCTCTTAAGTAGCTGAGGGCGGGGCCACCCATCACATGACCCTGTCCCCCTCTGACGCAAGGGGAAACCCGGGCTTCCCCAGTGACGTGCGGGTGACCCCGCCCCCCTCTGATGCAACGGAAACCTTTTTTACACTTTCTTTGTAAAATGGTAGGGGTACAATGTACCCCTTACCAATTCACATAGGTGGGGTGGGATATGGGGGTCCCCTTTGTTAAAGGGGTCTTCCAGATTCCGATAAGCCCTCCGTCCGCAGACCCCCACAACCACCGGGCAAGGGTTTTGGGTCTTTTTCCCGTTGTGAAAACCATTGTGTATGCTTTTCCGAGGGGAAAAAACGCGCATGCTCAGAATCAAATATGAGACGGGAGAGCTTGTTCTGGTAAAACTAGCATTCGTAATGGAGATAGCACATTTGTCACGCAGAAAATTATTGCATTGTTTAAATGCAGCGTATTCTTTTCTTCTTTATAATGCTACAATAATGAAGTTGTTTTGCTGCTGATTAAGGATGAGCTTTATGTTCGAGTCGAACATAAGTTCAACTAAAACATTGGCTATTCGCCCATTCGGCGAACAGCGAACAATTTTGGGTGTTCGCGGCAAATTTGAAAGTCTATGGGAGAAATCTAAAGTGCTAATCTTAAAGGTTAATATGCAAGTTATTGTCATAAAAAGTGTTTGGGGACCCGGGTCCTGGCCCAGGGGACATGTATCAATGCAAAAAAGTTTTAAAAACGGCTGTTTTCTCGGGAGAAGTGATTTTAATAATGCTTAAAGTGAAACAATAAAATTGAAATATTCCTTTAAATTTCGTACTGGGGGGGGGGTTTGTGTATAGTATGCCTGTAAAGTAGCGCATGTTTCCCGTGTTTAGAACTGTCCCTGCACAAAATGAAATTTCTAAAGGAAAAAAAGTCGTGGGGGTCCCCCCAAATTTCACATCAGGCCCTTCAGGTCTGGTATGGATATTAAGGGGTACCCGCACCAAAAAAAAGGCGTGGGATCCCCCCAAAAATCCATACCAGACCCTTATCCGAGCACGCATCCTCACAACCCTTGCCTGGTGGTTGTGGGGGTCTGCGGGCGGGGGGTCTTATCGGAATCTGGAAGCCCCCTTTAACAAAGGGGACCCCCAGATTATGCCCCCCCCATATGTGAATTGGTAACGGGGTACATTGTACCCCTACCATTTCACAAATAAAGTGTTAAAAAAAAAGACACAATTGGGATAAGTCCTTTATAAAAAAAAACAAAAAAAAACATTCGAACGATGTAATACAGTCTGTCAAGCGTTGTTCTCTATGTCCCGTGGTGATCCGAAGTCCAGCGATGCTGCAGTCTCCAGTCCACACGAAAACCCCCATGACGCAAGAGGGGGCGGGGTCACCCACCAACATCATTGGGTATTCCCCGGCAAGCGGGGAAAGCCGGGGCTTACCCTATGATGTGGACGGGTAACCCCGCCCCCTCTTACGTCATGGGGGTTTTGTGTGGAGTGGAGACTGGAGACTGCAGCATTGCTGGACATCAGATCACTGCGGGACATAGAGAAAGCCGGACAGACCGTTTTACATCGTTGGAGTGTTTTTTGTATTTTTTATTTTTTTATTTTAATAAAGGACTTATCCCAACTGTGTGTCTGTTTTTTGTTTTTTTAACTTTCTTTGTGAAATGGTAGTGGTACAATGTACCCCATTACCAATTCACATAGGGGGACGGAATCTGGGGGTACCCTTTGTTAAAGGGGGCTTCCAGATTCCGATAAGCCCCCTGCAGACCCCCACAACCACCGGGCAAGGGTTGTGGGGATGAGGCCCTTGTCCCCATCAACATGGGGACAAATTCCCCATGTTGAGGGCATGTGGCCTGGTACGGTTCAGGATGGGGGGCGCTCTCGCCCCCCCCTCTTTTCCTGCAGCCTGCCAGGTTGCGTGCTCGGATAAGGGTCTGGTGTGGATTTTTGGGGGACACCACGCCATTTTTTTTTTACATTTTGGTGCGGGGTTCCCCTTAATATCCATACCAGACCTGAAGTGCCTGATATGGAATTTGGGGGGACCCCCACGCTTTTTTTTGGGGTTCAGGATTCCCCTAAATATTCATACCAGACCCAAAGGGCCTGGTAAAGGACTGTGGGGGGGACCCCTGCTTTTTTTTTCAATGACTTTGATCTGTATTGCCGGGACCCGACAATTCATTATAACCGTGAGTAGTTTTAAATGACTTTTTTTCCCCTTTAGAAATTACATTTTGTGCAGGGACAGTTCTAAACACGGAAAACATGCACTACTAAACATGCATACTATACGCACCACTCAAGTACAAAATTTAAAGGTATATTTTCCTTTTTTTGTTTCACTTTAAGCATTATTAAAATCACTGCTCCCGAAAAAACTGCAGTTTTTAAAACTTTTTTTTGCATTTTTTTGCTTTTTTTTTGCACTTTTTTTTGGGGACCCGGGGCAGGACCCGGGTCCCCAAACACTTTTTATGACAATAAATTGCATATTAACCTTTAAAATTAGCACTTTTGATTTTTCATGTTCGTGTCCCATAAACTTTAACGGTGTTCGAACACATTTTTTGCCTGTTCGCATTTTCTGGTGCAAACCGAACCGGGGGTTGTTTGGCTCATCCCTACTGCTGATATTCACACAGAGTTCTGACAAACTTGTTTCTTAATTATTTCTCGGGATCTCATGAATATTTTTTTGTTTTTTAAAGCCAGATCTCCATAATTTTATTTAATTTTTTTAAGAAAGATCTGAATTTTTTTAAATAATTTCTACTGATCTCCATATATATATATTTTTATTCGTTTTGTGTGTCAAGTTACCACAACAACATTATTATCTTTTTACCCTCAAAGAGATTGGTTGGTGTCCCTTGTTAATTTGACATTGTATTTTTTTTTAAATGTACCTGCCTACTCACAAACAAACTGTCATATTTGAAGAAAAACACATAGGCAAGTATTAACTGTAAAAATAAATTCCATTTATTCTGGTATATAAGAAAATAAATATGAAGGCAACGCTGGAGAACCTGCTGCAATTTGTGCAGCCTTTGGACCCCAGGGTACACATCAAATAATAGAAAACTAAAATTGGGAGCTTGAGAAACACATTATCAGGTGCGTACTTACCGAGGCCGAGATGCTGAGAGCGGTTCACCCTTGCGACTCAGTGCACTCTGCCCCCTGGAGGTGAGACAGGGAGCGGATGGCACAAAGAGGCACTGGCTACCAGCAGGTGCAGGAATCTTGCTGGAAGGTCTGGTAGTGCCGGGTTGGCTGAGGGTAGAACACAGCAGGTGCACAGGTTCAGGCAGGAGCTAGCGGCAGGTAGCACAGTCCAGGTTAGAGCTAGCAGGAGGGAGCAAAAGTCCAGATCAGGGCTAGCAGCAGGTACATAAGTCCAGATCAGAGCTAGCAGCGGATCAGGGCAGGAAGTGCAAGGAGATCCAAGGTGCAGGCAGGAGGTCAGGGGCAGGAGACAGGCAGCAGATCCAGAATACAGGCCGAGGGTCAATCACAGGAGAAGGCAGAAGTCCGAAAGCAGGCCAGGGGGTCAAATCCAGGAGGAGTACAAGGGCAGCCAAGCCGGTCCGGGTCACAACAGGAGATCAGGTAGTATTCAGCAGAACTTGGTACACAGGACGCTGACAAACCAGCAACTTGTTCATGCATCTAAGCTTCTTTAAATAGGCTCGCCTGGATTCCAATTGGTGCACCAACGCACGTGCGCCGTTGTGCCGGCGCGCGCACCCGTGAGCGCTGAAGCGCCGTCCCGCGCATGCGCATTGGATGTTGACTGGCACTGCTGGAAGGGAGATTTCCCTGACACACATACAATTGGGATCACAATCTGGTCTTGGACTCCCAGAGATCAGGAACAGCAGCAGATGACATATACTGTATGTACCCAGTCTGTGGTACTACAGCAGTCTGCGTCTTTTGTCAGATCAGACTGAAGCAAGGCCATCACTTTGTCTTCCTTGTAACCTTCCCTGCAGTCTTCCCTGCAGCCTTCCTTGCACGCATCCTTGGAGCCTGTGCCACTGGAGGTGGACTTGTGGCAGGAGGAGAGGGAGGAGGAGGAGGTGGTGGAGGAGTATGGTCGACCTCCACAAGGTCAGTATATTGGGTAAGTTGGCCCATCAAACCCTTGTTCATGGCCTTAAATATTATGGTCTCACAGAGGAGGTGTTGGCCCATCTCTATCCTCTGCATTTTGGCTGCCATTAGGGCGGCATAGCCCTCTTCAGTGGTGGGGGGTTCCCTGAGGACCGCAGTAGCCTCTCTAATGAGGGAAAGTGCTTCCTCCTCCGTGTACCTACCCCTCTTGGTCCTTCTTTTTGGAAGGTGGAGGGGAGGCATCTGCGATCTTGTGCTGCCACTGGGCCCTGACACCTCCTGGCTGCCACTGGGCACTGCCACCTCCTGGCAGCCACAGGGCCCTGCCACCTCCTGGCAGCCACAGGGCCCTGCCACCTCCTGGCAGCCACAGGGCCCTGCCACCTCCTGGCTGCCACAGGGCCCTGCCACCTCCTGGCTGCCACAGGGCCCTGCCACCTCCTGGCTGCCACAGGGCCCTGCCACCTCCTGGCTGCCAATTTCCAGACCCTCATCCTGGCTTAGTTTTTTTTTGTTTTTGGTTCATCAATCACACACAATTTTCATCTCATGACTCTTGCAAATTGAATGTTAATAAATAGAAAAGACTATCATTCTGACCACAGCAGTTTTCATTCTTGTCACAATCTTTTTTGGCCACTACTGTCTATTGATATTTAAAAACACTTTGTTAAAACATTAATTTCTTATCAATAGTAACATCTATTTTATATCATTAATTTTAGGCCAAGAAATATTTATAAAAATACTATACCTGGCTCCAGCTGGGCGTATCCGGTTCTTCTAGGATCCCTGGTTGGTCCTCAGAAGGCTCAGCCTGGCTGGATGGAAGGCTGGAGGGAAGGGTAGAAAGTGAGGGCCTCACTTCAAGATGGTCATTCAGAAATTGTAATTTATTGTAGTACCACATAGTAGGCACAAATACATTTGCTGCTGCTGCTCCTGACCTCTGTGATTGCAGGACCCTATTGCGATACTTCCTGTATGTGCCCCTCAAGGTCGCAATTTTAGTATCCACATCATGTAGGGTTGCAGTGGGGGCCCATGTGTGCACAAATTGGAGCAGGGTCTCCAGCGCTGCCGTCCTTGCTCCTCTTTTTATTGATGGGATTTTTTGTTTCCCACAGAGCAGGCAGCTCCCTGTACCTGTCCAGGAACTCAATCATGAAGTCATGATTCTTAAATATATTCATATTTTCTAAAAGACAAAACACCAGCAAAAATAATAATGTCAGTCCAGACTCTACAAATCTTTATCCACATATATAAGCAGATCAATCTCTAAGCAGTATAGGCCACTGATGACCCAAGTTAAAATGTTACCTTTGATCTCATGTTGGGCGCTCTCTCCTTCCTCCACACGCAGAACGTAGTTATGACACATGCGTGTTAGCTTTATATACACTGCGCATGTGTGAAACTCTGCACACGTCACCCGCCCATGACGTTCTTTCTAGAATAATCCCCGCTCCTTCTCTTTCGGCGCACAGTGGGAGAGGACATGGCAGAGTCACAGCAGGTGTCAGATAATTCCACTAACGACAAAACAAGCCCGGAGCAAGAATTGTCCCGATCCAAGAGGAGATATAAGGCCTCAAATATGTCCTTTCAGAGATGGCGGGGATGGTGGGCATCTTGAAGAAGATGGATTATGATGGGAAGCATGGTCAGTATACCAACCCTAATTTGATAAAGGCCAAGATCATGACTAAAGTTGTGAGAAGTCTGCACAATAATTTTGGGGTATGATGATCCAAAGAGCAGCTGAGGAAAGGCTGGTCAGACCTAAAACTGAGGGAGCATGATCAATACAGAAGAATCAAGAGAATGCTCCAAAAAAAAAAAAAAGAATTTGTCCTGTGTTCCTATTCTTATTATTACTTGCATGTTGCTCCATGTGCTTTTTTTCACTGTTATACAGTTGAACATGGCAACTTGCAGGATCGTGGGCACAGTAATCGGTCGTAGTCAACATCGTTCATTCAGCTACTACTAATACAATGTTTTTTTCAGATACAGGGTTAACTACTTTTGGAAATGTATATTTGTCTGAAAATAAGTTTAGTACATTGTTGTCTAGATGTGTTTGTAACTAGAATGAAATCCAAACTTGATTCAGTGAAAAGGAGAGGACACACAGCAACGGTTTCCACATCTGGACTCTGGAGCACTAATGTGGGACACCAGAACAACATTTTTAGGGTGTCCCACAAGGTGCTCCAGTGGATACTTGGGGTGTCTCCATGTGTGAAACTTGGCCGAAAAAGGAAAGTATTACAGCTTTGGTAAGGGGAAAAATCATGTCTTCAGTTTTGAACAGACAATTGTACCCCACTTCCAAGCAATGTTTCATATTCCTATTTCAGGCCTCAAATATGTGTGTGCCAAGTATACCTTTTGTTTCATTCTCATAGGGGAGCGAAGACTCGGAGGACACCACTCAGAGGACACCAGGAACCCCACACCTCCTAAAGAAAGGGACCAGAGAGAACCCCAACAAGATGAAGAGGTGGAGGAAGGAGACGTGGAGAAAGGAGAGGTGGATGAAGTGTTGGAAATTGTCACCACAACAGGTCAGTGTGTCACCACAGCTTCAGGTAAGAGATTTAGGCCTGCAACTTTATAATACCTTGGTTTTTTTTTAGGTGATGAACATGTTGGCGAAGAAGAAAATCCTTGTTTCACAAGTGCTAGTGCACAAAGAATAATCCAGGGAATCATGGTGTGTAGTCAAGAACTAGACATTATGAGGAATAATATAAATCGTATGGAACAAAAATTTAAGAACATGATTGATGTTTTGTGGCGAATATAAAGAAACACTAAATTCCCCCCTTTTGTTCTTTTATGCAGTTTTTAAAATTTTAGTAACTGTATTCAAGCCAAATTTTGAAAATGCACACAGTGGGGTTGATTTACTAAAGGAAAGTGCAGATGCTGTAGATCTGAGGGGGACATGCAAGGAAAATAAAACACAGCATTTTAGCTTGCACATGAGTGGATGATAAAATCAGCAGAGCTTCCCCTAATTTCAGAGCTTCCCCCTCAGATTTACAGCGATCTACAGCGACTGCACTTCCATGTGCACTCTTAAGTGCAAAGTGGATTTTCCTTTAGTAAATCAACCCCAGTGTGTCAACATGTGCTATCTCCCATCAGGGGGAATCAATGTATGCATTTTGTGGGTGCAACCCCTTCCTTGCAACTCAAGTAGGTGAGATGAAGGGTTGCACCCCCAAAACACGTCTATTGATCCCCCCATGATGGGAGATAGCAAATGTTGACATTAGGCATGGGATCATAAAGAAATCACCATTTCAGATCCAGATTTGTGTGCATCTTCTAGATTTGGCTTGTACAGGGGTGACATCCCCCCCCATCTAATGACGACAACAGCAACACATTGTTGACATAATAGAATGTCTAATATTGCCTTCACATTTTGTACGTTGAACTTTGTAAGTTCCAGAGTTTTGTATGTTATGTTTTGAAACATGCCTGTTAATGCAAAATAAACCCTAAAAATATATTTCAAGTATAACCAGTTGTATATATTTGTAAAAAATGTTTTATAAGGCACATGCGAATGTACACGGAGTAAAATGTTGAAAGTCTACAATGTGTGGCTTCTTCACTTGTCACTACAAGTGCACTAGGAGACAGCTAAAAGAAACACAAGCAGGAAATCAAATTCAAGATGTTTTCATGACAAAATTATTTTATTTCAAATCACAAATCCTATGGCATAGCAATTGCCCCCCTACCCATAAAATAGTTCTCATATCTTTGCCACACATCACAGGCTCTTTGGGGGGGGCAAGCCAGTACGGACAGCTTCAAGGGATGGGACTTGAATTTGGTCCTGAAGTGCGGCCTCAGGCCCAACTGATGCCATGTAATTTTGAGAAAGTCTCCTTAAAAAATTGTGCAGCACACAGCACGCCATTACTACATGGTTGAGTTTGTACTCCGCAAGATTTATTGAGGTCTAAAACAGGCGGAACTGGCTGGCCATTATGCCAAATGCATTTTCGACCACTCTTCTGGCTCTGGCCAGCCGGTAATTAAACACCCTCCTCTCAGGGGTGAGGGTCCTTTGGAGAAATGGCCTCATCAAATGGTTTCCAAGTCCAAAAGCTTCATCTGCCACAAAGACAAACGTTAGTCCCTCAATGTTGTCTGACACAGGTGGCAATGCCAGGCCACCACTCCGTAGACGTCGTGAGAACTCCGTCTGGGAAAAGACTCCGCCATGGGACATCCGGACATTTTTCCCCGTGTCCACATATAGGAAGTCATATGAGTGAGTGAGTGA
This sequence comes from Rana muscosa, assembly GCA_029206835.1. Lineage (NCBI taxonomy): Eukaryota > Metazoa > Chordata > Amphibia > Anura > Ranidae > Rana > Rana muscosa. Next base: position 30,151,099 of record CM055116.1, on the reverse strand, counting down.
AAACTTGCATAGTGCTACAAATGCGAACCAAATCGCCTCAAGACGTTTGTATCCATTGTCATGATCCTTCAGAAGAGATGGGTCTTAAGTTTTTTCCTGAAGGCCCGATGGTTTTCTTCCATGCCGATATTCGTTGGTAGAGCCTTCCATAGCTGTGGTCCTTGGACTGCAAATTTTCATTCTCCTTTAGATTTGTAGTGTGATTTAGGGATGTGGAGGAGGTTTTGGTTAGTTGATCATAGAACGCGATTGGGGATGTAGTGTTTTATTTTCTCGCATAGGTATTGGAGCGTTTTCTTGTGTGCATTTGTGAGTGAGGCAGAGGGTCTTGAAAGTCACCTGATCCTTTACGGGTAGCCAATGGAGGGTCTTCAGAGACGGGGTGATTGATTCCCATGTTTTTTTTCCTGTTATTAGTCTGGCTGCTGTGTTCTGGATAAATTTCAGCCGAGAAATCTGGTATTTGGGTAGTCCAAGGTAGAGGGAGTTTGCATAATCAAGTCAGGAATTGATGATTGTTCCAACTACTACTGCTGTTGCCTCTTCCGGGATGAAGGGGATGAGTCTTCGTAGCAAGCGGAGAAGATGGTGAGATCCGCTGACTACTGATCCTATTTGGGCATCCATGGTCATGTCTGGGTCAAAGATGACTCCGAGACTTTTGACTTTGGTGCTTGGGGTGATGGTTTGTCCAAGGATGGTCAGTGGTGTCCCTGTCGTCCTAGAGTTCGTCTTCCGGTTTGCGTGAAGAAAGAGAAGTTCTGTTTTGGATCCATTAAGTTTGAGGGATCTCTCCGTCATCCAATTGTCTATCAGTGTAAGGCATTTCTCTAATCCGTGATATTGGTCTTTTTTGTTGGTGATGCGTAAGTAAAGTTGAGTGTCATCAGCATAAGAGTGGTAGAGCAAATCCTGTTTGCTGATGATTTTGAGGAGTGCGCAGAGGTAAATGTTGAAGAGCACGGGCGACAGGGGTGATCCTTGAGGGACTCCTCATGTAATGGTCCGTGCTTCCGAAGTGAATGCTCCTAGTTTCACTGTCTGGGATCGGTTCTCCAGGAACGATGTGAACCATGGTAGATCAGAGTCTGCAGCTCTGGCTACTTCTATGAGACGAGTGAGCAAAATTTTGTGGTCTACTGTATTAAAAGCTGCACTGAGGTCCAGCAGCACCAGGAGACACGATTCTCCGTCATCTGCTGCTTCAAGGGAGTCATCTCATTTTGAGAAGTGACGTTTCTGTCCCGTGGCCAGGGCGGAAACCTGATTGTAGTGGGTCCAGGAGTTTGTGGGCGTCCAAATGACGTTGTACTACTGCTTTCTCAATGATCTTGGAGAAGGTCTTAAGGCTAGTTACTGGTCTCCGGTGGTTTGGGTCTTTGTGGTTGAGGTGCGGTTTCTTTAGGAGGGGTTTGATTATACCTTGCTTGAGGGAGGTAGGGACAATTACATTAGCAAACATTAAATACATAGAATGTGATTTTAAAAGGAGAAAACTTACCTTAATATAGTCCTCCTGCAGGACTTGTATGATGGCAGAACTGGTCTCTGGTATAATGATCCCCAGAGCCTGGGGGGAGATGCCTGTCGAGAACTTGAGGTCCTGCAGACTTCTCCCATTCACCAGAGCGCACTGAACAGCAAGGCCTATGAAGAACGAACTGAAAATCAGAAACGAGCAGACAACAACACACTGAAAAAACAGATACAAACTCACTACACGCACTGAAAGACAGATACAAACCCACAAGTACCTACTGAACAGCAGAAAACGATCTGGAAATCACGAAGACTGAAAAGCACGAATCGTCCCTCACCTTTACTAACACGCAATAACACGAGATCAGCAAAAGCAGCCCAAAGGGTGGCGCCGTTTGAATGGAACTTCCCCTTTATAGTGCCGTTATATGTGTTGGACGTCACCGCACTTTGGACGGGCGGTATTTGGCATGAAGGTGTGTATGCAAGGCAGGCTTGAGAGGAATCCCGTCGGGAAAAACGTAGTTTTTTTCCTGCTGAGAAAAACGGTTGTGTGTACGAGGCATGAGGGCTGGATGTGAAGGTGGAGAAGGTAAGTAGGCATTGTGTGCTCTCATATACTTACAGTAGATCTCCATGATAAAACTTCTGACAACTTATTTTTATTAGAACAGGAAATAAAAATATGATAAAGAGATCTGTGTGCCTTTTATATATTTCATTGTTTAAATAATAACATCCCATTAAAATATTTCCCAACATATCATCCAGATCAATCATCAAGTCACAAACATTCCCCTCAGTTATGGAAAAATGTATCCAACTTTATTCCGTATGACACCAGAGGATCGGGTTTGTTATACAGCTATTATTAAATTATTGCAGCATTTTGGGTGGAACTGGGTTGGAATATTCACATCATGGGACGGCAGCGGTGATGAGGAGGCCCAAGAACTGAGTAATATGATGAGACAACATGGGATCTGTACAGATTATATCATTCCACTCACTGTAGGGAGGTTTGATGATATTCGTAAATCAATGATTATTAGTAAATCAACAGCTAAAGTTGCCATAGTGTGTGGAACTTCCATAAGAGACTTTCATGTTATTACTTTAGGTTTATGTTCTGCTATAGAAAAAATCACATTTATTTTCCCACCATCATGGATTGGCCTAACTAAATCACCTGAGATACGTTATTCATCAATTAACAACAGCTTTATATTTGTGTGGCCACGAGAAAAAAACCTCAACATTGACGTTTATCCCGATGGTTTCACCTTCTCCAGCTGCTTGAATGACCCCATACTGGAAGATATTTGGATTGAATTGTATCAATGCATTCCTCCAACCACATCCCAGAATAACTGTTATGTAGAGTTTTATAATGTTATTTTAGAACCTTGTACAGATGTAATAGATATTTCATCCTCATTGTCTATTTATACAACTCTGCCCTCCTATGTATACAAGGCTGTATATGTTCTGGCCCATGCTTTACATGGAATGTTCATGAAGAAATATGCATCTGAACATCATGGATTCCAGCACAGAGTAAGTTTTATAACAAATGTCTATATTGCTATGATTGTATCATATTATTATATAATAATTATGTGAATGGACAGTTATTTCTGCCCTCCCTCTCAGTGCCTGGGCAATCCAAAAAATTAAAATCCCTCAATTTTTTATTTTTCTATACAAGATTAAAGGGGTTTATAAACCCTCATGTTTTTTTCACCTTAATGCATCCTATGCATTAAGGTGAAAAAACTTCTGTCACTGACCGGCCCCCAAGCCTCCCCCCGTTTTACTCACCTGATCCCCGTATTTCCCTCGGCAGAGACGTGCTCTTCCCCTCTGCCTGTTGTCACGGCTCTTGATTGGATAGATTGATAGCAGTGCAGCCATTGGCTCACGCTGCTGTCAATCAAATTCATTGACGCGGGCACCAGGGGGGCAGGGACGAGTTTGTCATTCTGCATCTATAGACCCAAATGCTGGACTCGGGAGCGCACCCGCAAGGTAACCCCCCCAGGGAGAGCGCTTCTCCTAAGGGGTTATATGATGTGGGGAGGAGCTACCAGCGCTGTCGGGGTCACTCTGTGCAAAACAAACTGCACAGTGGAGGTAAGTATGAAATGTTTGTAAAGATTCATTTAAAAAAAAAAAACAACAATCACTTTAAATATAATTACATAAGTGGTAATTTTTTAAAAATAAGTTGGGGGAAGAATGATGGTATTTTTGTCTATTATTGATTTACTACTGTATATACTCAAGTATAAGCCGAGTTTTTCGGCACATTTTTTTGTGCTGAAAATTCCCCCCCTCGGCTTATACTCTAGTCACCTTTTTGCGCCTGATCTCCCAGACTTTGGGGACCTGGTGCCGGCCGCCTGTAGATCCCCTGGACCCCAAACTTGGCACAAATGTAGCCCCACTCTTCCTTTACAAGTCCGCAAAGTTTGTCGTCCGGGGAACCTACGGCCGGGGAGCACCGATTTTTCAAACCCGGGAACCCCTTCTATAGACTCCCATGTTAAACTGTAATTTCTCTGGTGACTTTGGGGACCCAGTACCGGCCAGTCGTAGGTCCTCTGGACCTCAATCTTGGCAAACATGTATCCTCATTTCTCCTCTAAGTGTGCAAAGTTTTTTGTCTGAAGGACCCACGGCTGAGGAGCACTGATTTTTTAAAGCCGGGCACCCCTTCCATAGACTCCCATGTTAAACGTCAGTCTAGTCATGGACACAGTGCGGCATGGACATAGTGAGGCAAAGTGAGGCATGGGCACAGTGAGGCATGCACATGGACACAGTGAGGCATGCACACAGTTGAGGCATGCACATGGGCACAGTTGAGGCATGCACATGGGCACCCTAGGCTTATACTCGAGTCAATACGTTTTCCCAGTTTTTTGTGGTAAAATTAGGTGCCTCGGCTTATATTTGGGTCGGCTTATACTCGAGTATATATGGTAATTGCTTTCTGTATGCTAAATTCATACATATGTAGCACCAAAAACCTTTGATTTCTCTATACAGTTTTTAAACATAATTATGATTTTTGTTTGTTTTTTTAACTACTTCCAGTACTTGCCTTTGCTGGCACTTTTTGCTCACATGTACATTCAGTATTTGTTGTTAGAAATTTATTTAGAACCCTGAAACATTCTATATTTTTTAAAGCAAAGGCCCGAGAAAATAAATTGGTGGGTTTTGTAATTTTTTATGTTACACGATATTTGCGTAGCGGTTTTCAAACTACAGTTTTTGGGAAAATAAACACTTTTTTTAAGTTGAATGTGAAAAAAACAAACAATATATAATCCACTTTTTTTGTAAAATATAAAAGATGAAGTTGTGCCAGGTAAAGCGATACCAAACATGTCACGCTTTAAAATTGTGCCTGCCTATCCAAGAGTGTCAAACAATGTAAATTTTACTATTCATAGACGACAATTAAAAGCCTTTACAGGTTACCACTTTGAATTAACATGGGGGGGATCTGGTGCTAGAATTACTGCCCATGATCTGATGTTTGTGGTGACACCTTACATGTGTAGGACGATCGCTGTTTGTGTGAATGTGTGCATGACCAAAGCACATTCTTCTTTACATGCGCCTATGGTAGAACGGGGCACTTTATTCTTTCTTTTTTTTTTTTTTTTACGCTTTTTTTTTTACGCTTTTTTTTTTTTTAGCACTTTTATTGCTGTCACAAGGAATGTAAACATCCTTGTGACAGCAATAGACATGTGGCAGGTCCTCTTTATGAAGAGATATGGGGTCTAAGACAAAACAGGGAAGAAAATCCATCTCTTCCCTTAGTAAAAGCAGCACACACATCACAAAAACACTGGCTAGGCACACACTTAACCATTTAAGCAACCTAGATGTTTAACATCTTCCCAGCCAGTGTCATTAGTACAGTGACAGTGCATCATTTATTCAAGCGCATACGTGGCAACTCCTGACATGGCCGCTTAACTCAGGAGCTCCATCCCACTCCAGCCATCTGAGGTTTCCTGAGAAAATAATGATGATCTGGACAGCCGCACTCCAATCCAATGTGGCTTTATTCACAAAGTAAAATGAAAACAGGCACTACATGTCACAGCAACAGAAAAATGGGGACAGCTAAAGCGTTTCACACTTGGAAGTGCTTACTCATAACTAGCAATTTTACTTTGTGAATAAAGCCACGTTGGATTGGAGTGCGGCTGTCCAGATCATCATTATTTTCTCAATTGCCTAGTGCATTGCCAGCACCCTCGGTTCCTGGAAAGGTGAATTTTTTTTGGGTAAGCCTGTTTGGAGCGGCAATCCTTGTTTGTATCTGAGGTTTCCTGCTGCTGCCTGCACCTGCTATACACAGCTCGATCATCTGCCGTAAGGTGGGGAGTTCCTGCTGGTCCCCACATGTCATCAGGGACAACCTGCCGTGAACTAAGGGGAAGATTTACCATGGGTGAGCTGCCAGCCGCGTCCTCCAAGATGGTGACCGCTACACAGCCAGATACACAGACTCCTCTCCCTAACCTCCAGCCGGCCTCCGTTGTACTCACACAAGCCTCAGGCTCACATGTGAGGCCTGTCTCATCCGCATCTACTAAATCCCTTATTGGGCACACTCTGGGCTTCTCCCGTATCAGTGCCTGGGCAATCCAAAAAATTAAAATCCCTCAATTTTTTTTATTTTTCTATACAAGATTAAAGGGGTTTATAAACCCTCATGTTTTTTCCACCTTAATGCATCCTATGCATTAAGGTGAAAAAACTTCTGTCACTGACCGGCCCCCCAAGCCTCCCCCCGTTTTACTCACCTGATCCCCGTATTTCCCTCGGCAGAGACTCCACCATTGCTAGAACCAACCAAAACACTGATCGTATTCAGGTCCTTCAAAACCAACTTGAGACAGCCCTATCTAAAATAGATGACCTTGAAAACAGAAACATGAGATACAACTTCAGGATCCAGGGGCTCCCAGAATCATTAAAAGATGTTCCTGAGGCAGTTTGCTCCTTCATTAAATACCTTATTCCTGACATTCCACAGCATAGACTGGAGCTGGATCAGTTCTAAAGGGCCCTCAGGCCAACACGCTCAGATGGCCTCCCAAGGGAAGTTATTAAACCCAGGGCCATCTTAAATATTGATTGGACCCAGGGCAAATATTTTCTCTCCCCCCCCCCCCCACATGCAATTTCGCTCTTCACTTGCTCTGAGTCTACAATAAATAGCAGCTAGACTTAAAATCAGGTTACCGAATCAGATCAGGCAGCGATTGGTTGCCAGAGGTTACAGTGTATCACTACCGCTCACTGACTTGAACATTTCCAGCAGAGTCCTCAGCATTGAGGAAAACACGTTACTCTCAAAGGGCCTCAACTTTTGTCCCACCAAACATTTCAATCTTTTTGAAACTCTGCTTGATGTTAATAAATTTTCTCGCAGCCTCACCCTACAAAAACATTTTCATACTTTTGCATACGAACCTGAGCGTCCCTCTTCCGATGGTTCGGTGAGTGGCGAGTCCATTTCTTCTCCGATACTATTTAAAGTAGTGTGTGCTTTACATGACTTGATTGATTTGGCTTCAGAATCCAGTCCATGCCCCATTGACCCGGTTGATACACATAGCAACATATCGTTCAAATTAAAATCGGATTTTTATCCGACCGAGTCAAGGGGCAGGGCTTGGATCTCTTCCAAAAAATGGGAGAGGGAGACCTCACCTGCTTATCTCAGACCTGTCGCAAGAGACACGCTTCCAGCAACCTATCTAATGTGGAAATACATGCTTTGAAAAATCTAGAAACAGATAGCAGCATTACTATTAAGAATGCAGACAAGGGAGGTATTGTGGTAGTTCTTGATTCTGTTACGTATAAAAACGAGGCATTACGCCAATTATCTGATGTCAACACTTATCAATCACTCCACTCAGACCCTACCATCCCCTTCTGCAAAGAGCTTACTGCACTTTTAGACCGTGCTGTACAGGCCGGCATCTTTTCTAGTAAAGAACGTGATATGTTTATTCCCACTGATCCAATAATGCCAGTCTTCCACCACCTACCCAAAGTGCACAAGGGTCTCAACCCTCTCGTTGGGAGGCCAATAGTGGCTGGCATTGGCTCTCTCAATGAGCGCCTGGGTGAGTGGATGGACGGACAATTACAACCAATAGTAGTAAACCTCCCTGGTTAGCTCCGAGATACCAAAGATCTATTAACCAAACTACATGGGTTTACCTGGTCTGACACACATGGATGGATCAGTTGTGATGTCACTAATCTTTATTCATGTATTCCACATGATTTAGGACTACAAGCCATTGCCAGTTTCCTCAAAGAATCGGGTAAATTTTCTCTAGTCTTTCAAGAGTTTACTACAAGCGTTAGAATATCTTCTAACCCACAATTACTTTATGTTTGATGGGGGCTACTATCTCCAGAGATGCGGTGAGTCTATGGGAGCAAAATTCTCCCCTTCCCATGCCAATCTCTACATGGGATGGTGGGAGAGGTCCCGCATCTTTGGACATAGTAGTCCCCGTCGCCTGGACACCTCTTTTTACTGTCGCTACATTGACGATTTATTGTTCATAATATCTGACAGCACAGTATGTTTGGATAATTGGCTAGCTCACCTGAACGATAATATCTTAAATCAAAAATTCACAGGCAATTTACAAAACATGACTATAGAATTTTTAGATGTGAAACTTTCAGGGATCAGTGGTGAAGTAGTCACAGGACTACATAGGAAAAGCACAGCTGGAAATGCTCTTCTTCGAGCAGACTCAGCACATCCCAAACACACCATTAATAATATACCATATGGTCAGTTTCTCAGGCTTAAACGCCTGTGCAGCACAGTGGATGATTTCAACAGGGAAGCTCTAGACATGTTGCATAGGTTCAAAGAAAGGGGCTATTCCAATAAACTAATAAACAGAGCCTTAAACAAAGCAAGCATCATATCCAGAGACTCTCTGCTATGTCACAAAAGCAGGAGCATCACTGGAAAACAGCTGGCTGCACCCTTCAGTAACACACCAGTCTTCTCCACACCCTACAGCCTAGAGTTCGATCAAATTAAGAATACAATTAAAAAATATCTGCCCATTCTTTATAATGACACAGTGTACCAATACATCTTGAAACAGGGTATTAAGACAGTATCCCATAGAGCCCCTACATTGGGTGGCACACTTTCACCCAGCTTATTTTTAAGCAAACCAGCTAATACTAATTGGCTCCAATTTTCATGTACATTTAAATGTGGCACAAAAGGCTGCCAATACTGTTGCCACATAAAAAAACGGGCAAACACATACACTCTTATACTACAGAAAAGAGTTTTGAAATTAAACAAATTTATTAATTGCAACACCAAATTTATAGTGTATGTAATCAATGGCAACATCTGCCAAGTACAATATGTGGGGCGTACTATTAGAAGACTAAAAGACAGACTATACGCCACCTATACGACAGAGAAAGACCACAATACTAACGTGGCCAACCACTGGAACACCATACATCACAAAGATGTCTATCCATTCAAGGAGTTGAGAAAATTGTTACTCCAATCAGGGGAGGCAGCAAATTTAGACAATTGTGCAGACAAGAGGTAATCTGGATATTAAGGCCTCATGCCCACTGGCGTTTTTACAGCTGCGTTTTTTGCAGCTTAAAAACGCCTGTCCATGTTATTGTAAATATTTTTTTTTTTTTTATTTAAAAAAAAAAAAAAAAAAAAAAAAAACGTCGGAGCTAAAAACGCGACCGCGCGTTAGTGCGCGTTTTTTGACGCTCGCGTTTTTTTCTGCCTAATTCTGACGCTGAGGAACGCACTGGTCCTGGGTTTTTTTTACAGCTTAAAAACGTCTATGCTATTTGCAGCTCAAAAACGTCTAGGTGGGCATGAAGCTATAGACTAACATGGACAGGCGTTTTTAAGCTGTAAAAAACGCTCAAAAACGTGGCTGTAAAAACGTCCGTGGGCATGAGGCCTTACTCTCCATACTAGAATACCGAAGGGGTTACATTTTGAGTGGGATGTATCCCACTTTTATAGTTGATTTCTTCCAGTTCTACCCCTGTTTGCACACTTGTCACAACATTCTCCACTCTTCCGCCTCCACACCAGTTTCTTAGGTCCCCTCCAACTATCTCTGCACATCTAGTTTTATGCAGAGACATTTTCTCTAATAAAATGCACACACATTCATGTCTTCCTCAGCTATATAGCATCTGTGTTTCAAACAATTAAGCCATCAATAATTTATTTCTTTTTACATTGGTCCAAATAAAGTTGTTTGACACCAACAGCCTGTCCAATATATATTAACATCAATATATACATGTTTTTTATACATCCATATTTTCATCTATACATACAAAAAAATAAAAAAATCCACCCTTATAGACATGCAACAGATGCTATATGCCACAAACCTAATTGGTTTGTATGAATTGCATGATATGTGTGCACATATATGGTTAGCTCAAGGATCCTACTTTTTCTAAACACAAAAAATATAAAACACCTAAAAAAAAACACACATAGCATAAATTTAATATATCGGTTTTTGATCTGTTCCTTTTCCCCCCTTTCTTTCCCTTTTTCAGGGATCATTAAAGCACAACCTTAATACAGGGAACAGATGTTGTTGGCTTGTCATTGGGACATTTATATGGCATACCTAGTTATATATTAACTTAACCCATTCCTATACCATTTACCGATCTTTTACATAAAATCGATGTGTATGCATACGTGAGTGTTTTCAATTTATATCTTCATTCATTATCAAGGGCAGATTTTTATGTTGTTCAAATATCATGTGTTATATATATATATATATATATAAAAAACCATACGTCATGTAAGATTTCACATTAGTTTTATGACAAAAGCTGAGGAAATAGCATATTTCTTTTGTATACTGAATGAGATGCTGGTACAGGGGGTCCCCGGGTTACGAACAAGATAGGGTTTGTTCTTAAGTCGAATTTGTTTGTAAGTCGGAACAAGTACATTTAAGTGCAAATTCAGTCTCAGTGACAGGAAGTGAGATTAAATCAACAGAGAATGGCAACTGGATGGCAGGGTTGGCACGGTTAGTTCAAATATTTTTTGTTTCTTTTTTTTTTTTACTTTATCACTTTATTTTTATTTGTAGCTTGTCGTTTACTTTTTTTTTTTAATATTATTTTTCTTATCCTTTACTTTTTAATTACTTTTTTATTTTATTAATTTAATTATTATTTCTTTATTTTTTTATCATCAATTTTTTTCACTTAACTTTATTGCTAAAACAAACAAACGAAAACAATTCCCTGTGTGATAGTAATTGGAGGTGACAGGTTCTCTTTATTGACCCTGTCACCTCTGAGATAAGAGCACAGCTCACCTCTCACTGTATAACGGCGGCAGGGACAGGAGACAGACTCGGTGGCCAGGGGTGGGGGGGACAGAGTCCCGAAGACAGAGCCCTGCAGAGAGGTATGTGGGGGGGGGAGGTATGTGGGGAGGGGGGACGGCAGCATTGTGATTTTGGCGACAAGTACTGTATACATATACTGTATACATATGCCGGGCAGCTCACCTCATGGCAAAGCAGGGAGATCGAGTCCAAGCAGGCAGGCCGCGGTGCACCTCCGCAGGGCAGCGGCGCAGGAAAGACCGGGGATCTAGAGGCTGCACAAGACCATGGCCATGATGGGCAGTTTTAGCGGCCTGGCAGGCCACCGGACCGTACCAGGCCTATGGATGGGCAGGCAGGATGACGAGGGGGGCCCCTAATCTCACAGCCAGGCCAGGAATGGAGGAACAGTTCACTCCAGCAAGGCGCAGAGGAAGATGGTGTCGGCCGGCAGTGACGTCACTCAGGCCCCGTTCGTAAGTAGGGGTCGTTCGCAACTCGGATGTTCATAAGTCGGGGACCCCCTGTATATCGCTATGTCCTATACACATGGACCTTCATAGCAATAGTAGAAGTCCTTATACCCCATTGCCATGTCGATGCCTATACTTTCACACAACATATCATTGGTCTGCACACTAGTTTTTTGTCCATACATTTACAAGATATACCATCGGTCACACACATCGTTGCATATGTTAACATTGCCTTACACATACTGTTTATTCTTACTAGCCTACGCTTCATTCTAGCTTATGGGGACATTTTTAGATTTTTTGATCTTCTTTTTACTAAGTCTTTTATAAACAAAAACAATAAATATTAGATAAAATATTGAAAAGCATTATTATCCCCACATAATAAACAGAATATTAAACACAAGATAAGAGATTTATCTCTTTCATTGTTTTTCATCAATCTCCATGATCATATACATTGCAACAAATCAAATATGGATATATCTTTAGATCTTATTTATTACAACCATACATGTGCGACCTCATTCCATCTTTAGATATAGTCTTGTGCATTCTCACAGACATGGCATTGACATTGCATTTATTCATTCATTTACTCACTTATTTTCTCACCCATATTACATTATCTCACCACATAAAGAAATTTTTCCTTACACATTTTCATATTGTTAGTTTATACTATTTCAAACCAACACACGTTTCCTGCACATTACTTATGATTAGTTTTTACAAATACTATAATAGTATTATTATACATATCCACTAACAAAAGTTTTTACACGTATTTCCACACCATATAATCATATGTTTTTCATCACTATTCTCCATTTTTTTATGGATGAACACACTAATTTGAACATTATTTTGTTCAACATTTACTTTAACTCTTTATTGCACTTTTTTCCTATTATTCAGCAGTCTTTTTTCACTTCACATTTGTTTTCACTTAGCACAGATTGACACCTGTGCATTACCACCATTAGCGCCAGCTGATTTAATCTGACTGGCGCTTCATGTTCATTGGTTATAGTGGATCATGTGACACCTGTATGAATTATATTTATTTGAAGTGTATTTTCATTTTGTGTTAGCCATGACTAAGCACTAGACCGTAGTGTGAAACGCGTCGGCTGTACCCCACCGTTTGCTGTGACCTGTAGTGCTCCATGTTTTTTACTAAATAAGGCAACCTCAACGTTTTTTTTGGAGTGCGGCTGTGCATACGTTCTATTTTTCTCTCTACCGCTCACTGACTGCTAGAGGTTACAGCACAAATTATGGCTCACTTATTTGCTAGAGGTTACAGCACATGACTTCTGCTTGTTGATTGGTTGCTAGAGATTACTGTACATCAATACTGCTCACTGATTGGTTGCTAGCGGTTACTGGACATGCTTACCACTCACCAATTGGTTGCTAAAGGTTACTGCACATTATTACTGCTTTCTGATTGGTTGCTAGTGACTACTGCATATCCTTACCGCTCAATGATTGGTTGCAAGAGGTTAGTTCACATCATTGCTGCTCACCGATTGGTTGCTAAAGGTAACAGCACATAATCTCCTCACTGACTGCACACCATGGCCTGGGGAGGTGAGGGCATCTACCAAATAGACAGAAAAATACAATGTAATGGGGATTTACACTGACCACTAATGTAATAGGAGCATTCACAGGAACCACTAATGTAAGGAGGGATTTAAACTGACCACCAATGTAAGGGGGACCTTCACACTGGCCACTAGTCTGAATGAAAGGATTGTTTACCAAGCCTAAATTTAATGAGAAGATTTACACTGACACACATTTCTGTGTGTCGGAAACGCATGCAAAATTGCTTTCCTGACACCACAGTAACATGCTGCCCTTTAGCAGATACACAGAATTGCCATTAATTGCATCTGCTGAGATGTGCGTATTCACATGCTGTGGCACCATGTTATTTTGAAAAAGGGTTCCACCTCCAATTTGCTTACCTTTGCACAACAGGATGAGGTTAGGCTTAATGAGCACAGTTGTAGGCAGGACTTTCAAGCATGCCCCTTTACCTCCCCAGTGGGCAGCATTCAGCAGAAATGTTGGTGAATATGACTCCAGGGGGGCATGATATACACATGAATGCTGCCTCTATTTACATATCAATGGAGCCGGTCCACGACTATTTACATATTAATGCTGCTGCTATTTACATATCAGTGCAGGTTATTTACATGTAAACACAGGGTCTGCAGGTGAGTCATCTGTACACGGCAATAGGCAGAGCTGAGCAGCATTACTAACAGAACTTCACACTGAGATATCGGGACACAGCACGACACTGAAACTTCAAGAGACACAGGAATTTAAACTGGGATAGTTGGCAAGTATGAAGCAGCTGCTTTGGGCCCCACAACAATGATGGGGCCCAGGGCAGATGCCCCTTTTGCCCTGTCTTAAAGACAGCCCTGGTTAAACCACATTTCTTTACTGTCAAGGAGGAGGTGATGCACACATTCCACTCTTCACCCAAACTGTCATTCCAAGGTCACGAGATCAAGGTATTTGCTTAAAAAAAAAAAAATGGGCATATGAAAAAATATTCAGTATTGCCAAAGAGAGGGCGCAGTGCCAAGTGGCACACAAAAATAGCTCAGGGAAATAACCCAATTTTTTTATATATATTATATTAATTTATTGAAAAATCAGTATGACCAAATGACATAACAAATTAACAGAAATCCAACACCTAACATCATATAGACAACGTTGTCTGGGAACAAAGACAAACACATATAAAAACATAAAACAGAGCGTATGACACCACCCAAGCATATAAGTATACCATTAAAGCACTATGAATGAGTGCAATTTGAGGTTTTTGTATATTTGTAATTAATGTTCCTGGTGCCTTCATGGTAACATATGCATGGATTGTGTGTGTGCTGCCATGGAGAGTCACCATGAAAGTAAAATTTCAGAGCGGTAAGTATTACATTTCCTTTTTTATTGCAGTGGTTTTCAGCCTCAGTCCTCAAGTACCCCCGACAGGACATGTTTTGTGCATTTATCTGATCCAAAATAGGTGTCCACAATACCAAGCCATTGACTGTGATTTAAAGCACGTGTGGAAGATGAAGGTACACCTGCAAACATTGCCTGTTGGGGGTACTTGAGGACAGGGTTGAGAAGGGCTTAACTAAAATCAAGCTCAAGACAATCCTATTCTAATTGTGGGCATTTGAGGGAAATAAAGTGTGATTTTTTTTTTTTTTTTTTTTTTTTATTATTATTATTTTAGGTTGGCCTTTGTGTCCCTGTTCTTAAAATTGTCTTTGCTTCCTGTCACATAGCCAAACAGGAAGTGAGAGTAAAACCCTACCAATCTTTCCTTTGCGACACACAGGTCAATCCAACTAGTGTCTACATTCAGAAAATTGCACTGCAGTACTTTGTTTTCACCCCAAATTATTAGGTAATGTTAAAGGCAAATCGTTTCTGCAATAAAAGTGTAGTTGCTGAAAATCTGAGGGGAAGCACTGTTGATTTTAACATCCAATCATGTAGAAGCAAAGATGGTGGTTTTTGTCCTTTTTCTTGCATGTCCCCCTCGGATCTCCAGCAAGTGCACTTGTAGTGCAAAGTGGATTTGCCTTTAGGAAAAAACAAAAACAAAGTCCAAGATAAATAATAATTTGGGGTGTACGCAGAAAAATGCTGGAGTTCAATTTACCGAAGGGGGAAACTATTTAGATTGACCTGTGTGTCCCCAAGGAAACATTGTACAAAAAAAAATGAGAATATGGGAGTCCCACCTATTTAACAAAGCTGCAGTACTCACCGATGATATATCAGGGGGTGTAATCAAATATGCAAATAGCCACAAATAGAAAAAATAAGAGAACAGACAAATACACACCCTAAAGAGTTAACTACTTAAGCTCCGGACCAATACGCAGCATAAAGACCAGAGGTGTTTTTACAATTTGGCACTGCGCTGCTTTAACTGGAAATTGTGCAGACATGCAATGTTGTACCCAAATGAAATTTGCGTCCTTTTCTTCCCACAAATAGAGCTTATTTTTAATGGTATTTGATTGCCTCTGCGATTTTTATTTTTTGCGATATAAACGGAAAAAGACCGAAAATTTTGAAAAAAAATGATATTTTCTAATTTTTGTTATAAGAAAAATTGAATAAACTCAATTTTAGTCATACGTTTAGGGCAAAATGTATTCAGCCACATGTCTTTAGTAAAAAAAAATGTCAATAAGCGTATATTTATTGGTTTGCGCAAAAGTTATAGCGTCTACAAACTAGGGTACATTTTCTGGAATTTACACAGCTTTTAATTTATGACTGCCTATCTCATTTCTTGAGGTGCTAAAATGGCAGGGCAGTACAAACCCCCCCCAAATGACCCCATTTTGGAAAGTAGACACCCCAAGGAAATTGCTGAGAGGCATGTTGAGCCCATTGAATTTTTATTTTTTTGTCCCAAGTGATTGAATAATGACAAAAAAAAAAAAATACAAAAAGTTGTCACTAAATGATATATTTCTCACAAATGCCATGGTTATATGTGGAATTGCACCCCAAAATACATTTTGCTGCTTCTCCTGAGTACGGGGATACCACATGTGTGGGACTTTTTGGGAGCCTAGCCACGTACGGGACCCCGAAAACCAAGCACCGCCTTCAGGATTTCTAAGGGCGCACATTTTTGATTTCACTCCTCACTAACTATCACAGTTTCGAAGGCCATAAAATGCCAAAATAGCACAAAACCCCCCCAAATGACCCCATTTTGGAAATTAGACACCCCAAGCTATTTACTGAGGCATGTTGAGTCCATGGAATATTTTATATTTTGCCACAAGTTGCAGGAATATGACAAACTTTTTTTTTTTTGCATAAAGTTGTCACTAAATGATATATTGCTCACACATGCCATGGGCATATGTGGAATTACACCCCAAAATACATTCTGCTGCTTCTCCTGAGTACGGGGATATCACATGTGTGGGACCTTTTGGAAGCCTAGCCGCGTACTGGGCCCCGAAAACCAAGCACCGCCTTCAGGCTTTTTAAGGGTGTAAATTTTTGATTTCACTCCTCACTGCCTATCACAGTTTCGGAGGCCATGGAATGCCCAGATGGCACAAACCCCCCCCAAATGACCCAATTTTTGCAAAAAAAAAAAATGTTTTTATGTAAACAAAAAGTGTCAGAAAGGGCTTTGTCTTCAAGTGGTTAGAAGAGTGGATGATGTGTGACATAAGCTTCCTAATGTTGTGCATAAAATGCCAGGACAGTTCAAAAACCCCCCAAATTACCCCATTTTGGAAAGTAGACACCTCAAGCTATTTGCTGAGAGGCATGTTGAGCCCATTGAATATTTTTTTTTGTCCCAAGTGATTGAATAAATGACAAAAAGAAAAAAAAAAAAAATGTACAAAAAGTTGTCACTAAATGATATATTGCTCAAACATGCCATGGTTATATGTGGAATTGCACCCCAAAGTCCAGGAGATCAGGCGCAAAAAGGTAACTCTAGTATAAGCCGAGGGGGGCATTTTCATCTCAAAAAAAAATGTGCTGAAAAACTCAGCTTATACTCGAGTATATACAGTATACCAGGGATATGCAATTAGCGGACCTCCAGCTGTTGCAAAACTACAAGTCCCTTCATGCCTCTGGGTGTCCTGCTTGTGGCTGTCAGAGTCTTGCTATGCCTCATGGGAATAGTAGTTCTGCAACAGCTGGAGGTCTGCTAATTGCATATCCCCACGGTACACCATAAAAA